>CAHIKZ030002538.1:0-234853 GCA_903632075.3 Acanthosepion pharaonis | reverse complement strand
AACAACAAAACAAACACAACAACAACAAAACAAACACAACAACAACAAAACAAACACAACAACAACAAAACAAACACAACAACAACAAAACAAACACAACAACAACAAAACAAACACAACAACAAAACAAACACAACAACAAAACAAACACAACAACAAAACAAACACAACAACAAAACAAACAACCCCCAAAAATTCCACTTTTTATCCATTAGAACAATATCAAAATGTGAAGAAAATAAAATTATTTTTCTTCCTAACATATCCAAAGCGTACAGAAATTCTTTATGAAAACCTCCCATGAAACATTTTGAATCGGAACACATGCAGCATTAAGGATCTAAATATTGTAATGATTTTCTTTATATATTTAAATATAGTGACAAATTTGTACATTACTGATGATATTTTTACAAGAGACATGGGCAACACAATAGAAAGCTCTGTTTGTATGTCATAAATGACAAACCAAAAAATACTGTTTTGCAAAAGGGCATCATCTTTATGCTTTTGGCTCACTGGACATTTTCAGCAGAACATTAAAAGAGCAAAACTATGGAAAATACACTTGCTTAGATTTAAAAAAAGAAAAAGTAATCAAAAGAAAATGCCAAAACATTCTGAGGATACCTGGGAAATTTTTGTATCGTTTTATTTGATAAGGAACAACCAGTGTACATTAAAAAAAGAAAATTCAGCTAAACAAGGTAGTGGCTTAAATCCAAAACAGCAATCATATATTGTACATTTTATGGTACTGTCAGATAAAAAAAAATCTCTCCATCATTCACACATTTTATTTCTCATCATAATTACAAAGTTTTACTGCATAGATGATGAGTGCAAGAATGAAGGGTTCTCTTTAAGCCTAAAACAAATTATGAGGTGACCAGATTGTATTATGGTGTGTGTGTATGTGGGTAGTGGGGCATCGAATTAACAAAATAGCTAAAAACCCAAACAAATAACAAAATAAATTACAGCTAATTCATTGATCCAGATGTTTCAAATAAAAAAAGCTAAACTTCAAAACATTTAAAATGTTTACAATTCATTTTTAAAAACTTAGTAAACCTAAATATTTTTCTTTAAATCAAGAGAGTGATGAATACTCACCGGCCAATTGTAATATAAATGACACATTTTGTATGTCAGCTTTTGAAGATAGTCTGGTTTTAGCCCAGAGTGGTCAGAAATGACGTTGTAATGTGTAGGTGAAACAGTTCCCTGCCGCACACTCTGAGACACTACAAAAAAATCATACCTGAAAAGAAAGAACAATTAGTAAAAACAACTTTATTAGAAAGCAAGCAAGCAAGCAACCTAGATAAAGTTCAATTTTTATACACGAGGACAATGTTAGGAAGAAAACTTGTGATGTTTCATCCTTTAGAACTTCAAGCTAAAATGATGTTTACACTGATGTAACTACACATGCACACAGAGGAGATGCTGAAATTTTAAACTTTCAAATTTTTTTTTTTTTTTTTTTTTTAATGCAAGTTTGGATTAATATCCCACATTTAATAATAGATCTGCCAAGTAAGGTGAAATGTAAGAATCTGAACACGAATTTACTATGGACGATATAGCAATTAAGACACTTTCTATACACTTTGACCTTAATAAATTGATTTCTCTTAAAGTAGCATTGAAGAAGAAAAAAATACAAAAAAACAAACAAACATTACAGCAAGCAAATAATGCATAACGTGGTCTGTAAAAATTTTTTCATTGTTTGAGAAGTAGTTGAAACAAATTTTATGTTAAGCTTAGATAAATTCTTTTCAATTGTAGTTGCAATAGAGTTGGTAGGTAGGATAATATATTTTCATTTGGTGGATTTGTTAGAATGATCCACTCTTCTATTTTGAAATATTTTATAACCTTTTTGTTTCACATTGAATATAAAATAATTTGGATACTGGTAACAATCTCAAGAATTTCTTTTTTTTCCCAATTTAGTTTTAAATTTGATTTTTTTTCTTATTGCTCAGGAGCAGAAATCTGAACAGAGATTGCAAGCAATCAAGATTTAATCAGGTGTTAATTTAGCATAAAGGAAGCCAAAAATATTTACATTTGTCAATTTTTCATTTCTTATTCCCATTGACTTTTATACAGAGCAATCGTTTTTATTAAAAATTGTAAACGCTCAGACATAGCCAATTCTGATCACAATATTTTGTGAGATCATTAACTTAAGCATAATAAATTTAATAGCTTTTCAAAAGAATTGTCACATTAAGTATAAACATGTAAAATCATGGGGAATAGCTGAACATTGTGTGGATGTGAATTTAGGGAGAGATTTGGTATTAATTATTTGAAAATGAGAAGGCAGATGTGCAAGGTAGCTATGAAGAACGGGGAAAGGTTTTCCATAATCACTGGTTCTGTATTGGAAGATAAGATTAGAGTTATTTGTGGTGCAATGAAAAGTCTTAATATTGCCAGAGATTTCATTGCTTAGACAATGAAAGGGGGGGGAGAAAGACGACGATGAAGGGGGGAAAGACGACAATGAAGGGGGGGAGATAAAGACGACAATGAAGGGGGGGAGATAAAGACGACAATGGGGGGAGATAAAGACGACAATGAAAGGGGGGAGATAAAGACGACAATGAAAGGGGGGAGATAAAGACGACAATGAAAGGGGGGGAGAAAAGACGACAATGAAAGGGGGGAAAAAGACGACAATGAAGGGGGGAGAAAGACGACAATGAAGGGGGGAGAAAGACGACAATGAAGGGGGGGAGAAAGACGACAATGAAGGGGGGAGAAAGACGACAATGAAGGGGGGAGAAAGACGACAATGAAGGGGGGGGGAGAAAGACGACAATGAAGGGGGGAGAAAGACGACAATGAAGGGGGGGGAGAAAGACGACAATGAAGGGGGGAGAAAGACGACAATGAAGGGGGGGGGAGAAAGACTAGAAGTGTGTGTGTGTAAGTGTAAGAGAATGTCACAATATGAATAACTCAAAAGAAAGAAAGACAGGAGAGAAGGGAGAGAGGAAGGTGTGCCCGCTTCTTACCATTCATTCCTCACTATGTCCCTGTCAACAACTGTACCCGGCTGAGGGTTCTTCCATCTCGAAGTGTCTCTGTATGCATTTGGTCCTCGTCTAATTGTTTGGCCACGATCTGGATTTTGCATGAAGAGACGAGTGTTGATCCTCTTTTTCACAATGACCACAGTCAATTTAAATCTGAAACATTTTTTCATTTTGATTTTTACCAAATTAGTTGACAAAGGCAATGAAAAATGCCAAATCCTGTTCTAATCAATGTAGAAAAATAAAATTTACAAATAAAAAAAAAAAAAAAAAAAATTAATTTGGGTAAATTTGAAAACATTTCTATTTTTTTTCTTGTACTTTGTGCTTTATGTGAATTTGCTCAAGGTAACCAAAATATAAAGTGAGTGAGGCTCACAAACTAAGTGGGTCAGACCCCCCCCCCCAAACAAGTGCCTTAAAAGAGAAATCTGAACTTTTTCATGCAGAAAAAGTGCCAAAAGCCAAAACTTACTTGTGGTTAGGGGCCAAATTTTCAAATGCATCCAGGTATTGCTTAACTTCATAATTTAGCACTAAATTCAACTGGCCATCACCAACACCATCTCTGTACACAAAGACGCGGTCAGGTAGATGATTATTTACCTCGTTATATCTCTTGAGCAGCACTGAAAACAAAAAGTTGTTAATTTAAGCCATTTTAAAACAAGTTGAAATTAAAAAACAGCAACAATGCATTATGCTATTTTACATTTTTAAGGGGGGAAAAAATACTTACTTTGCATCATTATTTGCAATTTGGATGATAATTCCTCATGGGCCGTCTGAAATGTTGTACGAGAATACCAGTGGGTCAAATCTTTATTCATACTGGCCACAATTCCTCCAACTGAATGTCCTTTTTTTGCAGAATCATGATAATGGTCAATTCCGACTATCATGTAATTAGTGAGCTGGAAATTTAGAAACATTTTCATCAAGTCAAAGAATGTTATAGAGCAAGAGAAATAAAAGATGGGGAAACAAAAGTCCAAGGCTAAACTCTTCATCTGTCTGTTATCTAAGCTTAACATAAAATTAACAATTCAACTGGGAAAAGACTCATTACAAACATACATTGGTCAAAAACTTCAATGGCTACTAGGCAGTATGTTGCCAGATTCTTAATATTTGTAAAATAATACAAAAAATTAAAAAAAAATAAAAATAAAGTTTATACAAAAAATTTCAGTATGAAAATATTTGCAAGATCAGCTAGAATTAAATCAAACTCATGCAGTGTTTTATGTAAGCCCATGAAATGAACAACACACATATTGTTCCAGTCTTAAGAGCCTGTCCATCCCATTGGCCCTTTACTTCTTTTTGGCAAACTACTAGAGGCCCTAATCAACTGAATTGGTTAAGCATCTCACATCGCAGGGTCTGCTTCCAGACAAGCAATATAGTTTTTGTTTCCTTTAGGCTAGCTGCTGATATATTAACAATTATTGCTGAAAGCTTTAGATGAGAATGGTAAAGCTCAGGCTGTTGATTTGAACATCTCGAAAGTATTCAACAGAGCTTGACATACAGGTCTTCAAAATTTTACTATTTCCAGAATAAATCTAAATAAATCTATTTTTTTATTTTTTTGCATTAGATATATTGAATTGAAAAATATATTCAAATCAGAATTGTAATTATGAGTCACCACGAGCAAAAATATACATTTTTTTTTTTAATGTATTCAATAATTGAAAAATAAAAATTGTAAATGATTACAAAAAAGACTAATGAATAAGATCTTACAGCATCTGTTAGGCTGTAACTAATCAAAACAAAAAAATAAGTGTATACAACACCATAATACTGTTGGGCACAAATTATAAGAAAATGTTTTAAATTTAAATTGTTGATTGAAACAAAAACTACTGAACAGTCTGATAATATAGCTATATTGTCCGGTATAATCCCCCTTGAAAAAAAATGAAGGTCTTATTTGATGGCACAATGATTTACTAATGTTCTTGTGCTTTGATTCTTGTCCATATACAATTTGTGAAGCTTCAGTAGTTAATTTAACTGCTCTTTCTACACCTTGCAAATATGCAGGTAAATTTGGTAACTTCAGTGTTGTTCCACTCATTAGAACCTCTTGAAGTTCATTATTTGTATTAGAGTTGAATGTAATTTTATTTTATTTAATTTTTTTAATGTCTTCTCTGGTGGCTCACTACTTCTAAAACAAAAAACATTTTTGTGCTGTAAATTTTTTTAATGCTAAGACCCAATTTTCTAAGTAGCAAATCTAGGGTTCACTTTCCTTCAGACAAATTCTTACCGCATATTCTAAGAGCAATCTTTGGTCACCACTTAAATCCTCCATTGCCCCTGCAGTAAAATATAAGTTATCTAGTAGGCTACTGACAGTGTTAAATTCTACATGGGGCAAATCCTGGTAATCATTTCTACAAAGTTTCCCTCAAGGAGCAGAAGTCCGGCTTTTTCTATCAATGTAATAAAAACAGCTCTAAATGGAAGCTTATTTTGATGAAATAAACAGCCAATGGTATACAACTTTTCATTTTTTTTCTCCAGAGCTGTAACAAACCCAACCTCACAACCAGTCTTTGTAGTCGTATTGTCCACATGAACTACCTTAATGGAATTTACACTGTTGAATTCTAGAACAGCAGCAACATCCTCGGCTAGAACACCACCAGAATCAATGTCAATCGTTATCTTCACAATTCTCACTCATTAATAATGTTCGTTTTCTTATTCTTTCATTCAGTAACCCCTTGTATCATAGTGGCTTTACTGCCTTGCATGGAGTAAAAGGATTAAAAAAATTGCATATTGCTTTTTGGGGTGCACAAGTAGAATATGGATCTTTGGCATGAGGCTAGGAAGCAATATTTATATCCTAGATAGAGTACACAGATACTCCGATCACAAGTCAAAGGAGTTAAGCCATCATTTTTTGACACTAGATCTTTCAAAGTTTAAAACAAAAAACAACTTACTGGTAAATGAACAAGCCAAGGTATTCCTCCAAGTTTGCAGTTTATTTGAATAGCAATTTTTGTTGCAACAGACATGAATGTATTTCTTTTTGTTAAAGACCTTTGCACAACTACTTGAGATGGAACTGCAAGTGGGGGGAAAAGAAAAAAAATGAAATCACTCTTGTTAAGAAAAGATAACAGGGGCAATAGAAAAACAATTAGGCCCAAAAAATTGATTTTTGTCAAATATGTGATGACATTGTAGCTCTTAATACATGAACTTGTATATAAAAATTACCAGTTACTATTAAAAATTAAATTCATTTTTACCATACTTTGATAATTCTAGAATCCATATTGCTGGGCCAAATTTAATCCCCTTTTACATTTGATTCAAAATATGCAAAAGTTTTTCTGGTTCAGGGCCTTTCAAAAGTGAAAGAAAATTTGGTTTTAAACTAGATTAATGATGAAAGGTATTTACCACCTAACCATACAATGTTATTTCACAAGAGATTTTTGCAAAGCAAACTTCCAAATCTTAAAGAGAAAAACTTGTTGTGATGCTATTTCACTGTCTAATGAATGAGAACCTACATAGAAACATTACCACAAAAAAACAAAAAACAAAAAAAAAAAACTCCCATCTCTGAAATAAAAAAAAAAAAAAAAAAAAACTCACTTGGCTTCCCTGCTGGTTGATCAATAGAACAGAATTTCTTTATTGCATCATAACGGCTTTTTGCATTGTCATGGACAAGTGCCACAACAAGTTGTGTAGAGTCTACAACATTTTCTTTGATGCAACTAATGTATGCCTGGCCTGAAGGATCCATATCACGGGTCTCACAACTGAAGTCAAGAGATATTCTGTCAGTTTTGCATTTTACATACCAAATAAACAGAAAAGCAGTCATTCTGCATGAAACAATTTCAAAAAGGTTTCTTAAAAAAAAAAAAAAAAAAAAAAAAAAATCATCATGTAACTCAATCACATTAGCCAATATTCAAAACTTAAATCCCATTCTATTTTACAAGCAATGTTAAGGGGAGGGGATTAGATATTAACTTCAAATCCATTTAATATTTCAGTTAATTATATTTTGTGACCAGAGTTCAAATGCAGTTTAACATGTCAAAATGCAAAAAGGGTCAAAACTAACCGGACAGGGTCTTGATATTTGATCTTCAGAGGATCAGCCACTCGTTTCAGGCATTCCTCAAAATCACCTGCCATTCTTGAATAGGTTCTGGGGTAAATAAGCAGCCAGTTGGCAACATTTCTCACAGAGTGCAAAGGAATGCCTCGCATTGGACCAGACCATTCAGCATTCTCTTCTCCTTTTATCTGAACACAAAAAAAAAAAAAAAAAAAAAAAAAAAAAATCACAAAGGCTAACTAAAAAACAGGCTACAAAATAAATACTAGTGTAACCCCAGTTTCCCATGTTCTTCAGACCACCATGGTTACCATCTAGCTGACTCCTCACTTGTTAATGTGTCCTTTGTCACTGGTATCGTGTTGATGACCATAGTTCCACTTGACTTAGTTTGTCCCTTCACTCCTCTGCCACATTGTGTTTTTGATCTCAGAGGGTGAGAAGATCACTGATGTTGACTGAAGTTAAAAACATGTCAACAGTGAGGAGCTACACAAAAAGAATTCCTTGGAATAAAGAATTAACTGGTTTAAAAAAGTAACGATTTGGTTTATATACGATTTGTTGTATACAGTGGTTTTAACCCTTCCCACTACGGCCATAATCAAATGAGACTGGGATCCCGTTTTGGAGTTTACAGCCCGTGTTAGTAATTTAAATTTTTAAGTTCCAGGTTTTCAGAGCTGTCACAAGGTATTGGTCAGGAGGTCTCAGCAAATGATGTGGATTCCAGTAGTAGTAATCTAGGGACTCCTCATGTTGTCCAAACCTCCAGCTTACAAGAGTCTTGCATCTGACAGGTGTGATGTAGACCAGAGTCTGGGGTTTGATTATCTTCCATCCTTAGCATCAAGCTTTTTCTAAAATTCCATATTTTCAACATTTAGGGGTTGTATAGCCCCCTTTTGAGAGTGGTCAAAGGAATCAAGACACCCCTTAACTCCAACTCACATCTCATCTTGCACTACTGCTCCATATAGGCAGTGCTAACCCCCCCCACTTTCTCAGCATCCTACTTCAGTCCACTCCAAAGACTAATACAACTGTCAATGTGATGAATCTAAACTTTTAGAATGCATAGACAAGGGGATTTCCAGTAATCTTTAACAGCATGTCTCATGCTGGTTGTTTTAGGTGATTTCTCAGTCAACCAGGCCGCACATCTGGTCGCCCCTGGTCACTTCAGGGCCAGTAATTAACTTTTCTTCATCACTTGCATCCAAAATAATGTCAGCCATAAAATTTTGACAAATGGCACAAATTAAAATGAATGAACCAATCCCCAATGTTATGTGCTAATCTATTTTTGAAGGGATAGATTTCTTTTGGGTGGTTGATTCAACCCATATGTTTTTTTCTGGCTCTGTCCAGAACAATTTTAAATCTATTCAGTGACCACCAGTTTTCTTTGATAACATGTTTTTCTATTTTTCAAGACAGACATCTTTAATGATACTGCGAGTAAGAAAGAGAATGTAAGTGGAGAATGACAAGTAATCTTGGTTTTGCTTAATCTTACTGAATTGTTAAATTTGGACTAGATTTTCCTTGGAACTGTTTGGGATTTTATTTTGAAACAATATATTTCAATGCTTTTTGTTTTTAATTTTGTTCAAATTTTCAATCCACTTTCCTGCAAATTTCAATGATTATCATCCAGTTAAGTAGTCTCTTTTCTTTTTTAAAAAAACCCTAAGATCCCAGTGCCAGACTAGAAACCACGCGCAAATGTTCCACAGAAAAAAAGATACATCACACTAGAGAGGAAGAGAGAAATTGGAGAAATGTCAAAGTAAAATAAAGAGAAGCCAACTATGAATCAAAATTAAAAACAACAAAAAACACAAATGAACAAATTTTATCCTCCACCTAAGCATTACATTTTCATCACCAAATAAATAATGAATATTAGGTTTGGTTAATACTTACAAATTTACCCTCGCCAAATATTATTTTCTCAGGTTCTAAAACTCGAGCAGGAATTTTGGCCAATTTATCAGACAATTGCATTTCCCACTGGGCAACCAATTTTGTGGCTTCTTGATTTCTGTAAAAGAAATTTTGGCTTTGAAATCTCTTCAAAGAAAAAAAAAAAAAAAAAAAATCACAATGTAAAAGAAACCAAAAAGATAGTTTTTGAGACATTCTTTGAATTCTTTTATCTTAGCAATGTTATAAAGTAATAAGCGTTTGGGCACTTACTGGCGAGTTTTTTGAATAAATTTCTCTAATCTATCAATCCTGGTATCAGGTGTCAGCCTGGTGCTTTGAGCCAGATCTCTCATGATGTCAAAATTGGTTCGCACTTCATCCTCAAGACCTAGGTAGGGAGAGAAGAAAAATTTATGAAGGATCAAAAAGTCTGACAACATTTCTATCAACATTCACAAACTAAGAAAGCACAGTTCTTGTCACAATAGAAACAATTTACTAATAAGAATGTAGCCATTACATACACAATCAATGGAGAAATCTATGGAATTTACATAACCACTGCCTTGGATATCTCAAAGGTAATTGACAAGGTGTGGCAAAAAGGGTTTCAACACACTCCTCAATTATGGCATCTCTAGAAGAGTCAATATATCCTTTCCCTCAGGTAGGTCCATGAAAGCCATAAATGACCAGTTTTCTGATATCCATGAGATCAATGCTAGGGTCCCCCCAAAGTTTTCTGCTTGGCCATACCCTCTTTTTGCTTTTTATTCTACCTAGAAACATTCTCTAATCATTAGTAAATAGAAATGCTGATGATACCAGTTTCCAAAAGCACTCCAAAAATCAAGATGCTTTACAGCTGATCTCTTCATTGACAGCTCAGTTGGGGGAAAACTGGCTTGAAATTTTCAATACCAATCCAAGAACATTTCACCAACATTTTCTGTCACAATAAACAGTAGCATTCAATGAAGCACCATGCTTTAAACATCTATTTGGATTAAAGAGCACTCCAGTCCACAAATAGAACATATACATATGATACATTGCTAAAAATGCTAGGAAAATAGTTGGCTCCTTTTCCTACTCCAGAAGTTTTAAAAAAAAAAAAAAGCCATTAAGTCACAAGCAGTTACTGGGAATATTAAAGACGAAAAAAAACAAAAAAAAAAAAAAAAAAAACAAACAAACACACACACACACACAAACTTAAGAGCAGAGAACAATAAAAGAACAAGAATTAAGACAGAAGATAACAGTTAACATTGCATTTAAATTTTTGAAGATAAAGTTGACTGGGAAATAAGAACCTGGAAGAAAGTCCTACAAGTGAGAGGTGTGACAGAAGAAAAAAAACAAAACAGAACAAAAACACTAAAAATGTAACAGGAGCACCAGACAAGATGTGGCAGCAATATTCAAAGCAAGGATGAATGACTTACAAACAGGTAAAACATTTCTTGCCCCAGTTAACAGATTGTAGGTTATTTTTTTTTTTAAATCAGCTGCCAAGACTTACTATTAAGATAGGAGTAATTAATTATGACATCAGCATAGATACATAGTTGAGAACTGATGACATCAGGAAGGTTGTTTATGAAAATTAAGAACAAAGTAGTCCCAAGGCTCTGCCCTTGGGGAGCACCTGCATTAATTAAGAAAAAAAACTGTAGAGTAGTGGCCATTTAAGACAACTTTCGTTCCTGCTATACTCTATCGTTACAAGTATCAGGTTATATAAAAAAAAAAAAAAAAAAAAAAAAAAAGTATTGCTGACATGCCTGTACTGAAGTTGCCCAATCCTCACTTTGTACCAGTTATCAAAACTGTTTATGACTACTATATTGCTACTTCCATGACAAATGTTCAGATGAGCTACATTCTCTAGTTCTGACTTTTACAGCCATGACTTACCATGCTTTGTCTAGAGTTGAATTGCTCACATTATTTATAAAGGCAGAAATTCCACTCTGGTAACTTTTTCACCAGAGAACTGCTGCTTTGTGGAACAAACTATCACATGTTTACTTCCCAGAGCACCCCAATCTTAACCTCTTAAAGTCAAGAGTCAATTGCTATCAATCCTCATAAAAAATCCTATTGGCAAAAACCACAAGAGTTGCTACGTTTTCAAATATACATTACCACACTGGAGTTAATTTCTTTGAAATTTTTTAAAATTTTACTCACCTGTGATGGCTACCAATTCTGGCACCAGATAAATTGGTGTGTTTTGTCCTCTTCGGATATCACGAGCTTTGGGTTTACTCAACAGCATTGGCAAATTAGTATATCGAATTTGAACACCATAATTCTGAGAAAGATAAAATTATATATATATATATATATATATATATATATATATATATATATATATATATATATATATATATATATAAGACAGAGAGAGAGAAAGAGGGTTATTTATGGGTTCAGCTGGTATGATTTGGGGTGTAAGTTGTACTTTGGATATCTTCAGTGCGTCATATCTTCTCACACAATTGACAGATCAGGTTAGATCTTTCTCTTGGCCATCAATAATTAGCTATTAATACTTGTTCTAACCCTCTCTTCTGTCACAAACAAACACTGTTTCCAGTTGGGCTGATTAAAAAGGTTGCAATCAATGAAGAGCATCCAGAATTGAGCAATCAGAACAAGGACAACCAACTTCATGCCTGCAGACCTAGCAGAAAGTTTGCTAGGATGTCCTACTACAGTTGCCGTACTCACCTGCCCTTACATCTTTAGATTGTCACTTATTTTATCCCTACAATATTATCTTAAAATGGTAACTTCAATTCTTTGGAAACCTATAAAAACCACTTATACTAATTCATCACACAAAAAGATGCCAAATTCTGAGTGGGCAGAAATGTGAAGCTGCCTCAAAAGGTAGTGAAAAAAAAAAAAAAAAAAAAGCAGCACATGTGGTTGAATAAATCTAAGAACAAATATATATTCTCTTTGAACTTCATTTAAGCAGTACAAATGTTTGTCCTGACCCAATAAGAATTGAAAAAGAAAAATTTCTGTTGCTCACATTTCTGTAATAATCAACAAAAGAGATTGGAGTGTTGTGTTTGAGAAAAGTTCTTGTTGGTAACATGTTCATGTCAATATCATCTATTCGATATGTCCTGTTATTGTATCTGAAAGAAAATGAAAATTATAAGGTTCACATGGCAGCAGGCAACACAGAAGAGAATGTCTTGTTCTCAATCTAAAACATCCAAAAGAACAAGGAAAACAGATTCTGGGTAATGACGAGAAAAAAAAGAAAAAGAATTGTAGACTTACCTTGTGAGTACAATTCTTCCTAGAAGACGACGCAGAATGGCTTCTTTCCAGCCTGGAGAATTGATCTTAATCTTGCAAGACAACATGATATCTGCCACAGTGTCCAATCGCATCACTTTATGTGAGATATCAACACACAACATAGCCCCTCTTTCATAATTGAGAATGCTGCTTTGAATGCCATCTAAAATGGACAGGCTATAAAATAAAATTTTTTTTTTTTTTTTACAATAAAAAAAAAAAAAAAAAAAAAAAAAAAATCAAAGAGATAATCAATTCTTACAATTTAAAACTTACCGGTGTACCTTTGCCAATTTACTTTCTTGATCAAACTGTTTAGGAACAGAATAGTAATTTCTACCAATCTGAACTAAACTCAAAGACATTAGCATCCTGAAGAGAGAGAAAGAAAAAAAAAAAAAAAAAAAAAGGAGAGATTTAAAGAGAAAATTTCATTCTCACTACAGAGAGAGAAGAGAAAAAAAAGAGACATTTCAAGTTCAAAGCAATTTCAGAATCTGATAAATGCTACTTTTGAGATCTTTTTACTGAAATTACAAAAAGATTAGCCAAGTTTCCCATCTGACAAGAAAAATGTAGACACTGAATAAAACTAAAGCTGCTTTTTTTCCTTCTATTTATTTAAATCTGAATCTTACAGAATTTGAACAAGCCAATAGCCCTAATATCTGATGAATATTATAAATCACTTTAATTAAAAAAAACAAAAAAACAAAGAAAACTACACTGCATTTCAAGTTAAAAAGAATTAACTTACTGTTTGTAGAGAATGTTGAGCAGTTGAATGATAATGGGGGAGGTGCGCATTACTTTACATCTCCATGTGATGGTGATCTTGTGAACACTGTTAGTGAGATCACTACGAGAGACAAGCTCCAAGGTCTAGAAAGCAAAATATTCATCATGAAGTAATAAAGCAGGTTTCAAAGTCAAGCCAGTTTGTAAATCCAGGCAAAATAAGGTGGTGGATGGAGAGTGAGAAAAGGTAGGTGAGCACACCTGCATTAATAACAAAAGCCTTCAATCATTTCATCCATCAATTTTAAAATTTTAGGAAGCTTTACTTGTCTTTAGTTCCCACTGAGAAGAGTTTATGTAAAACTTAGGATTTTTAGAAAATTTCAAACACCAATGACAAAAATTAGCAGATCCTTAATAATGTGAAGATATTAGTCATTCATTGTTGCTTTAAGAAAGTACACACAAAAAGAACATTTTTATTTACTTCAAGAGTTAGCAGAATAATCAAGAAATTAATTCCTTGCTGAATATGAAAGGGACAATGGTTACTCTCTGAAGCCATACAAATAAAGAAAAACTTACATCTGGTAACTGTTTTGGCAAAAATAACATCATGCCATCAAATAAGTAGATGTCACCAAAGTATTTTTTGGAATGCTGTTCAAGGAGACCCTTTCTCACTTTTTTACCTTCTACTTCAGGGGCAAATGTGACATGGTAATGATGCAAACTATATGCAGGCATTGTGAGAATATCAAAATAATTGCAGTAAAGATCCAGCGTTTTTCCTGCACTCCCTGGAGAAAAAAAAAAAAAAAGACACTTAAACATTGAAAAAAAAAAAAAAAGACACTTAAACATTGAAAAAAAAAAAAAAAAAAAAAAAATAAAAAAAAAAAAAAAAAAAAAAGACACTTAAACATTGAAAAAAAAAAAAAAAAATATTTCTAACCAAATATGACAAGAGTTCAGTTTTCTTACCTTGCTTAACATGAACATTTGCTGGTCTGGAATGGACATTTTCATCCCTCATCCGCCTGAATGAGAGTTTGGAAAATTCAGAGGAGAGTTTTTCAATGCCACCAGGAGCTTGGGTGGCTCCACCTCTATAACTAGCTCTGCTTGAACCAGATGGCATTGATGTAGCAGCATCTCCACTGCCAGAAGTCAGAACTGAAGGTTGGGGTTGCCCCCCTGCACCAGCCTGGCGCTCTTGCACCTGCAATGGGGCTGGCATTTGATATGGTGGTTGCTGATGCTGCCTTGGAGTATTCCAGACAGATGGCACAGGAGCTGGGCTAGGTTGTTGAGGAGGTCCATGATACCTTGGACCAGGCTGTCTTTGGGGAGGATCAAATCCACGACCCTGCTAACAATGAAATTTTAATTTATATAAAAAGGGCACAAAACAAACAAGTAGAAAAATATTGTGCTCAACAAAAAAAAAACAAACAAAAACCTTATTTTGGTTGTTTTCATAAGTTTTTTTTTTTTTTAGACACACACACAATATATATATATATATATATATATATATATATATATATATATATATATATATATATATATATTTTTTATATTATATTGCAATTCAGAACTAAAAGATAAATAAAATTTTCACACTATTATTGGGCTGTCAATAATACAGCTTTAATATCAGATATATAGGGTGAGAGAGATTAGACAGAACAGCTTTGATTGCCAAGGGGGGAGAAAAAAAAACTTCACATGTATGAGGTTGGGTCTTGCCATAAACTACTTTACATAGAATATTTAGTGCATTATTCACTAGATTTGATGTTGATCTCTTGAGAGGAAATGTCCAGACATGAATGTTGGTTAGATTCTTTATCAGCCACAACATGAAACAATAGACTCCATAATTACCTTACACAAATGGCTAAATTTCATGCAAATGTAGGCTTTTGACAGCCAACGGGGAAAAAAAAAGCCCTAATGTAGTAGAGAGCAGTGTCAAGTGATTTTTAGGAGCAATTGGCATTTAGTCTGCTGTGATATGAACCTGTTTATAGGGACCTTCATTATACAATACTCGACTGTTTTAATACAATAATGTATGCTGCATTCAATCAGCAAGCCATGTCAAATTCATTGTGTCAACTTTATATGCCATCTCTATTTTTCTTCAATAAAACTGCTTTTGACAAAGACCCGAGAACTGAAAGATCTGTACTAATGTGTCGGTCACCTGTTGCTTCTACTTCCTTGACCAAAACGATACAGTATTCTCTTGAATGTTTTTCTCACCACATCTTGTACCTGTCACTGGTTTTTGTTCACTGTATCTGTCAACAAAATACCCGTTTATAATAACTAGCTTGTAAAAATCTATCCTATAACATGTCTATAATGATAGACAGAAATTAAAGAATGTTCCAATTACATTTTTAAGTTTGGATAGCAAAGTTCCTCTTAATTCTTCAACAAAATAAAGAGAATGCTATTTTTATCCTGACATTATATAGAAATCTGTAATAAAGAGATATCAAACTTTATCTATTGCCTTAAAATTAATTCAACCTAACAAAATCAACTTTATGACAATAAAGTGAATTTGGGATTAATATATATTGAATGAAAGTACAGAAAGGCAGGCAGGATCCAGAAATGCAAAATGGGCAACAGCCTTTTTACAAAAACTTATTTTCTGATTATTCACATAGAAAGTATAGGAATTTCACATTTACTTTTTTTGTTTGTTTGTTTGTTTGTTTAAAACTTAACGACCCATCGATCAGCAAGAGATCATTTAAGTTACTTTTTTTAAATCAATTTTTATTGATGAAAAATAGTCAAAAGAGTAGGGTTCATACATTTGGGAGAAGATGAAAAGTTAGTAGGGGGTGCTACAAAACTCATTGTTGTTTCAAAGGAAAAATAAAAAATAAAATGGAGGCCACTTCCTCTTTACTTCTTACAATTTCTCATTGACTTTACAAACAGTTAAAACAATGTACACAGCATAAAAAATGTTACATTCTTTCTTCAAGATACAAACCAACAATGAAAGTTGAAAAGCAAAGCAGATTAGTAGGGAGGAAAGCGACATTTATATTTTTATGTAGAGGTATTTCAGTAGGTATCCCATACTGGCCTAGTTTATGCTATGAGAATGGGTCAAAATAGTGAAATTTCCTTCAAGTTCAACTGGCAATATCTCTGGTATTTTTAAATTTTTTTAATAAAATTAGTATGTAAATAAAATTTAATGTTTTCTCTTTATAAAAGGTACAATTTTTTTTCTGCTGTGTGATAGTTTTTAATCCAGGACTCTTTAAATGAGTGACAGGCACTTCTTTTTCCACATTCTAAAATCAAAATAGTCCCAGGCTCTTGTCAATTTGGTGGGTTTGAAATAAAATGAAGTTATTTTTCACAAAAGCAAGTTCAACAATTAACCAAGAAAATTTTAACCACTAAAGAAGATGACTTAAGAGCCTTTTTAGAATCTTCTCATGATGCTTTTTTGTTGATGAACTAAGTGCCATTGAAATTAACTTTAAGACCCATTGACCAACTCTGATGAAGAAGAACCATATCAAGTGATCTTCAGATAGGAGAGACAAGGCCAATAAGTGGCTGTATACTTCGATTCCAGTTTTTACATTGGTCAAGTCACAGACATTACATCTCCAACTAGTGCAATAAGAAAGTTTCTAGCTCCAATTAAGAGTAGAAACGATTATTTCCAATTTGCCTTTGGGGGATGACATTGCACAAGTTGAATCAACTTTTGTCTTAAGATGGGATGACAGTTTTAAGTGATGGCAGAATCTGAAATGTTCTAGAAATATTGGTCATACAAGCCTATAAAGAAATTCAGACTGCAAATCACCATTTAGAAAGGAAGTGCAGTATGGCCATTCAAACTGCTCAGAAAGTCTTTCATCAGTTCCAATAAATGTAGTTTTACTCATTTTAACTTTTTTTTTTTTTTTTGAGTTGTAAGGCTTTGCAGTAAGCATTTGTTTGAAAAACTGACCAGTGATTCCTTTTGTATAACAATTTAAATTTTTTATGTTAGTCCTTTTTGGGTAATTGCATAAATTTACAAAATTTTTAAAAAAATAATTTGGAGAAAAGGGGTTAATATTATAAACAAAATAACGGTTTTGTTGAATTCCTCATCCAAAATGAGTAAAAGTTTCAGGTTTGTATCTCCGCCAGTATCTTTTTTACAGCAAGTCCAAAATTTGTTTCTGTCTGTATTTAAATGATGAAGAAACAAGGAATTTTATTGATGTATTCCCATGAAAACAAAAATAGCTTAATCTCTAACACATTATGAAACATTAAGAAGTTTCAATGACTTAACTGCAAAATTGAAATTTATATGAATGGTCAAAGTTGCATTCCTATTTTATTTTTACACTGTTTTTAGGATGGAATGTGATGTTCCCTCTTGTTTAATTTCCATCATTAATTCCATTGGTATTATTTTTCTTTTATTACTTAATGACATTGCATTTATAATGATTTTTCACTTGTTTGAAGCCTGCATCTTCACATATAGACTGTTAAAATGGGCTTCTGACCCAATCTCACTCTAGATGGAAGATCCAATGAACATTGAATGGTCATAATTGAACAAAATAAATTTGACACCATTTTATGTTTTGTCAATCTCTGTATACCTACATGAAAAGCTTTTAGATATATTGGAAAAAAATAAAAACGTTTGGGATACATAATTTCAGTGAAAACTTCAGCATTAATTGTTTCAAACGAACTATGATTATGAGTAATCTTGGGCCAAGATGAATCAAAAATCAACCAAGTCACTTACATCTCCTCCACCATTACGACGTGGAGGGCCACCATCCTGATTGCCACGGCCTCTCCCACCTCTACCTCGTGCTCGGCCTCGACCAGTCATCTATAATAAAATAGTTGTAACAAAAAGAAATTTTAAACAATAAAACCTTTTCTTAAATGACATTATGTTCTGAAAGAACAATTATTAGCAGTGAATTATTTGCAAATATTTTATGTCATAAAAATTATTTTGAGATGACTGATGTTATAGCATATAGGAATGCTGAAAAGTTCTTTACCTAGTCAAGAAAGAATTGCAAAATTTTGATGAGTTGAGCTAAAAACTTTCAGCACTCACCCCCATACAATTTTGAATGCAAGAAACTTCAGCTTTTCTTTTATATCTTCATGCCACAGTATAGTCAGCATTAAAATAAAAAAAAAATCCATTAAAATATATCTGGCTTCTCACTATGTGGACAATTGCGTTCAAAATCCAGATGAAATCTTTTTACAAAATAAATTAAGGCAAAAGAATGTATTCTGTTGTTTAATCTTTCCTTTAATTAAATTGAAATCATTTTAACTATTCCAAACAGAATTACGTAGCTTAAATAGAATAGTGAAGCGTATTCAAATATTTTCCTCTTTACTCTTCAGTATTAGCAAGCAAGGTACAATAAGACGATAATTTAAAATTCAATCTAGGTTAAAAAGGTGAAATGATAAATTATCAATTACGGTTGCAAATTAAGATTCATTCTGCTTGTCTGGACATACAAACAATTGACACACTAACAAAGAGAAAGCAAGACTATACCCAAACCTCAGCATTTTAAAGCCTTAGGGTGAAATCTTAAAACTACACCAAGAAATATTGCTACATTTGTTCAAAAACTATCCAATGTTACATATACAATAATTATCAAGATATACACAAATAAAAAAAGTTTTATCATCAGTCTTTATTTAAAAAGGAAAAACCAAAAGGATAATTTAAAAAAAAAAAAAAAAAAAAAAAAAGAACCTTCCAAGTACCTTTTTATACATATACACACACACACAAACGATTTCATTAACCACATAGCCTACAAAGCATCCCCAAAGACAAATCCCAAATTCTAGTTGAAAATATTTACATATAAAAAAAATAAATATAGATAAAATCCAATGCTTTCAACTTGCAAGGGAATTGTTCTATGATCAGCCATACCCTCCTCTTCTCTTCCAAATTCTTTCTCTCATTACCTTCTCTTCCACCCACAAGCCAAGGGCCTATGAACTCTGAAGCAACCCGACCTGAGAATGACCTGGTTCCAAAATTGACCATGTGAATTCCAGGCACCATCAGGCTAACCTACAGCAGGTTGATTAAATTTTTGGCCATCAAGCAAACACTACGTGATTTGTGCCCCATCCTCGTGCACACCCAGTCAAGGACAAAGAACTCCTGTGACTGTCTTTGGGACAGCAAAAATCTAAAAAAAGGTTTTCAGTTTCCTGTCTGACCTGTGGCAGATGAACATTGTTGGGTGAATCATACAGATTTGCAAATGGACTGCCCACTGAAATGAAGACAGCAAAGTCTGTCAACTCGAGGATGAAAGGACTACTATGAAACTGAATCACCAACGAAATGCCTGTAGGAGATGCTGTGGATCCCCGAACATTTCCAAAAGAAAAGAAATCCAGGAAAATTGCTGGCCAACCAAAATATTGTTTTAGCATAAGAAATCTCACTTCGGTGAATTAGAACTGTGTGGAGATATCAGATTGATTGATAAATAAGTTGATTTCTTAGCTTGATCTTTTTATATGTATGTATTCACTCATACCTTTTGTTCTTTGATCCCTTTCCCCTTTGTTAAATGAATTTTCTTTTTCTTTCTTTACCTGTTTCTGTATTTATAAGTGTTTTATTTTGAAATCCGTCATCTTATGTCTGTTTTTCGCTGACTCCTGTGTGACAATTCCATTCCCGAGTGAAGACTGAGAAAAGATCCCATGTTTTCCTTTTTTTCAAAACCTGTTGTTCACTTATATACTACAAGTTCATAACATAAAATTGGGGGCTCGTTCTGAGAATCTTTTCTCCCTGTTTTCACTCAGTAGCAATCGCATCACTTCAGGGTGTCGGCGAACTACAGACCAAGATGTCGGTTATAGATGGCGTTCTTGCATCACCCTCCATGGAGAAATTATGTAAGCTGAAAAAGACAATATAGTTGAAATAGGGAAGAAATTAGAATTAGAGATTAGGAAGTCCATGAGAAAAACTCAGCTAGTTAGAGTAGTCGGAGGAAAAGCTGAAATCGAAAAGGCTAGAATCGAGTAAGAAACCCAATTTCAGGAGTTAGATGGAAGGCAGGAACTTCACAAAGCTAGAAGTAGTGAGTTCGACTTAGGTCTGCAATTTAATGAGGCTGACGTCAACAAGTATTTCAAGCATTTCGAAAAGGTCGCCTCAAACTTAGCATGGCCCATAGAAACATGTCTGATTTTACTGCAGACCGCATTAAAAGGCAAAGCCCAAGAACTGTATGCCAATCTCTCAGTAACAGACTGCGCTGAATATAGCATTGTCAAATCAGCCATTCTTAAATCATACAAGGTAGTGCCAGAGCCTACCAAAAAGGAAAGAAGCAGACCTATTTAGAGCTTTTGAGACAATAGGAAATCTATTTTGATAGATGGAGCTAAGCAAAAAACATTGAGGCAGATCATTACAGGCTGAGAGGTCATTCCATGTCAATTCACCAGGGCATTACACCCACCGACACTGAATTACTTGAAATTTGGCACAAATGTTCCCCTTCTTGAGTTAGGAAAGGGTGCCAAATTATTTTGTACTAGACTTTACCATTCCAATTTTAAAGGGGGGGGTAATTTTCCTATTTTGCCTCTAAATTAAGGCTGCACAACATCGCCGAATTTCAGTGTTTTTTAAAAATTAAAGAAAAATACTTCCATACCTTCAATATTTCTGAAATTTGGTATGTAGGGCAAATAAGTGTAGAATCCAAATATTTAACTATTTGAAGCCTACACTTGATAGAAAAATTTATTTTGATCATCCTAATAAATGACCCCATAATCAACAACTTTTCACCTATGTAGCTTACGGTCAGTCTATCAAAAAGATGTCCTCTTCAATTTTCATAATATTTTTTGCCTAACATCTACAATGCCTGCTCAAGTTCACCAAGAAAAAATTGTGAGGGTTTTATGTCTACTTTAGAAGATATGACTCTGCCAAGTTTAGAGTTTTTTCCTACGTATGTGCAGGATTTCCGAGAAAGATTATAATTAAAGACAATCATCCTAATGCTCCATGACCTCTAAAATGTTGATATTGTGCTAAGTAACTTCTTAAACTATTCAATAAGATAGTTTTTATTAATTTAAAAAAAAAAAAAAAAAATTATTTAAATATATTTTGCAGATATTACTTTTTGTACAGATAGATTGCCTTTAAAAAGCGGTAAACATACATTGATAATCAACAGTGCATAGAAAATTTGTAAATGGCACTTAAATGAAGTTAAAAGAAATTCTTTCTGTTTGTGTTTCTTTTAATTTTATTTTGGTAAATTATTTCATGAAAAAAAAAAAAAAAAAAAAAAAGGTAAAGTCTAGTACAAAATAATTTGGCACACTTTCCTAACTCAAGAATGGGAACATTTGTGCCAAATTTCAAGTAATTCAGTGTTGTTAGGTGCAGATTTCAACTTTTTGCTGGTGTTTTGACATGAAATGACCCTGAGGCAAATGATCCTGATAGGAGTTTAAAGAATGTGTCCCTGATGATTTAAAAACCTACCTTGACGAAAAGAGGGGAGACAGTTTATGAGATGGCCACCCTCAAAACAAATACACATTAACGCATAAGTAGGGCAAACTCAGTCACAGTAACTCAGATGAGTTTGGAAGTGGTCCACACCCAAGACATGGAAGTTCAAAGTTGGGTTGATTGGTTAGTTCAAACCAACCACCCAGTCTAAGAGGTACCAACTCTCAAAGTCCTAGTCCTCAGACACCAGTATGTCGGCAGATGAATAGGAGAGAAAGGAAACTCCCAACGTGCCACTACTGCAATAAAGTAGGACACCTCATGTCAAATTGTTGGATGAAGTGGAATGTCATGTCCAGATCCCTAAGTCAAAACAAACCCCAAGGGTTAATTTTTTCCGATAATGTTACCATGGATAGGAAGTCCAATGACAAAGATGGGAGGGAGGAGTATAGGCCATTTGTGGCTAATGGTACTGTATCCCCCGTGGGTAACCCCACGGAGAAAAAATCCATGAAGATCTTGTGAGACACTGGGGTGACTCGGTCCCTGATAGTGAAGAGCTTCACGCCATGTGGATCGAATTTAGCCACTGGCGAATCTGTTATTATACAGGGTGTTAGCAGCAGCTTTGTTAGCATCCCCCTGCATTGAATCCATCTTATGTCAGGGTTAGTGTCCAGCCCAGTTGAGGTTGGAGTGGTACCCAGTTTGCCTATGAAGAGCATATCCATGCTGTTAGGAAATGAATTGGCAGGTGGAAGGGTGATACACCACCCTAAAGTAGTTTCAGAACCAGTTGCCTGGTAGACACAGAAAATATCAGAATCCTGATGTGGGATTAAGTTATCCTCCCGATAGTCTCCCAACTGGGAATAGCAATGATGATGAGCCTGCTATGAACATTCCCATATCGTGTATATTACTTGTAACAAAACAGGGGAGAGATTCTGAGCTGACCTTACTCTGCCGTTAGGTGTTGCCCAAGAAAGTTCCAACCAGGTATTTTATAAAGAATGAGGTACTAATGAGGAAGTGAAGACCCTCCCACATCTCAGCTTCAGAAGACTGGTCAACAGTTCACCTAGTAGTACTCCCTAAACAGTACAGAAATGAAGTAATGAGAACGGCTCATGAGATTGGCGTTAACAAGACACATAAGAAAAAACATTTTTACTGTCTGAGTATCAAAGGGATGTGTCGGAGCATTGCCAGGCTTGCCACACCTGCCAGGTAGTAGAGAAGCCGAATCAGAAAATCCCCATCACATGCTTACATCCCATCCCTGCCTTCAAGGAGCCCTTTTGTTGCATTATTGTAGACTGTGTTGGCCCATTACCCAAAACTAAGTTAGGGAACCAATATCTAACGATCATGTGCGCCTCAAACAGATTTCCTGAAACAATACCCATGAGAAATCTTTCTACCAGGAAAATAGCAAAGGCCCTCATTACTAAAATTTTGGTTAATTTTTTTTTTAAACAACAGTGGCAAACTAGAGAGAGAGAGAGAGAGAGGGAAAAAAAAAAAAAGGTTTCGTTTTATTTTGCGTTTTCCAAGGGAAACACATTTGAAAATTCTTGCAAAATTCAAATAATTGTCGGATTTTAATGAAACATTCAGGACATTCAGAAATGAATGAAATTATTTTTTTTTAATATGTTACTAGCCACTTTCATAACTTTCATGAAATTGAGAAATTAAATTAAGGTGTGTGGAGGGGAGGGGGTCAGTTAAAAACAGGGCTCTTTGGAGAAAGTAAATCATCAATGTTTTTGTAAAACAGTTTCATTGGATTGTAAAATAAAAAATGCAATAAAACTAAGACATGATTTAATTAGAAAAACTTTTAATTGCTTTTGCAAATAAGTTATATTAAGGACACTATTGTCTAGAGAAATTAAATTTTATTTTTTTTTATTTTATTTATTTATTTAATTATAATAATTCAAAAATTGTTTAAAATTTTTCATTGGTTTCAAGAATGCAATTTGGTGATATTGTTAACTGAAAAGCAAATTTATGAATCAAAATTTGAAAAGCTCATAAAGTTGTTTGGACCTGAATATTTTAAAAATAATTTTCCGGGAAGAAAACGTTCCTAATTTCTACTAATGGGAATCTATAGATGAGAGTCCTTAAAAAGTTCACATGATTTTAGTGTCTGACACACTACAATTATTTAACTTTTAATTCATTTCTTTCATCATTAATGTCTTTGCAAATCATCCCTTCAAAATATCAAAGAAGGTTTCACTTTTCTTAATTTCTATTTAACTAAATATTTCTAGACAGGAGTAAAAAAATTTCTAAAAAAAAAAAAAAAAAAAAAAAAAAATAATAAATAAATAAATAAATAAATAATAATAATAATACTTTGGTTTTTCCTCTTAATAATAAACATTTTGATGACAAAGCATTGTTTTTATTGAGTTTGGGGCCTTTTTTCCTCATGCCATGCTGTTTTTTATGCAACCTAGTGGAGGAACCTTGTATATGGCACATTACTAGAATAAAATTAGAAAATTTGAAGTTAATCAGACATGAAATAAATTACTTATAGCATAAAAAAGTAATATACAACCATTTGCGATTGATCAGCTGTGTTTAATTGAATCAATGTTTGGTGGATGACAAGAATTGACATAAAATTTATGAAATCAAAGTGAACACATTTTTGGTTTTTAACTACCTAGTAATTTTTTTTCTTTACAAATGAACATTTTCTGCAATTATCTAATAATTTATTGACTTATTTACCTTTCAAAGATGCTTTATGCAAAAATAAAAATTTTTTAAACACTATAAAATTCTCTTTAATTTCTCTGTAAAGCGACAAAACTCTTATATCACGTGACCTTTTCATAATGTCATGTCTAGCCTTTCATAGATTAAAAAAGGAAACAAATTAATTACAAACTAAATAAAAATAGAATAGTGTAACTACGTTTAGTAATATTTTAAGTTTTGGATTCATAAATTACATTTTCATTTAATATCACATCCAGGATATAACCCAGAATTTTTTTTTTTTTACACGATTTTAGACTATTATAAATTAATTATTGTAATTAAAATTTAAAAAAAAAAAAAAAAAAAAAAAAAAAAAACAAAACAAAAAAAACAAAAAAAAACAAACAAATTGTAAAAATTTATTATTCATCGGAAAAATTTTATTTCTTCAGACAATGTTAATTTATTTACAAAAAAAGCAATTAAAAGCTTTTCTAATTAATAAATTTCAGTTTTATTGAATCCATTATTTTTCAACTCAAAGATTTTCAGTTAGTGCAAGTTTGAAAAAGATTTAGGTGACTTAGATTCTCCAAGAAGTCCTACTTTTCTAGGTACCTCCAAAAAATTCAGTATACCCAAGATTTAAATGTATTTTTCATAAATAAAAAATCATTTTTGAAGCTTACCCCCAGTTTCAATTGAAAGCTAAAGGATTAAATTTTCTAATCCCAGAAAACAAAACACTGTACTGTATTTCAACCAGAAATTATAATGATCCTAATCGATTCTTTTGAAAAACTAAATTGAAACAGCCATGTTTAACATTTTTTTTTTTTAGAGAAATGTAAAAAAAATAACTTTTTGTTAAAAAAAAAAAACCACCTAAAATAACAGATTTTTGAAATGTTACTTTCGTAAAATTAGCAAATTTAAAGTTTAATTAATCCGTTTTAAAACAAACATCACTTACACCATGAAGTTTTCTAGACAAGCATTTCTTCACCACGGAGTCTTGGTTTTCTCAAGTCTCCATCGATAATTTGATGGCCGCATGTGTTGACAGGTTTAGTATGGTGGACCAGAGCTGATACAATTTTTCGATTTCTAAGTAAGAATGGTTTGCTATTGTATTTTTTAACTACTAAATAATGTTTAAAATGTAAAATATTTTAAGCAATTATCTAATACTTTACTGATTTTTTTTAACTGTAATTTTGAAGATGCTTTCTTATAATAATTTAAAAATAAAATACTATAAAAATTTTAAAATTGTGTAGTTACCTCTATAATGGTAGATAATTATGATAAATAATTTTATTAATTACTATATTATCAGTTATTACAATTTTTAATTAAATAACTGAGATGTAATATTATATTAATTATATCATTAATTGTATTAATATTTTTCTTAAATTATTAATAATAAAAAAAATTAATTATAACATCTATCTCACTCAGTTATTACATTTTTTTGTAACTGAAATATAATTTTATTAATATTATCTCAATAATTCACTTTTTAATTTAATAACCAAGTTATAATTAATAAAATAATTATCTGTTATCACAGATGGTAGAGATAACACTATACTTTTAAAATTTATAGTATTCAATATTTATATTTTTTAAGATCCTATTTTTTCATTTTATTCTTTATCATATTTTGATGTTTATGTATTGTTAAAGTTATTTATTAAATTTTTATTACTTAGATAATTGTACACTTATTTTACTTATGTCAAGGGCTTTCCCATAGGGGGAGACAAGCCTTGAAACACGTGACATTTTAACCATATCACTTGCGAGACACCATACCAAGAAATAAATATAAACATCTTATTCTTGACGCACACACACAAAAAAAAATAACTTATTATGGTAAAGTTTTGGTAGCGTTATTTGTATTAAGCTTTTAATTTTCGCTTAGTAAATATAGTCTTAACTTAAAAACCTAATAACCGACCAAATGCGCTGCATGAAAGAATTTTAAAACATTTTTGAAAATTAAAGGAAAAAAAAAAAAGAAAAATGCAAACAATTGTAAAAATTCTATATTCATTGAAATTTTTTTTCTTCAGATAATAATGTCCTTAATGTATTTTATTTATAAAACAAATAAAAACTTATCTAATTTGAATT
Source organism: Acanthosepion pharaonis (assembly GCA_903632075.3). Lineage (NCBI taxonomy): Eukaryota > Metazoa > Mollusca > Cephalopoda > Sepiida > Sepiidae > Acanthosepion > Acanthosepion pharaonis. The sequence continues at coordinate 208,239 of CAHIKZ030002538.1, read as the reverse complement.
AGATAGTTTATTGCAATTTTTATTTTTACGATTTGGAGCAGATTTTTTTAAAAAATGGCATTAGATGTGAAAAAACAAAATTGGTTATTCAATTTCTCCAAGGAGTCCTGCTTATAAAAAAAAAAAAAAAAAAAAAAAAAAAGGAGGTTGCAAACTTTTTGAAATTTCATAAAATTAAATTTGGGGGTAGTATGTATAAAAAAAAAAAAAAACACAAACTTTTACCAAGATTTTCTAAAAATTTCAAAAATAAATTCATTCATTTTTTTTAATAAGTTCTGAAAGTTTCATTTTAATTATTTGATTTTTGCAATAATTTCAAAATTAATGGGTTCTCCCCTGAAATTGCTACACTAAAAAAAGCGATGACCACAAGTCCTACGGTTTTAAAAAAAAGAAAACGAGATGCTTGACTCAAATTTAAAACGTGTTACTGTTAGAAAGAGGAGAAAAATTTTAAAAAATATTTTAAAAATACTTTGTTCTTTCCTCTTAAGAATAAACATTTTAATGCTGGAACTTTGTTTTTACTAAGTTTTTTTGGACCCGTTATCATTATGCTACTGACATTTTGCGAATTTTTGGAGGTAACGAATAAACAAAATTCAGGATACAGAAAGGTTTTCTTTTGCTTTTGCGAAATTTCATGAAGTGTGTGGGTTCGTTAATATATGTAAAAAAAAAAAAAAAAAAAATTGTAAATCCTAATTTCATTAAAATTAAACAATTATTTGATTTTTAGAAGAGTTTTCAACGAGAAAAAAGCGCAAAGTCAACGTAATTATGCCACCGTGATGGCGTAGACCAACATTTCGAGCGTTTTAGAAAGGATTAAAAAAAAAAAAATCTCAAAAAATTTTGGTCTTATCTTAATAAACATTTTGACGATAAAAATATGTGGCCTTTTTCATTACGCTATGCCGTTTTCCGCGAAAATGTGGATGTACCTACAGGTGCCGCCAAAGATTTGCTAAAAAATACCATGAACAAAAAGTTTTATCGTTAAAATGTTTGTTAAGGATATCCCAACAAAGTATTTATTTTATATAATTTTTTAAATTCTTCTTAGCACGTCCAACAGCGGTGGGGCAGACATTATTGGAAATTTTAGCGTCTTTTTTGGTGTTAAAAAAATAAATAAAAAAGAAACAAAAACATGGAAATTCTTGCAAAAACCAAATAAATAGTTGTTGGATTTTAATGAAATTTCCAGGACTTATTCAGTTTTTTTTTTTTTTTTTGACAGACCCCCTCCTCCAGCACACACGTACACACTTACGCTTAACTTTATGAAATTAAGAGAAAATAAAACTTCCACCCTCTTCATAAAAGCCGGAATCCTTGGAGAATTTATTTTAAATCAATTCGTTTTTGTCAAACACAAACACCATGTAGCGAAAATTTGCTCTGAATCGTAAAAACTATGACATTTAAAGGAAAGTGGAAAACTTAATTTCTTAAGATTATAAAATGAAATATTTTAAAATTATGACAAATGTCGTGGATAGAAAATAATGCTATATTCTATACAGAAATTATTCCCATTTTTATTTTTGTAAGCGAAATAGTTAATTTAAACAGTGCCAAAAAGGCTTGTTTTTTTAACTTGAAAAATATTCCTCCTCTTATTCCATGTGCTCGTTTTGGCTCTCGTGTCAATGGTGGGAGAAGCAGTGTGTTTTGATTGGTCAAACATTAGAAACTGGCCAGAACTCGAGATAAATAAATTTATGCTATTTTTAGTAATATTACTACTCAAAGATAAATTGTGAGGAAGGATAAAAAACGAAAAGGGCTATATGAATTTTTTTGATGAGGTTATGAAATTTATATAACTTTTTTTTGGAACTGAAAATAAAACATAGAAGTAAACTAAAACTTGAGTCGTACAGTCGAAATTTAAAAAAAAAAAAAAAAAAAAAAAAAAAACCCATGTGGATATTTTTTATGACGAGGAAAATTTGCAGCCGCCTGTATTATTAACTAATCTAGTGAACTAAGAAATTATTTTTAAAGGCCAGACTGGAATAATTGACAATATAGTCGATGGCGAAATTATGAATTTCGGCTTTTTTTTTGTTTTTTTTTTTTCTAATTAAAATGTAACTCATCATATTTTGCCGTATAACATTAATATTTGCTACTGTCCATTTTAGCGTTTCTTAAAGAAAAAAAAAAAAAAAAACATTTTCACACGAAATACTGATTCTTTCCTTGGCATCGAAGATATTGTACGACTTCTGGCTAAAAATGCATACATTTTTTAAAACCACTTTTGATATGCCTTTTTGTGAGTTTTCCTCGCAACTTTCCCGAGGAATTAAAAAAAAAAAAACAAAAAAAAACAAACGAAACATTGTTTTTTTTCAAAAATCCTTCCCAAGAATTGAATCAAAAAATATTTTCAGGAAATCTACTTAAAGCGGAAAAAAAAAAAAAAAAAAAAAAAAAAAAGGTTAATTTTTTCATTTAACGCCTTTTGGAGGGGCTTTTTTTTTTTTTTCCTCCCTTTTTTTAACCAATTTTCTTTTAAGTTTTAAAAACTTTACCATAGAAAGTAAAGAAATATTTTATGAGAAATTTGCATTTGACTCGTCACTTTAAGTTTGAGAATTTACAAATGCTGTATTTAGTATGAAGTTAAATATTTATGAAGTATTTGAAAAAAATATTGAAGCAAAATAAAAACTATAAAGAGAGGAAGAAAAAAAAGCCGAAGAAAGAGGACAAGTATTTTTAATTACATATCTATTTTTTCAATTATTTTTTACTAAATAAAATATGTCGGTACATTTAAGGTGTTTTGTTGTATTTGAAAAAATTCTTACTTTTTACAACTTACAGCCACATTTGAAATAAATGACGCTTTACTGAAATGCATTTTCAAAACATACAAAGAGAAACGTAAGAAACAAATTTCAAAACTAGAAATTCTAAGAAACGCTAACAAAGTTCATTTTTAACATTTTCATCTCAATAAGAAAATTTCATTACTTTCTACCGTAACACCAGGAATAAAATGTTAAACAAAAAAAATATATATAAATAAATATAAATCTTTACTTACTTGTTTATATCTTTCCTATCTCTGAGTATGTCGACATAAAATACTCAAATGTGTCAAAGTAAACCACTTCCTGCAGAGTCTGGATAATCCAATCACTTCCGGTTGGTGATAATGACTGTTTATTCTGTTGCTATTGGATAATAACAAAATTTAAAATATAAAAATAATAAAATATTTTACTATTCTATTATTTTATTTACGGAATAAAATAAAGTTGTTAAATACTTAATATATAGAATAATCATTTTTTTAAAAATAGCGAGAACACTTTAATGACACAAAAACAAATTATTAAATTAAAAAAAGTAAAAAACTACGTGTTGAATAGCCTAGGAAAATTAAAATATGTTGTCTCATAAATCTTTAAATTTAAAAAACTTTATTTTTTCTTATATGAAAAAAAATTTCTGATACTAAAAAATATTTATTCACATTTACAATTAATCAATTTAATTTACGCGCCTAATTGCACAAGCAAGTATGATGGAAGTTAAAATTTTTAAACTGTTATGGGGATAAAATTTAATTATAAATAATGAAAAATTCCATAATTTTTATTCGTTCTATTTCCAATAAATATTATTAGATAGTTAAGTAAAAATTTCGTCCTATCATTTAATGTTAATCCATGAATTCCAATTAATTGATTTGCGTTTTAAGTATTTTTTGCGCCATGTGTCTGTTTCTTCTTAGGTGGATGTTTTATTTAATCCTTTTTTTTACTACACAATGTGAAAATATTGCTGAAACTAATTAGTGAACCCATGCACTATGACAATTTTATAAAATTTGTGAAATGTTCACTTTTAAAACATTTACTGCGATGCAAGTTATAATTTTATTAATTTCTTGCAAAGAATAATCCTTGGCGAACTTTCATTCATCGCAAAATTTACCTTTTTTAAATTCTTTTCCAGTTCTTTATTTTAAAATTTACAAAATATTGAGTTGGTGCATAGATGTGTCGAACGAATCAATTGTGTGTAAGAACAATAAATTTGAATGGTAAGAAAAAATAAATTTATGGATAGTTAAGAAAACTTTCGGAGAGAAAATTTATATTTTCATTTAAAATACGTAATCATTTTTGATTTATGTAATGAATCTAGCTAGATATTGTTAAGTAAATGTAAGTAATTTTTAATACATAAAAACTTTATAAAAAAAATTAGGTTAGGTTACCAACCACCCCAAAGTGGCCAAATGGATGCTTTTTTTTCCGAAATGAAAACAAAATCTAAACAACTTGTTTTAAAATATTTTCAAAAAATCAGAGAATTATTCGATTCAAACGAAATTTTTAGTAGTTATTCATTAATTAATGAATATGTATACAGAGAATGAGTTTATTTTCTTAGAAAACTTTGTGGTAATTTGGGGGGGTTGTGGGGTTTTGGTCTGTTTCCTCCTCCCTTCTTTTTCGATATTTCGTGTGTGGTGTACTTTTTAATTTGTGGGTTGAAATTCATCTTGTTGCTGTTCGTAAGAATAGTTTTTTTTATTTAAAGACATGTTTGAATAATAAATGTAAAGTCTAATGCCATTTTCGAGTGTGATTCTTTTTTAAAAGAATTTTTTTTTTCGTTTTAAAAACTTTATTTTTTTTTTTTGGCATGGACCTTCAAAAAGGAAATAATTTTTGTTTGCATTTACCGCCTTTGACTACTTTTCCCTATCGGGAGAATAATTCAATAACACTTCTGACTTCAGAATAATTTTTTTTAAAAACACACTTAGGAACAATTAGATATTTTATGCCATCAAACATGTACGAAAATAAAAGTAATGTTAAACTCAACAGTGTTTCACTATCGTGTATACGTGGACTGGATGGCAATGGATAAACAAAACACAAGATGCAGAGGGTCGAATCGCATGGTTGCTTTATTCCCGTCCAAAACTACAATCACACCACTCAAGGCCGTGTAGACCCTAATTAGTTCCTCATGCAACATCTTCCCTTTTCTGAAAAACAAAAATAAGAATAAAAACAAAAGAGATCTAATAAAAGGCAACAGACAAAAATAAATAGTGACCGAGGAATTCATTGGGCTGACTACCCTCTTGCCTAACAGGGCTTATTCTGCCATTTCCACTTTGGACTGAATTTAAGATGTATAGTCCTTGAACCTAGCAGGATTTCTTATTAGTCTTCCTGACCGTGTCATCCCCACCCTTTCTGGATTTGGTTTTGTAACAAGAGAAAGAGTGAGCCCAACACCATCTCCAACAAAACTTTTGTTGGAGATGGTGTTGGGCTCACTCTTTCTCTTCTATCATTTTCTTGTTGAAATGTCTGGGGGTTACAAGTCTCTTCTGTACCCGGTCCTACATTCACTGGTACCTCACTATGCAATTGGTATGGCTGGTAGATCGGTGATAGTAATGGGGGTGATTCTGTTGTTTTTTTCAAATCCACCCTATTCCGTCGATGCAGCTCTCCATTAACTTTGATATGGTATGACCTCTCATCCAGTCTCTGCCACACAATGGCTTTCTTCCACTCTTTCTGACCTTTTATGTGGTTTCATCCGTACCACATCTCCGGGGTGCAATGGTTGAAGTGGTTTTACTTTGTGATTGAAGTAATGCTCTTGCTTCCTTCTCCCCCACTTAATTATCTTGTTTAAATTTTTGGGTAATTCTGGTTTGAGTAGATCTTCTCTGGGTGGAAGAAGTGTTTTTGTTCATCTGAACATCAGTTTCTGTGCCGGTGATAAGAGACCTTTAGCTGGCGTATTCCTGTGGTCCAGCATCGCTAGGTATGGATCAGCCTTATCATCCATCGCTTTCCGGAAGAGGTTCTTTGCCATCTTTACCGCCGATTCCACTTTTCCATTTGCCTTGCTATTGTAAGGACTGACAGGTGTGTGTGTGTAAAACACCACTTTCTTGCAAAAGTAGAAAATTCCTGGTTACTGAACTGGGGTCCATTATCAATGACTACCTGATCTGGTATCCCATGTCGTGCAAAATGGTGTTTAAGTTTAGTGATCACCGTCTTTGCCTGTGTAGTTGGAAGATGATCAATTTCCCAGAAGTTGCTCATGTAATCAACTGTGCAGAGATAGTCCCTATCAGCAAACTTGAAGAGATCTACTCCTACTTTTGCCCAGGGTCTCTCAGGAATCTCATGGACCATCTCATATTTCCTACATGTAGGGCATTTTGAAACATAGTCTCTGATGTCATTGTTCATATTTGGCCAGTACAAACATTCTCTTGCTCTTCTGCAACATCCTTCGACTCCTAGGTGTGTGGAATGCAATCTTTCTTTCAACACAGCCCCCTGGGTGATTGGGACCACTACTCGGTTTCCTCTGAAAATTAATCCATCTTGTACAGTCATTTCATTCCGCATGTTAAAATATGTTATATATGGGTCAAGATGTACTGTGTCATCTGGCCATCCTTCCACAATTACCTGCTGCAACAGCTGCATGCTTCTGTCTTCCTTTGTGGCTGAGCGCAATTCAAGCAACCTTCCTTCTGTCACAGGAATATATTCAGTTTCCCTGACATCATCATCATCTATATATTCACTATTCACTCCATGGATGTATGCCCATGATAGTGTATCTGCAAGAAACATCTTCTTGCCAGGGTGGTACAGAACTATAACATTGTAAACTTGCAACCGCATCAACATATTTTGCAGTCGCTTTGGGCATTTCCCCAATTCTTTTTTCATTATTGCTTCCAATGGCCTATGGTCGGCCAGCACTGTGACCTGTTGACCAAACGTATACTGGTGAAATCGTTCAGATGCGTATACCACTGCTGACAGTTCTTTTTCAATCTGTGCATATCTGGTTTCTGTGTCTGTAAACGCTCGACTGATATAGGCTAAAGGTTGACCTTCTTGTAGCAATGCAGCTCCCATGCCTTTTTCACTTGAATCACACTGAATGACCAACGGTTTTTTGTGGTCATAGTACCTCAATACTGGTGCTTCACTCATTAGCTTTTTGATTTTTTCAAACGCCTCTTCATGGATCCGCGACCATGTCCATGGCACGCCTGTCGTTGTTAAATTGCGGATTGGAGCCATCACATCAGAGATGTGAGGTAGAAACTTTGCCAGATAATTCACAAAACCTCCCAATCGTTGCACTCTCTTTATGTCTGTTGGGCAGGGCATATCTCTTATGGCCTTTACTTTCTCGGGATTAGGACGTAAACCCTCACTAGTTATCATGTGCCCCAGGAATGATGTAGATGTTTGTCGCAGATTCATTTTTTCCGCGTTCAGTCGCATCCCACGTTCGCGACATCTGTGCAACAGTTTCCTGAGCTTTGTGTGATGATCCACCAGTGCTTCTTCCGTGGTTTTACCTTTTCCCACTACCAGAAGATCATCTGTTTTATTGACAACCCCCTCCAAGTCAGCCACATCGTTATATAGCACTCTCTGAAATATCTCCGGAGCCGGAGCAATGCCAAATGGTAATACCTTCCAACGAAACCGACCATATGGAGTAGCAAATGTTGTCAAGCTACTACTGGCTTAATTTTAGATGCCAAAATCCATCTCGCAGATCCAGGGTCGAGAAGACTTTACCGTCAGCAAGTTCTGGGAGTAAGTCATCCAGTACAGTTAACTGGAAGTGTGCCCGTTTAAGAGCCTTATTTAGCAGTCTTGGGTCTTTACATATACGTAACCGCCCATTTTTCTTGACTACCAGTGCTAATGCACTTATCCATGGCGTTGGCTCATTTACCGATTCAATTACCTTCTTTTTTACTAGTTTTTCCAATTCAGTTTTCACTTTGTCCCTAAGTGCTACCGGTATTTTCCGTGCTGCTGCAACATTAGGTGTTACGCTCGGATCTACCTCCAAGTGTATCTCCCCCGGTAATTCACCCAATTCCTCCTTGAATACATCTTTAAATTCTGTTATAATGCTTCCCAGGTGCTGGCTGCCGACTTCATCCAGTTGGGATATTTTGGCAACCCTCTTGAACTTGTCATTATTGATTGTGATGAGTGCCATCTGCTGAATTGCATCAGCTCCAAGTAGGAGGTGGAAGTCCTCCTTTACAATAACAAACTTCACTGCATATTTCTGTCCAGTTTTGGGGTTTATCATTTTCACTCGGCACTCCCCTAATGGCTTCATTTCTGCCCCATTCTACATGACAAGAGTCTTATTTGAGTGTTCAAGTGTTTTTCCCATCACATGCTTCTCATTCAATATATTGACCGAAGCTCCACTATCAAGCTGAAAAACAATTGGCTTTCCTTTCACCATCATCTCCGCCTTTATTAACTCTGGTCTTACAGAATTTATTCTTTTTTTTTGTTGCGACCATGTCTACATGTCCATAGTCCGAACCACTACCACTGTCATCCTGTTGTGTTTCGACTGTACGGATATTCTTTTTCCTTACGGATTTGCATTTAATAGCAAAGTGGTTCTTCCTATTACATTTGAAACATGTCTTCCCAAATGCAGGACACAACTCTTTGCTCGGTTCATGTCGCAGCGTACATGCCCTACACTCTCTGTCACTTTGTGCCGATGGTTTTTTCATAGGTTTAAATTAAAATCGACTCTGTTCACTTCCTTGGGTCTCAGGATTTTGGACTGTAGCGTAGCGTTTTCTGACAGCTTATATATGTCTATGCATCTTTGTAAATCTAACTGTCTTATTTTTAGTAATTCTGCTTGTGTATAGGGATTATGTATTCCAAGAATTATCTGATCCCGCAATATTGATGAGACACAACTGTTACAAAAATTACATGTTTTTATCAACGTACGAAGCGACGTAATAAATGCTCCAACAGTTTCTGATTCTCCCTGTTTCCTTGTGTGGAAGACGTAACGTTCGTATGTTTCGTTTGTTTCCCCTATGCCGTATTTATCGAACGCCTGAATTATTTCATGGGGTGTTCTCTCATCTTCAGGAGTTAAAAATTGAAACCCATAATAGACCTTTAATGCCTCATCTCCTAGCGTATGAAGCAAAAGCGCCGTTTGGTATTGTACCGGCTGTCTCGCCAGATACGTAATAATGGCATAATTATGTCATTTCAGCTTTAAAAGTTTCCAATTTGCTGATAAATTATTTTCCATACACAGGGGTAGTGGAGGTCTTATGCCAGTCACAGGTCTATTCGCTTCGTCCATACCGGGTTCAGCCATTAAAAAAAAAACAAAAAACTCCGCGTGCACCCACGTTACTTATCTGCGTTCGTCTTCCTAAAATACATTCCTCATTTCAATGAGTTATCTGTTATCTGTTACATTTTTATTTTTCGCCTTTTGTCAAGCTTTTAAAAGCATGGGTTAGGGTTCGAGAACTTCCAGGCAGGTGATCCTTAAAAGTTAAGGATCACCTGCCTGGAAGTTCTTGCTTTTTTTTTTTACAAATTGGACAATTTCTTGCATTGACGTACAGTTAAGTTTTGAGTTTCTAAAACCTTTTTGAAGTCTTTATTTTTACTTTATTTGTGTTTCTGTTTTTTTCTTTCTTTTTTGTCTTTATTTCATTTTTTCCTTTCTTGGGATACCCTCCTCCCCATTGTTTTTTTGTATTACTTTGGTTTAATATTTATTTGAATTAACTTTGGTTGCCCAAGTTTTTTCTTTCGTATTATTTTCGGTTTATACTTTTTGGAGAAAAAAAAAATCGAAAAGAACAAAAGTTGAAAAGAAAAAACTAAAAGAAAAAAGAATACAGATATTTTCGTTTTGTCGCGGCCAAAATGGCCGACGACACAAACGTAAACATGACTCCACCAACGGAATCACCGCCGGTGCAAACTCAAAATTTGTTACCTGCGAAAACACAGGCCTGGTCCCAGAGTAGACCGAAGAAAAAAGACTCTTCGTATTACGAAGAACAACGGCTGAAATACGAAGAGTACGTGATTGGGAATGACTTTATCACAATTCCGGAGGCCTTGGACGCTGTCAAGGTCAAAGTTATCTCTCTGCTGACATCGGATGTTAAAACCCATACTGATTGGAGTCAGCAGAGACAATGTAGAGGATGCTCTAGAGTCTAAAGACACACAAGATTGCCCCCAAAATGTTAGCCCGCAGAAGCAATGCCATGTGGGACATTCTGCTTGGTTCGGAGCAAGAGGCGAAGCAGTTGGCCGGAAACATCTTGTCCACACCAAACTTGCGCCTCCAAACGGAATACATGGGGACGAGAAAGACGCGGATTACTGTCCACGGCGTTCCTGTCGACATTACCCAAGACAGAATAGGAGCGTTTTTCGCCAAATTCGGCCAAGTGGAGGAAGTTAGTGCGCTCAGAAGCAAGTCAGGCATAGCGACGGGAGACATGGTGCTCCAGGTGGTCCTGGATAGGGACAACTTCCGGGACATACCAAATGTATTGACTTGCCGGGAGAAGAAGATGCTGGTGGTAGTGGAGGGAAGGAAGCCGTGTTGTTGGGCGTGTGGTGCGGTGGAGCACATGGCAAAAGAGTGCCCCGGGAAAAAGGCCCAGCAGACTACAAAAGAGACTCCAGCAGTAGCAGCGGCAACAGCAGTGACAGAGGTGGCACCAGCAAAGGAAAAGGCTGGCCCGGGAGCCTGGACGGAAGTGAGGAAAGGGGGAAAAGTGGCATCTCCACCCTCTCCTCCAGTGCGGCAGGAGAAGCAACAAGAATAAAAAAAACTCCAGCAGCAGCAGCAACAGAAGCTTCAGCAGCAACAATCTCTTCAGCAACATCAACAGAAACACCAGCATTCGAAGAAACAACAACAAAAACTGCAGCAGCAACAAGAGCAGCAGAAACATCCAAAACCGGAACAGCAGCATCAAAAACCACAGCAGCAGCAGCAACAAGAGCAGCAGCACCTCCACAAACAAAAGCAGGTGGAGAAAGAAACACCAATGGAGGTAGAAAAAATGCCTCCACCGCGAACTGTGTCCCTGAAAAGGAGCAGGGAGGAAGATCCAGAGGAAATAGAACAGTCTGGCCGAAGCAGGGAGGAAGATCCAGAGGAAATAGAACAGTCTGGCCGAAGCAGGGAGGAGCGAAGCATGGACAGAACCAGGCGGCGCTCCTTCCCGGCTTCGCCAATAAGATATTCCAGCCCCGCCAAAGTTAGGAGCCTCCCTTCTTCCCCTTCCCGTGCTCCAACCCCTTCTTCCCCCATTACACCCCTGACTTCAACGGCTACTCCCCCACACGCGTCCACTTCCTCCCCTCCCCATCGTGCTAGGGAGAAGGAAAAGAAAAAGAAAAAGTACTTCCCGGGTCCAGACGGGATCCGTAAAGTAGATAAGGAGGAGGCAAAAAAAGACCTGTCGAAACAAAAAAGGGCCCTTTTGGGGCTCCTATTTAAACTTGACGAGGTAGATGGGAAATCGGTAGAGGATCCACGAAACTTCCCTAATGCCCCAGGTGTCATCACCGTCGTAAGAGACACCGGGGCATACTTGAAAGTTTGGAGCCATATATATGAGGCTCGAGAAGCTTATCCGGAAATAAGGGTAATGGAAGAAAATAATGAAGACCTCAAAAAAATGAGGCATTTTTGCTCTGGGAGGGTCCCGGTTCTGCTCCATCCCTCTTTGTATAGGGCCATAAAATTATTATAATTTTCCTCATTTCCTCTTTCATGCTTGAAAATCCTTTGATCCCACCGCTGCCACCATGTTTCACTATCGTGTATACGTGGGTGGCAATGGATAAACAAAACACAACAAGATGCAGAGGGTCGAATCGCATAGCTGCTTTATTCCCGGCCAAAACTACAATCACACCGCTTATAAAAATTTTATTTCTATTTAAAGAAAGAATTTAAAAAAAAATGTCAATTTAAATGTAAGACCGTCTAGGTGTTGTTTTTTTTTTTTTTGTTTATTTGCACGCCTTTTGAGAAAGGTGTATTTTTTGTAAGCCGGGCGGTGTGTGTAAAAAAGAAAAAAACTGCGCGATTTTTATGACTCTTTAGGATCAGGAATTTGCCGCCAAAATTGTTTGCCAAACTCTGATTTTCTTGTGTGAAATTGTGTAAAATTTATGACCCTTTCGGATCAGGAATAGCCGCCAAAGGTGAAATTTTTAGAAGGGCCTTTTTTCATATATTGGCCAATGAAAATTGAGTTTTCGAGACCCGTAGAAATTCCGGATGGCCCCAAGTGGAGCCGACTTTTTCAAATAAAAGAGAGGACATTAAGAAACGATCAGTAGAAACAAAAAATAACGAAAGGTAACCGAGACAGAGAACTGAGACGACACGTAGTTCGCAGACCACTTAACACCCTCTCTCTACATTGACTACCAAAACCAATCCGGCCTGCTGTCAACGAAAATTCTTCAAAGAAAGGCGAACCAACCTTTTCTAAAACCAATCCGGCCTGCTGTTAACGAAACTTCTTCAAAGAAAGGAGATGGGTGCTTTGTGCGTTCTGCTAAGTGTTGGTCTCTCTAAAACTTTGTCCCTTTTTTTGTATTTTTGTAAAGGGTCTAAAAACTTTATCCCTTTTTTTTTGGTGTTTTTGTATTTTTTAAAGGGTCTAAATTTTCAAAAACCGGAGTTGGACTAAACAATTTATTTCATAGCTTGTTTCTGTGGGTATTTCCTTTTTAGAAACCCCAGGAAAATATTGTTATCCTGCCGTGTTAGGCGCACAGAAGGACATTTTTGTGCAACCTTTCTTGTTCTTGTGCGTACCTTTGTGCTTATTGTAAAATAATTGTACAATAAATGTTTTTTCCTGTTTTTAAAATTTTACGCAGTGATTTGTCTTGTATCTTTAATTCACGCTTACTAACGGCAGCTATCGTTTCTTCTGCCAACTAAATTTTGTGTCTGGTACAAGGAGTTGGTAGGAGAGTGAGAAGGAAAAAAAAGAAAGAAAGAAACAAAAATTTTTATACGCTCAAGGCCGTGTAGACCCTAATTAGTTCCTCATGCAACAAACAGTAATTAAAAAAAATACTTCTGGGACACTAAGACGCTGAAAGGGTTAAGGTATACCGATAGATATACGGAGAGATGACCTTTTCCACCTTTAAAAATATACCATGATAATAAACAAATAGAACTAATCCAGCTTGCAAAAAAATACCTAGATCCTCAAACTTTCTTTTTTCAACATTCGTGGTATTTGTACCAACTTATGTAGTTCAGAATTGTTTCTCTTGAAACATTCTCCAGACATATTAGCTCTGTGAGTATTCGGCCTCTTCCTATATGTGCTTCTGACTTCTACTATTAAACTCAGTTAGTTATCTCTTCTTCCTTTATTGTTCCCCTTCCTTTTGAGGGCTGTTGCTTTTTATAAAATTTCTGATAGTATAGATAATGTCCTCTCACACTCATTCGCAAATTCGGCGACTTCAATGCGTATCGTTTCAAGCGGCTTCATCACTAATGCAACTAACCTCGCTTTTTTTTTAAAAGCAAAATAGAGGCTCTAATCAACACCGAATTGATTAAGTATTTACTTCACCTTTCGGATAAACAATATGGCTTACCACTGATGTGTTAACAGCCATCACTGAATTTGTCTAACAACCTTTAGATAAAAATGGCGAAGCTCGAGCTGTGACTCTAAACATATCAAAGGTGTTCAACAGGATTTGGCAATGTTGGCCTTCTCCACAAACTTCACAAGGGTTACGGACGAATATTTGGTTTAATCCAGTAGTTCCTAACAAATCGTGTAATGAAAATCGTATTGAACGGACACGCTTCTCTATCCTTGAACCTATGTGTTTCGAGTGAAGATTACATCCCTGAAGACATTGATTGGTTCAAGGAGATCAATAACCAATCAACTGCTAATCAAACACAGTTGTATGTTTGATGCTGGCAACTATATCTGCCGTTCCATTATGGATATTGTAGTGGTATTGACGGCATAAATCAACCCACACATTTTTTTTTTACTTTACGAATGTGTAAGCAAACAAAAAGCAAACAAGAGAAAGAACACAAGAAAATAACTTTTCATAACATGTACATTATTTATATTTATAAATGACAACAGTTTTACAATAACTATTAATATGAGTTTGACTGGGCTAAAGTCTTTACTAATAAAATATGTTTTTACCTGAGCTCACAAAAAGCTGAATTATCTTGTCGTTCAAAATGTTCACTGAAAGAGAGTTTAAAGAATCTTGTAAAGCTGAAAATATGTTGATAAACTTTTAGCTTCAAAGTAGTTGGAGGAGTGAATGTTCCGTAATGTCTAATTTGTTTTCGTTGCTCGTAGTTGAAAGTATTGTTCGTAATTGTGTAGCGGACCCCCCACCCCCGAGCACCCTAGTATCACAAAAGGGTGATGAGGTCACAAGAGGCCAGCTAACATTTTTCGAAGACGTTAAATTTGACAAGGTGAAACAACAAAGACGACAGAACGATATGATATATGCTAATTTATTCTAGAAAAAGAAATAAAAAAAAAATCGGAACGGTAGAGGTGCAGAAGTTCTAGTGCAGGCATTGATGGTCGAGGTTGGTTGTTACAGGTGATCGCTGTTGGTCATGCAGGTGGTCGCTTCAGAGATGATCGCTGTAGTTGAAGTTGATGTTGGTCGTTGCCGCGTTACAGATGATCGCTGCTGGTCATGCAGGTGGTCGCTGCTGGTCGTTGCAGATGATCGCTGTAGTTGAAGTTGATGTTGGTCGTTGCCGGGATGATCGCTGTTGATTGTTGCAGTTGATGTTGGTCTTGGCCGGGATGCCAACTGTTGGTTGTTGCAGTTGATGTTGGTCTTGGCCGGGATGCCAACTGTTGGTTGTTGCAGTTGATGTTGGTCTTGGCCGGGATGCCAACTGTTGATTGTTGCAGTTGATGTTGGTCGTGGCCGGGATGCCAACTTGACGTGTTGGGAAGGAAAGAAGAGCTGGCGTTGTTCGGGCATGTCAAAGGTCCAGTGCAGACGTTGCGTGTTTGCCGGTCCAGTCCGATATTAGTAACCTCCCGTAATAATTACTAACATAGTGTACGGGAAAGGTTATGGACGACGTGCAGGCAGCCAGTAGGGACGGAATGCCGAGCGTCGAACAGGGCCAAGGAGCCAGGAGTAGTAGGCGAAGGAGAGAGAGAGAAAGAAAGTTGGCAGACAAAAAAAGAAATGAGAGCGTAACTTAATACGCAGCCCGGTGGACGATGTCCTGGCCTTCGCGGCCAGGAGCCTGCGTATCCGACCGTTTCAGTCGCCGACCGAGATTTATTTTGTAAAATACAAAATTGTGGCACAAGGCCGAAAAGGGGGAGGGGGTAAAGGCTGGTCTTCACTAACTATCTTATACCTAGCTAATTTGATTCATGACCCATTCAGACATTACAATTTACTCATTCACCATAAGAACTCGTCCGTCACCACTCAATCCTCCATGCACCATAATACCACATCCACTCTAGGGAGACCTACAAAACGCGCCCCGTATCATAATGATCCTAACACATATGTACAAAATTCTAAGATGAAAAAATGAAAGGGGGAGGGGGGAAGATGAACCCAATAACGAACTGAAATATTTAACATAAATGAAATTAAACGTTAACTGATGTTAGTAGGGCCCGTCCAAACCTCAAAAGGTAGGGAGACCACTGTATTCTGCCCATTGGAACAAAATCAAGCAGCTCTCTCGCTAAGGGAGTGGGAAAGGTGATAAAAAAATCATACGGGCATGGGGAAGTATAAAGCTGACCCAGTCGAGATGGAAAGTGGGGGGCCAAAAAACAAACTGGGGAGGTTGGGAATCTCAGGCTGGATCATAACTAAAGATGTGGCGGGGAACAACACTTACTCGCATTAACTAGGTACACAAAAGCTTGTCTAACCTAACCAAGGGGAGGGCACGACAGGAAGCCACCCCGATGCAACGTAGGCTTGACCTAAAAGAGAAAATCAAGGCTAGCCCCGTTCACACGAACCAAGCTCGCCTCAGTCACCCACCTTTCGCTGAAGACTGTCGAATGCAAGCGTTTTCTATCAGTTCTAATCTTCGTCTTGAGCTGATGCTCAAAGAATCGGATCAGATCCTGATGAGAAAGACGGTTACCCCGCAAGACTTCCTCCTCTCGCGTCGTCCATATCACCATTCGGGCCGTGGCTAGCAGCGTGAGAAACACCATCCGTTTCACCCCGGAATACGGGGGCGACACATTGTCACACGCGTATGCACGATCCATGGGCACAAGCTTTTCGGGAGCGAGACGAGTCGTCAGCTCGCCGACATGGTGCCATAAGGGGCGGACCCGGGGGCAATGGAAGAAGGCGTGCGAAGCCGTTTCCTCTAGACCAAGGCCAAACCGATCGCAGTCTGGCAAATCCGCCAAGTCCCATATGAAGGTCCTGTCATTGAGAGGCAGCCGATTCCGAGCCAGTCGCCAGGTAAGCGAAAACTCAGGGTTACTGAGGTAATCCGCCGCTGGCGCCCAAGACCAGTGAGAGCGAAACTCATCGTCCGACATGTCGAGATCCTCGCGTAGGGGATCCTTCGCGACCCCCTCCACTAGCAAACGATAGAAGTCCTTCCTAGGCCGAGAAAGGTCACTGGACCGAGGGACGGCCACCAAGGCCAACCGACACTCGCGAATGAAATCAGATTCCTCCCGGGGCCTACAATGGCGCTCGGCCCGCGAGATGGGGGGATTGATAGTAAGGGTAGGGAAGGCGTCCCTAACAATCCCCGCCATCACCGAATCTCCTGTCAATGCGCGGCGTAGGAAATCCAACCTGGAGGCACGTTTGTGGCTCAGCAAGTGTGACATTCCCAGCCCCCACGACACGGACGTTGTGCACAGACTTCTCTGTCGACCCGATTCCCGCGTACCCTCCATAGAATGGAGGTCAGCGAGCGCTCGAGCGGTTTCCTGTGGTCGTCACAGAGAGGAAGTACGGACAATCGATAAAGGACAAGAGGGAGAATGTATGTAGCACACACCTCCGCCCTGCCCTTCACGGACAACCTCCGTCGACGCCAAGTCTGGTCGGCGGCGTCGACCTTTGCTCGTACTTCAGACCAATTCTTCTCCAGCTGGAGGTCGGGTCCAAACCACACTCCGAGAATGCGGACAGGACCGTCCGTCCAACCGAAGGGCCCTGGAAGATCGACCCCCTTCCAGACACCTAGCCGCAAGCCGGACGACTTGTTGCGTTTAATCTTGGCCCCTGTCACCTTTTCGTACCGATCAAGCGCCTTCTGTACTGCCTCAATGCCTCTGCGGGACGACACGAAAGCAGTTACGTCATCGGCGTACGCGGAAACCCTGGCTCGAGTCCCGCCAGGAACGGCGATTCCGCGTAGGGCCGACCTGCACGCCCTGTCCCTCAGCCGGCGAAGGAGAGGCTCCAACGCCAAAGCGTAAAGTAGGGCCGACAGCGGGCAACCCTGACGAACCGACCTAGACAGCGCAAAAGCGCCCGACAGCTTTCCGTTCACCTGTACCACATCACTGGGGGAGCGATACAGGAGGCTAATCCAGCGGCAGAAGTCGGGTGCGAATCCGGCGGCCTGCAGGACAGCAGCAAGGTAGCGATGGTCAACCCTATCAAATGCCTTGGACTGATCCAAATTGATCAGCGCGGCTCTCTCTCGTAGTCTTTTACACCCTCTATGATCGTGCGGATCAAATGCAGGTTGCTCTGAATTGTTCGACCCCTCACAGCACAGGTCTGCTCGGGACCCAACAGAGACTCGGCAACTGACTGCAAGCGCTCCTGCAGGATCTTGGCCATAATCTTTAACTCTGTGTTTAGCAGAGTTATGGGCCTGTAGTCGTCTAGTTTCCTCCCGACACCCCTGCCTTTTTTCAACAGCCTGATCCCACCCCTGGAGAACCGGTCGGGGAGGGACCCCTGCCGGAACCAGTTGTTGAACACGGCCGTCAAAATCGGGACAAAGATGTGCAACAGCCTCAAGTACACTTCATAGGGCAGACCATCCAGACTGGGCGACTTGCCTCTGCTGACCTTCTTCAAAGCCGCGTAGACCTCACCCTCGGTAATCTCTCCCTCACAGCTAGCCGCTTCAGTCGACGAAAGCCGAGGAAAGTCAGCCAAATAGCTGCGAAACTCGTACTCACGAAGACCAGGCTCCCTGGTAAAACGGCTCTCGAAATGCCGCCGAAACGCCTCGCAAATGTCGTCAGTGGCCCGAAGGGTACGCCCCTCCGGGGTTTTGACTTCACGAATGTAACGATCGCCACCTCGACGGACCTCTTCCCTGCGCAGATCTGCGCCCATATTCACGGCTTCGGAAGACATCTTGCTTAACCTATGTCTAATTACCTGGCCCATGTAGCGCTCGCTATTCAAACGCTGCAGGGCCTCCTTAGCTACGGCTATCTCTAGGGGATCCCCCCCCCCCCAGCCACCGCCCGGGCATGACTAGCTTTAAGCGTCCTCATCTTATCAGCTCTATCTAGGGCGAGCCGTTTGCTGAAATCAGTGGTGAAGGACCTAATTCTACATTTAAGTCTGTCCCGCCACCTATTCCCGATAACCGCCCCCACTAGCTCCCGCTGCACTAAGCTAGTCAGCTGCTCCCGGAAGTCCTGCCTGTCCAGTAAGGACAGATTGAACTTCCAGTAGCCAGCCATTCTAGGCCTATGTTCTAACGCCACGCGGGCACAAACGAGTTTGTGGTCCGTATAGCCTACCCAGTGGAACGTGGGACAATCTAACAGATCTATGTCGACCCTTCTCACTAACATTCTGTCAAGGTAGCTAACCACCTTGTCACAAGGCCAGCTAAGCGCCCACGTCCACATATTCCCCCCGGGGTGATCGACCCGGTATCTATCAACGAGACCGAAATCTTTGATCAGATCGACCAGGCTACGATCATCCCTTCTCCCGCTAGCACCCCGCCCCCGATCGCCGACCTTAAATTTAGTGAGAAGTCACTGTCTTGTGGTAAGGGAGACCAGCAACAGAATTGGCAATCTAACACAGTAAAGTCTCTATAAAAAAATAAGTCGAGATTAGCTAAAGGGAACTAAGACCTAAAAATGTCTAGAAGTATATTACAACTAGGTGTGTAATATAACTTAACTAATAAGGGAACTTGCTAGTCTCTACCACAGGTTTACAGCGTATAGGGAGCACAACCGAGAGGTCAAGGTCGAAGTGACCTGTTCTCTTAGTTTAAGGAGCGAAGGAGGAGGTAACTCCGACAATTGTTTGTACTTAAGTTTAGTAAGATTCAATAATGTAATTGAACGCTTTTAGCACGAAAATCGACATTGATAAAAAAAGAGTCCTTAATGGTAGGCATTATGTTTTTGTTTTGATAGTCAGAGGCGTGCCTAACACAGGCCCAAAGCCTATAACAAATATTTTTGTTCGTTTACCATCCATTCTGCTCACTGGCTAATTCTAATTACAGATTTTCATCAACGACCTTCCCGATGTCATCAGTTAATAACTAGGTGTTTAGGCTGATGACACAATTATTTACTCGTCTTAGTAGCAAGTTCGACAGATCCGATAAAGTAAATCTGACAACTGCTTTCGAAAAGGACCTCCAATCAGTGATTAACTGGGGTCAGAAATGGCTTGTAAATGTTAACGTCGCAAAAAAAAACCGTTTTCTTTTAATCACCATAGAGAATCTTTTCTGTCTGCTATCAGCATGGCTGATGCTAAACCCCAGAAGAGCAACAGTTTTCGTTTTCTTAGGCTCACGTTTTCCCCTGATATGAAGTGAAGTGATTATATTAAATCAATTTCTAGGTCTACTGCTATGAAAGTTGGTTCACTGTCTTGTTCCAGACATTTTTTTCTCGTAAGAATCTATCATACAGTTATAAATCTACCATGCGTCCGTGCATTGAATACTACTGCCATATCTGGTCTGGTGCTCCTATTATATATCTCGAGATTCTTGAAAAAATTCAAAGAAGGTTCTGTAATGTAATCGATCCTGACATGGCATCTTCACTTCAACCACTCGCCGATGTGAAGTGGTTTTCCTCTGTCTTTTTTACAAATATTTTCATGGAAACTGTTCTGATGAACTTTTTCCTTAGTGCTTTGGCTGCATAACCACGCCTCACAGTTTTACTGTTGAACTAGTTAGATGCAACCGTCCCTACTATTGTAACAGTTTCTTTTCTCACACTTCTCGCCTGTGGAACTCCTTACCGATTTCTTGCTTCTTTGCCACCTACATAAAAAACAACTATTAAGACAAAAGAACAATAAAAGAATAATAATTAAGAAGGCAGAAGATAACGATTGCCATTACATTTCAATTTTTACTTACTTAATTACAATAATTTAATTCATATTAAATTAGTTATTTTAATTAATACTAAATTAATTACTACAACTTTATTTATTTAAAAAAATATTACCTATTTTAATATAACACGGCTGGCCCGGCTCGATCGTGGGTCCTTCCCACGCAGGTCAGTACTGCCGCCGGTCAACTGATTGTTATCTGATTGCCGCTTCGTTCTTTCACCTGCTTCCACTCCACGTTGTGTTCCCTAACCCTTCCAATTCTTTAAATCCTATACGAGGTTTTTACATGAGCCTTTTTAATCCTTTTCATATTACAAGTGCCACAGTAGTGTCTTTATTAACGCTTTCAACTACAACCAGTGACACTTTATACTGTCACATTCCTCTCTTTCCCATTTCCGTCATTTACTTGTAAATTACCCCCCCCCAATAATGAAAACAACAAGGGTTCTTCATGCATCGTTTTTCCACTAAACATGTAGTCATAAAAAGTCTTTCTTCTTTTCCGGTCCGTGTGCATGCAGATTAACATTGGAGTTCGTATAGTCCCTGACAATTTAATCCTTTGATCGGTTTTATGATTCGTTTTCTTGGTCGACTTTCCTCTCTCCACAATTGGAGGTTTTGGTTTTTCCTTGACTGGTGTCGTTTCTGCTTTCAGTTCTTTCGCTGAATTCAACCTGGTTTCCTCCTCGTCTGGATTCTGTTTGGGTAAAGAGCAATATATGGTGTAGTGATTACTACTATGTTTGCCACGCCTACATTTTTCTCAACTGTGATTGGTCAAATAATAAATACTAAATATCACAGGACAATTTACTGATCGCATTCACCACACTGAATTTTTCCTACCGTTAACTCACAAACATGCTTTTGTTATAAAATCACCGATTGGTTAATTTTTCATCCAATCAGATATTTTTCGTGTTCTTTCAAAATTTATCCCGCGTTCGTGCTGGGGGCCTACCGGTAGTAATATACGTCCGGATTCATTCCCAAATTAAACAGTAGAGTTGAATACAGTTGAAGACAGTAGAACTCAACTACTCACACGCGTCTATACAGATTATTCATTCTACTCACTCCGCACGCACACACACAGACACAGAACTTGAATATCATTCACCATCAGTTCTTTGTGAACAAGCCAAGTTGCAACAGCTCTGCTAGTTATACAAAATATACAATTAAACTTACTGTATGTTCTTCTGAATACACATTTTATTTCAATACAGAACTTTGAACATTCTATTCAAAAAACTCAAAGAAATTCAAAGATAAAGGGAAACTACTTTTTTTCCTTATTCACACATTACAAAAATCACCTTGTATTCGTTGTTTTTAATATTTATTTTATCGTTGAAACACAAATCGGTTTTTCATTGTTTTTCCTTGATTTAAAAAAATGTATAAATGTTAAATGCTCTTCAACACGCAGCCACATTAATCTTTTCAACAAAACACCAATTACATCGGTAACCACAACGTTTAAGGAAAATAGCATTTACATTGGTGACACCGACGTTCAAGGAATATAAAAATACAACAAGAAGTGAAGTAAACCCTATTTTGTTCCAGCGACAGTAAGAGATCGACGTACAAAACTTCAACTTGGCGCGAAAATTTTTGTCCACCACGTGCCTTGAGAACATGTATCCGACATGGCCGAACAGAACGCCAGCGAAGCAACCGTGATGCTCAACTTGCCAGTCTTTGACACGACCAACGTGCATGTTTGATTCGCCCAGTTAGAGGCTATTTTTCAAGCAAAAAATATACAGACCCAGATGGCACGTTATGCCTATGTAGTGGAGAAACTGCCACCTGAAATTGCGTCCGATGTGCTGGATTTGTTGAACAGCATCCCGACACCTAACCCTTTCAACACACTGAAAGAGGCAATTATCTACAGGACGGGAAAGTCTCAGGAACGCAAATTGAACGATTTATTCAACACGTTACAGTTAGGAGATAGTAAGCCGTCACAACTACTGCGGAAAATGAGAAATTTGCTTGGTAAAAACGCAATGTCTGATTTACTATTTCGCAAGCTGTGAATGGATAAGTTGCCAACCCACACAACCCAAATCCTAGCTACACTACCCGAAGACTTAGACTGAGAAAAAACGGCGGAAATAGCAGACAATCTAAGTGATGCTGCAACTATCAGCAGTGTCAACATTCCAGTGCTACACGACACGCCACATGAGGACGTAGTCAGCAAGCTTCAACAACAGATTAATAAGCTATCTGCACAGAGATCGTTTGTACAGAGAGCGATCATCCTCAGCTCACAACTCATACAAGTCCCAACGACGTTCCCGATCTAACTCTCGGGGAAGAAACGATGCGTATTGCTGGTATCATTGCAAATTTGGCCAGGCAGCTAGAAAATGCACCAAACCGTGCAGTTTTAAACAACAATTGGATTCTACATCAAGCCAGAAGGCGGGAAACGCCATTCCCAACAGCGCATGAAGACGGCGTCTGCTGTTGGGGTAGAGAACGCCAATCGTCTATTTTACGTCAGAGACAGAAACTCCGACCAAATATTTCTCGTGGACACAGGTGCACAAGTTAGCGTGATTCCACCTAGTCCCGGTTTTCCCAATACAAGATCTTCAGCCACCTTACGTACTGCTAACGGTTCGCAAATACAGACCTTCGCTCAAGTATCAATGACTTTGGACATAGGCCTGAGGAGGACATTCCAATGGTTATTCACAGTAGCTGAAGTCAAGTTCCCCATCCTAGGTGCAGACTTCTTAGCACACTACAAACTTATTGTGGGCATATCAAAACGCTCACTTTTAGACCAAACGACGAAACTTACAAATTACGGAATTACCTCCACCCTCACTTCCACTAAATTGTGCCTTGCCTTGCCGGTGGATAATCCTCTTAAAAGTGTGTTGGATAAGTTTCCTTCGCTTGTCCGCCCTTTCACTTATACCGAAACGGTGAAGCACCACACCGTGCATAAAATCCAAACATTTGTCTCGCCAGTCTCTTCCAAACCGCGCAGGTTAAGCCCTGAGAAGTACAAACTAGCGCGCGCGGAATTCCAACATATGTTAGACCTAAGAATAATTCGCCCTTCGTCTAGCCCTTTCACGTCTCCACTCCACATGGCCCCTAAGGCGCAAGAGTGGGGCTTGGAGACCCTGCAGCGATTATCGAAGACTAAACACACAAACGGTGCCCGACAAATATCCTGTGCCTAACTTAGCAGATTTCGCAATTTCTCTGCAAGGTGTGAAAGTGTTCACCAAAATTGATCTGAGAAAAGCGTTCTATCAGATTCCAGTTGCCGAGGAAGACGTGCATAAGACAGCAATAACAACGCCTTTTGGCCTTTATGAGTTCCTGCGGATGCCTTTCGGACTTCGAAACGCTGCAGTCTTTTCAACGATTGATCGATGAAGCCCTTCGCGGTTTACACCACTCATTCGCTTACATCGACGACCTACTAGTGGCAAGCGCTGACATGGACGACCACGTGCATCACGTGACACAAGTTTTTGAGCGTTTAAGGCACTTCGGATTGAAAATAAACCCAGATAAATGTCTATTCGTTGTTGCCAAACTTAACTTTCTCGGATACGTAATTGATGAATCAGGGATCACACCGATTCTAGAAAAAGAGACACCAATAAAAAAAAACTTTCCACAACCGACTACACTCCGTCAACTCCGTCGATACCTCGGTTTAATAAACTATTATCGCCAGTTTATTCCAAATTGTTCACAGATCTTAGCACCCCTAACCAACCTACTCCGAAGTCAGGGAAAGAAAAACACTAACTGACGAAGCTGTTACTGTTATGTCGTGTATCACACTAAGTTCTTATTTTACTTCCGTTCTCGTTGGTGTCCATTTATTATATATATGAGCTACCTGCTCATATGCAAATTATACTAATTTGCATATCACTACATCTCCCTATAACGGAGGGGCCTTATGCCGCGAGTACTTCTTGTACTTCTTCTTGTGCCCTCCTGAACATCTTCCTTTATCTCTCTCCTTTCCCTTGGAGATCTAGATCTATCACGTCTTTCCCTATAATCGAATTGTTCCTCTTGCATACTCTGGTCTTCCTCTTCTAACTCATCTCTCTCTACTTCTTCCTCCGCAGTTTCATTCTGCATTAACTCTTCTGATACATCAATAATGGGCATCTCTGAAGGCATTTCCTCATCAGATTCTTCTCCTTGGGATCTTATTTGGTCAGCATGAGCTAGAACACTGTTCCCATTTTTTTATTTAATATTGCAGTATTATGTCCTTTCTGCATAATAAATTCGGCTGACTCTGGTTGCATATTCCTATTTCTTTTGTATCACATCTTTTGATTTGTGGCATATGACATAGTCAAAGGGGACCTTAATTGTCTGCCCATTAAGGCAGATGGACTTTCCGGCCTGCCTGCATGTGGAATTGTTCTGTAACTTAATAGTAATCTTGGTAGGAAAGCATCGATTTCCTCCTTCTGTTGCAAGCATGCTTTTATGCCCTTCTTTACCGTCTGGACCATCCTTTCCGCTGCCCCATTACTTTGAGGGTGGTAGGTGTAAGGTCTGCATCCTATTTTTCTTAGCCATTCATGCAAATCAGCATCCACAAATTCTGGTACGTTATCAGTCACCAATGTTCTCGGTGTCCCATTCCTCGAAAATATTACTCTTAATATTTGTTTTACGGTGGTACTTTTTTTATCAGGTACTCTCACCACTTCAGGCCAACCTGAATATGCGTCTACTAATATTAATAGTAGTCCTATCCCATTGACATAGGCATGGTCCATGTGTACTCTGCTCCATGGTTCTACTTCTCGGGGCCATACATGTATTTTCTTTTGCTTAAAATTCCTGAGTTCTGTGCATTTTTTGCATCTTTTTACGTAGTCTTCTACGTCTCTTGAGTACCCCGGCCACCAGGCTTCCAATTTTAATCTTCTTTGCGTAGCTGCCACTCCACAATGTACGTCATCGTGTACACTTTTTTATAACCTGTCTCCTCTGTGTTTCTGGGGAACTACCAAGTCTCCATTACATATTATCCCGTTTTCTATAGTCATTCTATGTGTTTCTTTGAATGGTCTTTCAGCCATTGAACAATTTCCCCAGCGATTCTGTTTTTATCCTCGACATTATTCTATTTAACACTGGGTCATTTGTAGTTTCAGTAGCCATTTTATCTACAGATATTACATCGGTTTCTACAAGGTGCAAGAATGTGTCTTCAAATTCCTCGTCGTTTTGTCCTCCTCTCTATAAAACCTCAATCTAGATAAGGCATCAACGTGCGGTATCGTATTCCCTCAATGTCAAAGTCGAACGCCATCAGTCTAATCGCCCAACGTAATATTCTGGACGTTGTAACTTTCGGTAGCTCTTTTCTTGGGTTGAAAATAAATTCCAGTGGTCTATGATCACTTTTCAACAAGAATTTTTTCCCATCAAAATTGTCTTTGTTCTATGTTGTCCACACTATGGCTAGTGCCTCCTTTCTATATTCGAATAATTGTGTTCAGTTGTTGTTAATCTCCTTGATAAATACATTATGGGATGCCCATCTTGTGACAAAATACCAGATATGGACTGCTCACTAGCGTCAGTAGTTAGAGTTATGTCCTTCTTAGGGTCAAAATTTGTACTATTGGCTTTTTTTTTTCATCTGTTTTAAGTTTTCAAAGGCTTTCTGTTGGTGTTCTAACCAAATGAATTTTTTTTTTTTTTTTAACTTAGCAAATGGCTCTGTCAACTCATTATATTTTGGTACATATTTTCTATAAAAATTTACCAAACCTAAGAAGGACTCAATTCTTTTTTATTTTTTGGTGTAGCAACTTTTAGAATTTTCTCTATTAGTACTTTATCTGGAGAGATCCCTTGAGTAACCCATAATTGCTATAATCGAGCCATCAAACTGACGTAGTTGTACGTTGTTTTTTTTTTAAAAACGGTTTTCCCATTTTTTCCTGGACAAATTTCTGGGTACTATCGTGATGTCACTACCTGTGTCGATTTGCATTTCGACAATACAGTCGTTGATTTTCACTTTTATTTTTGTATCTCCGTTCTTAGATCCAGTATTTTGTATATTATCCTTTTTACATTAAAAATCTGTCTATTTTCATCCTCTACTTTTCCACATTTTTCGTTTTATACTTCTTTTGAAGTGATTTTTTTTTTAAACACTTTGAACACGTCTTTCCAAAGGCTGGGCATTTTTTTTTTCATTTCATGAATTTTTCCACAGTACGCACAATTTTTTTTTTTTGTTTGTACCGTATATGTTTCAGCCATTATTTCTTCGTAGGATTTATTTTTTATTTTGGTTGTAGGTATGTATTAATTCCTGCTGTTGTATAAATTCTATACACATATTCAAAGGCATGTTTATAAGTTGTAACTGTTCCATTAACTTATATCTATGTGCCGAATTATGCATACCTTCAATTAATCTTAGTTGGATTAATTCTTCTTCCGTTGTCTGCTCGCCTGTTCCTAGTTTTTCGAATTCACAGTATTTACCTCGCACTTCTTAACCGGTGTAAATATTTTACTATCGGTTCATCCACTTCCTGCTTCATTGCCATAAACTTGGTCCTTTCTGCAATCACCAGTCTTTTTCTTTGGCCTCATGTTTCCCTTAATAACCTGACTTATTTCTTCGAAAGTCATTTCTTCTAGTTCTCGAGGGTAAACCATTGTAGCAACCTTCATAATCGCTTCACAACCAGCGGTAGACATGAACAAGTCGGTGATTTCATTTTCCCTCCTCTGTTTTTGTTGTCTTTCAACTTTTTACATCTAGCATTAGCAGCAAAGCAACGAATCCACGTGTCTACGTACTCTGGGTCTTCAAGGACCAAAAGAGTATCCTATCGGCGACGCCATTGTTATGTCGTGTATCACACTAAGTTCTTATTTTACTTCCGTTCTCGTTGGTGTCCATTTATTATATATATGAGCTACCTGCTCATATGCAAATTATACTAATTTGCATATCACTACAGTTACTGCTTTCAATAATTCACGCGATGCTTTAGCGAACTTCACGAAGCTAACTTACGCGATGACAACACAACAACTCTTTCGTTAACTACTGATGTGTCATCGGAAGCGATTGGAGCGGTTTTACATCAACACACAGAGAAACAAACCACGCCAATTTCTTTTTTTTTTTCAGTTAAGCTTACTTCAACCCAGAAGAAGTATAGTACTTTCTCTCGCGAATTGCTTGCTATATCTTTCTATAAAACATTTTAGACACATTCTGGAAGGAGGAAATTTCACCGTTTTCACCGATCACAAACCTTTAGTTTTCGCCCTCCATACAAAATCAGATAAATATAATCCATGCGATTATAGACAGCTGGATTTTATATCACAATTTACCACCGACATACGGCAGATAGCAGGCAACGACAACGTTGTCGCCGATACGCTATCGCGAGCTTCCTGACACAGTACCATTGAAGAAAAGCTGGATATGGAAATTTTAGCAGACGAACAAGTAAGGGACGTCACTCTTGTCCCAAACAAATATATAACAAACATGAGATTTCAAACAAAGTAAAAACGAGACATTTATAGATCGAAACAAATAAAACATTTATATACAATTACATATTTACAAACAAGGTTAATATTTGTATTGTTGCGTGCGTTAATTGTATATGTTGCTGAAATGTTGGATGTCTCTGTGTCGTTATGTTTGTTATTTTGTGTTTGTGTTGAAATATATAATAAGAGTTTTTTGGTAAAGTTTGCTAAAGTAGTCTACCTTTGAACGTGTCTGTGTTTGTTTTCGTGATTCGTATTTCTTATTTTTAGTAATGAATAAATCAATGTGCATAAGAAATATTGTTCAAAGTTTCGATAGTTGTTCGTTGAGTGTTTCAGGTGAGTCAGTTGAAGTTCGTCAAAAATGCGCGGTAAAATTCTGTTTTTGAATGTCGTGGATTAATTAGGCAATCGATCGGCGAGTTCGCTAGACTGAGATATTCAGTCACCCACCCACGAGGGTGTCATGCGGCACAAGGCCTTTTTTAATGTGGGCATTCCCGAGCCATTAGGCTCAGCCAAAAAATAGCCCATTTGAACCCGTATAAACGGGTTCAGGGCCGGTTTAACCTCCCCGAAGGAGACTTCGCCCTTCGGCGTAGCCTCCTTCGGGTTCCTCTCCGTCCGGAGACAGAGAGTTGAACCGTGCAGTCGCTCAGAAAGTGAGCTAGACTGAGATATTCAGTCACCCACCCACGAGGGTGTCATGCGGCACAAGGCCTTTTTTAATGTGGGCATTCCCGAGCCATTAGGCTCAGCCAAAAAAAGTAGCCCATTTGAACCCGTATAAACGGGTTCAGGGCCGGCTTAACCTCCCGAAGGAGACTTCGCCCTTCGGCGTAGCCTCCTTCGGGTTCCTCTCCGTCCGGAGACAGAGAGTTGAACCGTGCAGTCGCTCAAAAAGTGAGCTAGACTGAGATATTCAGTCACCCACCCACGAGGGTGTCATGCGGCACAAGGCCTTTTTTAATGTGGGCATTCCCGAGCCATTAGGGCTCAGCCAAAAATATAGCCCATTTGAACCCGTATAAACGGGTTCAGGGCCAATTTAACCTCCCGAAGGAGACTTCGCCCTTCGGCGTAGCCTCCTTCGGGTTCCTCTCCGTCCGAGAGAACCGTGCAGAGAGTTGAACCGTGCAGTCGCTCAAAAAGTGAGCTGGACTGAGATATTCTCACCCACCCACGAACGTGTTCATGGGCGGCATTTTTTAATTGGGCATTCCGTCCGGAGACAGAGAGGCAACCGCCAAAAAATAGCCCATTTGAACCCGGGTATAAACGGGTTCAGGGCCGAGCCATTAGGCTCAGCCCTCCCCCATTTGAACCCGTATAAACGGGTTCAGGGCCTTCGGCGTCGCCTCCGGCGTAGCCTCCTTCGGGTTCCTCCGTCCGTCCGGAGACAGAGAGTTGAACCGTGCAGTCGCTCAAAAGTGAGCTAGACTGAGATATTCAGTCACCCACCCACGAGGGTGTCATGCGGCACAAGGCCTTTTTTAATGTGGGCATTCCCGAGCCATTAGGCTCAGCCAAAAAAGGGTGTCATGCTTTTGAACCCGTATAAACGGGTTCAGGGCCGATTTAACCTCCCGAAGGAGACTTCGCCCTTCGGCGTAGCCTCCTTCCCTCTCTGTCCGGAGACAGAGAGTTGAACCGTGCAGTCGCTCAAAAAGTGAGCTGGACTGAGATATTCAGTCACCCACCCACGAGGGTGTCATGCGGCACAAGGCCTTTTTTAATGTGGGCATTCCCGAGCCATTAGGCTCAGCCAAAAAATAGCCCATTTGAACCCGTATAAACGGGTTCAGGGCCGGTTTAACCTCCCCGAAGGAGACTTCGCCCTTCGGCGTAGCCTCCTTCGGGTTCCTCTCCGTCCGGAGACAGAGAGTTGAACCGTGCAGTCGCTCAAAAAGTGAGCTGGACTGACTGACTGGGGTTGTCTTTTCTCCTTTTTATAACCTTTTGGGTTTTCGAAAGTGGCTCAAGATATTTTGGCGCAATTCTTGCTTTGGGAGGCGATCTACCAATAGAATTGCTTGATTCGATTCTTTGCATTTTTATTGGTTGAGCGTTATCTGCGCGTAGGCGTATAATATGGATTATGCTTTTTTTAAGGTTGGAGAAGGTTAGAAAATTAGAAGAGTCCACAATACCTCCCCCCAGATTAATGCCTTGGTGAATGAGCATTAATATGTAATGTAGGTTCGGTACTTGGTTGGCCAGTGAACATTCCTTCCTGATTTTGTACGGGTAGACTGTGTTGATTCGGTCGTATCAGTAGTTGTTTGCGTTTCTGTTTGTTCTGTTGTCGTCGGTTTTGTTATTGTTCGATCTGTGTCGTCGGATTGCAGATATGCTGGTTTGAGACGGTCTATACTGACGGTGTTCTGTTTACCGGCGATATCAATTATGAAGAATTTGGGTGTTTTAGATATTACCAGGTGTGGACCTGTGTAGTTGGGCGTTAATGGTTTCCGTACAGTGTCGCGCCTCAGGAAAACATATTCTGCTGAATGTAGATCTGCTGGCACGTAGAAAGGTTTTTATACGCTCTCGTGGGTGTATATATAACGTCCATCATCTTCTTTTTAGGTCTGCCACAAAGTAATTCGTTGGTGTAGATGTCGTCTCGTTGTGAAATATCTGTCCAGGCAGCGTTGTTGCTTTCCCAAAACTAATTCTGCACTGGTGCATTTGAGATCCAGTTTTATTGTATTTCGCAGCGCAAGCATCACAAATGGTAGCTTATCTACCCACGTACGAGCACTGGTAGACGCTGTTAATGCGTACTTGAGCTGTCTATGGAATCTCTCCACTATTCCGTTGCTGCATGGGTGGTATGCGGTGGTAGAGATGTGTTTTATGCCTAAAATGTTGACAAATTCGTTGAATAGCGTTGATTGAAATTGGGGACCTCTGTCAGTTGTGATAACTGCAGGGCATCCAAATATAGAAATCCAGTTGTTGAAAATTGCGTTAGCCACTGTTTCTGCCGTTATTGATGTTAGTGGTATCGCAACTGGCCATCGCGTAAAGCGGTCAATGATCGTTAGAATGTACTCGTGTCCATTAATTTTTTCGAGTGGACCGACTAAGTCTGCGTGTATGTGCGTAAATCGTCCATCTGGTGTCGCGAAGGTCGACGATGGTGCTTTGGTATGTCGGTGTATTTTCGTTGCCTGGCAACGTTGGCACGTGCGAGACCACTGTTTCACGTCCGAAGACATACCGGGCCAGACGTATCTGTCAGCTATGGTCCGCAGCGTAGCCTTCGCTCCAGGGTGAGCTGGCGAATGGAAATGATCGAAAATTGATTTTCTTCGTGACAAAGGTAAGTACGGTCGAGGATTACCTGTGGAAACGTCACAATACACGAGTTCATTAGTAAAGGGTAAAGGTCTTTTTTCAATTTGAAGTGAGGTATCTTTTTGTACAGACGGTAATTCGTTGTCGTTTGCTTGTTCCTCAGCGAGAGTGTCAAAGTTTAGTGGTTGTGATTGTAGTGCGTTGAGCGTAGTTCTGGACAATGCGTCCGCTACTGTGTTATTCTGACCTTTTACGTATCGGATATCTGCTGTGTACTGGCTGATGTAATCTAAATGTCTTAGGTCTCGTGGATTTAATTTGTCAGCCTTTGCATGTAATGCATATGTAAGTGGTTTATGGTCGGTGAAGACTACGAAATTTCTTCCTTCTAGAATGTGTCTAAAATGTCGTATTGCTAGGTATACTGCCAATAATTCTCTTGAGAACGTACTATATTTCCTCTGGGTAGTGTTTAACTTTATCGAGAAAAAATGATAGTGGTTTCTCTACATTGTTAGTAATCTGGTGTAGTACTGCTCCAATTGTGTCAGCCGATGCATCTGTCGTGAGTGTTAGTTTGGAATTTTCGGATGGATTAATATACGACAATTTTGTACATTTTTGCAACGCGTCTTTTGCATCGTTAAAAGATTTTAATTCGTCTTTCGATAGTACGATTTGCGAGTTCTTTTTCTTTCGTTGCGATAGCATGTCTGTTAATGGCAATATTATAGTTGCACAGTTCGGTATGAATTGTCGGTAGTAGTTTATCATTCCTAAGAATCTCCGTAATTGCTTCATTGTGGAAGGTGTGGGATAATTTGTTATTGCTTTGATCTTGTGATCCAAGGGAGACAATCCTTGTTGGTCTATTACATGTCCAAGAAAGGTTAGCTGTGGTACCGCAAATATACATTTGTCAATGTTTAATTTTAAACCATAATGTTGTAAACGTTTTAGAACTGCATGCAAATGTTCCTTGTGTTCAACATGTGATTTACTTGCAATTAAAACATCGTCAATATACGCGTATGTGTACGGCATACCACGTAACACCTCGTCTATTAATCTTTGGAATGACTGTGCGGCGTTTCGTAAACCAAAGGGCATTCTTGTGAATTCAAATAGTCCGAATGGAGTGGTGATCGCAGTCTTTTGTATGTCGTCTTCCTCGATTGGTATCTGATAGTAAGCCTTTTTGAGGTCTAGTTTAGTGAAGACTGTAGCACCTTCTAATGATAGCGCAAAATCTTTTATGTGCGGGATAGGATATTTGTCCGGAATGGTCTGGGCGTTCAACAACCTATAATCTCCGCATGGACGCCAACTGACTGAATCTGCTTTTGTAACCATGTGTAGAGGGCTGGCATAAGGGCTTTTTGAAGGGCGTATTATTCCCAGTCTGAGCATATTGTCGAACTCATCTCTTGCGATTTTCAATTTGGCGGGATGAAGCCTACGTGGTTGGGAATAAACTGGGGAACCAGTTGTTTTAATGCTGTGTTTAGCATGATGTCTAACGGGTTCATTTCGTGACGACGGTGTTAACAGTGTCTGATACTGACGTATTATCTCACCGTAGCCATTAGCTATTGGTATAATATTCGTCAGTCCAATCGTTGAATGTTTAGAGATGAAACCGCAGCGTTTTATATTTGTATTGGTGTCAGTTAGTGTTTGGGATGCTAGTTCTACTGACAATGCATAATGTGTTAGGAAGTCCGCTCCTAGTATGGGCATCGAAACATCAGCAATTATGAATGTCCACGTTAGATCTCTCCTTAGACCTATGTCTAAAGTCAGGGTCTTTTCACCATAAGTAGCAATAGGCGTGCCATTCGCGGCTTGTAGTTTTAATGTTGTGTTTTTTATTAGAAGTTGTTTGCTGCACTTCGTCTGTGGTATAACACTGATTTGGGCACCGGTGTCTACCAAAAAGTTTAATCCGCTGGATTTATCGTAAATATAGAAGAGACGGTTAGTCTTGAGTTGCCTGGCATCCAACGTCTCTACTGGGTGCCAGGATGTCCGTTTCCCTGCTGTTTGGCGGTTGGTGATTTCTTATACGCACATGGTTGTCTGCACTTGTTAGCTTGCGCGCCAAAAAGTTTCATGATACCAACATTTTTCATTTTGGTATTCGTTTCGTTGTCGTTTGTATCTGTGTCGAGAATTTGATCTCCAGCGTTGTTTATTTCGCTTGGTATATTGATTATCATGTCGGCTTAGATGAGCATTTTGTAGTTCGCGCAGCTGTATAGATATATCTTGCAACTCTGTTGATAACTTTTGAATTTGCCGGTCTATGTCTGGCATGAGGCCATCTCGTGTGTTCGTTGCGGATATGTGTTTAATTGGCGCTGTGTCTGTTATTTTGTCTGCAATTATCGCTAGTTTCTGGATGTCTACATCTTCTGCTAATGCGGCTAGAATTCGTACAACCTCTGGCGGTAGCTTGTCCAGCCACATTTGTTTGAATACTGTGGTCGATATGTCATTTTCGCCTAATAACTGCTGCATCCTTCGAAGTAACTGTGAAGGTTTGGCATCTTCGGTTGTGACATTGGACAGGAGTTCACGTATTCTTTTCTCCTCCGAAAAACCTGATCTATGCAATATCGCTTCTTTTAGGATTTCGTATGGTTTTTCAACTGGGACTGAAGTTAGTATATCAGCTACTTCGGCTGCTATTTCTGCCGGTAGCTTCTCCACGACTGCTGCAAATTTTGACTGCTGAGAAGTTATGCGCCTAGCTTGGAATATCGCATCAAGCTGAAGGAACCACGTTTGCACATTTGCATTGAAGGCGGGCATCTCGAGTTTGATGGCTGTTTCTGATACGGTTGTTGGTTCTGCCATCTGTAGTGTTGTTGAAATACTTTATCCGTTACCGGGGTTACCAATCTTTGTTACGCACGTCTGTTTATCAATTTTGTTGGTGTTGTTTGCTTGAAACGTCGAGGTTACCAATTTTGTTGGTCTGAAGTACGTCAACAAGTTCGTCACTCTTGTTGCATGTTCACTCACGTCGGAAGGTCACCAAATTTTGTTGGGACTTTTGGTTCATTTAATTAATCAGAAGGATTTTGTTCGGATCGGTTGTGTGTCTAAACCTTGTCCCAAACAAATATATAACAAACATGAGATTTCAAACAAAGTAAAAACGAGACATTTATAGATCGAAACAAATAAAACATTTATATACAATTACATATTTACAAACAAGGTTAATATTTGTATTGTTGCGTGCGTTAATTGTATATGTTGCTGAAATGTTGGATGTCTCTGTGTCGTTATGTTTGTTATTTTGTGTTTGTGTTGAAATATATAATAAGAGTTTTTTTTGGTAAAGTTTGCTAAAGTAGTCTACCTTTGAACGTGTCTGTGTTTGTTTTCGTGATTCGTATTTCTTATTTTTAGTAATGAATAAATCAATGTGCATAAGAAATATTGTTCAAAGTTTCGATAGTTGTTCGTTGAGTGTTTCAGGTGAGTCAGTTGAAGTTCGTCAAAAATGCGCGGTAAAATTCTGTTTTTGAATGTCGTGGATTAATTAGGCAATCGATCGGCGAGTTCGCTAGACTGAGATATTCAGTCACCCACCCACGAGGGTGTCATGCGGCACAAGGCCTTTTTTAATGTGGGCATTCCCGAGCCATTAGGCTCAGCCAAAAAATAGCCCATTTGAACCCGTATAAACGGGTTCAGGGCCGAGTTTAACCTCCCCGAAGGAGACTTCGCCCTTCGGCGTAGCCTCCTTCGGGTTCCTCTCCGTCCGGAGACAGAGAGTTGAACCGTGCAGTCGCTCAGAAAGTGAGCTAGACTGAGATATTCAGTCACCCACCCACGAGGGTCATGCGGCACAAGGCCTTTTTTAATGTGGGCATTCCCGCCATTAGGCAGCAAAAAAATAGCCTTTTTTTCAATGTGGGCATTCCTCCCGAAGGAGCCATTAGGCTCAGCCAAAAACAGAGAGTTGAACCCATTTCAGAACCTGTATTCAAACCCACGGGGTTCAGGGGCCTTTTTTAATGTGGGCATTCTTAGGCCCGTATAAACGGGTTCAGGGCCAGTTAACCTCCCCGAAGGAGACTTCGCCCTTCGGCGTAGCCTCCTTCGGGTTCCTCTCCGTCCGGAGACAGAGAGTTGAACCGTGCAGTCGCTCAGAAAGTGAGCTAGACTGAGATATTCAGTCACCCACCCACGAGGGTGTCATGCGGCACAAGGCCTTTTTTTAATGTGGGCATTCCCGAGCCATTAGGCTCAGCCAAAAAATAGCCCATTTGAACCCGTATAAACGGGTTCAGGGCCGAGTTTAACCTCCCCGAAGGAGACTTCGCCCTTCGGCGTAGCCTCCTTCGGGTTCCTCTCCGTCCGGAGACAGAGAGTTGAACCGTGCAGTCGCTCAGAAAGTGAGCTAGACTGAGATATTCAGTCACCCACCCACGAGGGTGTCATGCGGCACAAGGCCTTTTTAATGTGGGCATTCCCGAGCCATTAGGCTCAGCCAAAAAATAGCCCATTTGAACCCGTATAAACGGGTTCAGGGCCGCCCTTCGGCGTAGCCTTTCGGGTTCCTCTCCGTCCGGAGACCTCCCGCTCAGAAGGAGACTTCGCCCTTCGGCGTAGCCTCCCATTCGGGTTCCCGTATAAACGGGTTCCGTCCGGAGACAGAGAGTTGAACCGTGCAGTCGCTCAGAAAGTGAGCTAGACTGAGATATTCAGTCACCCACCCACGAGGGTGTCATGCGGCACAAGGCCTTTTTTTAATGTGGGCATTCCCGAGCCATTAGGCTCAGCCAAAAATAGCCCATTTGAACCCGTATAAACGGGTTCAGGGCCGGTTTAACCTCCCCGAAGGAGACTTCGCCCTTCGGCGTAGCCTCCTTCGGGTTCCCTCCGTCCGGAGACAGAGAGTTGAACCGTGCAGTCGCTCAGAAAGTGAGCTGACTGAGATATTCAGTCACCCACCCACGAGGGTGTCATGCGGCACAAGGCCTTTTTTAATGTGGGCATTCCCGAGCCATTAGGCTCAGCCAAAAAAATAGCCCATTTGAACCCGTATAAACGGGTTCAGGGCCGAGTTTAACCTCCCGAAGGAGACTTCGCCCTTCGGCGTAGCCTCCTTCGGGTTCCTCTCCGTCCGGAGACAGAGAGTTGAACCGTGCAGTCGCTCAAAAGTGAGCTGGACTGAGATATTCAGTCACCCACCCACGAGGGTGTCATGCGGCACAAGGCCTTTTTTAATGTGGGCATTCCCGAGCCATTAGGCTCAGCCAAAAAATAGCCCATTTGAACCCGTATAAACGGGTTCAGGGCCGGTTTAACCTCCCCGAAGGAGACTTCGCCCTTCGGCGTAGCCTCCTTCGGGTTCCTCTCCGTCCGGAGACAGAGAGTTGAACCGTGCAGTCGCTCAAAAGTGAGCTGGACTGAGATATTCAGTCACCCACCCACGAGGGTGTCATGCGGCACAAGGCCTTTTTTTAATGTGGGCATTCCCGAGCCATTAGGCTCAGCCAAAAAATAGCCCATTTGAACCCGTATAAACGGGTTCAGGGCCGAAGGAGACTTCGCCCTTCGGCGTACCTCCCCCTTCCGAAGGAGAACTTCGCCCTTCGGCGTAGCCTCCTTCCCGGGTTCCTCTCCGTCCGGAGACAGAGAGTTGAACCGTGCAGTCGCTCAAAAAGTGAGCTGGACTGAGATATTCAGTCACCCACCCACGAGGGTGTCATGCGGCACAAGGCCTTTTTTAATGTGGGCATTCCCGAGCCATTAGGCTCAGCCAAAAATAGCCCATTTGAACCCGTATAAACGGGTTCAGGGCCGAGTTTAACCTCCCGAAGGAGACTTCGCCCTTCGGCGTAGCCTCCTTCGGGTTCCTCTCCGTCCGGAGACAGAGAGTTGAACCGTGCAGTCGCTCAAAAGTGAGCTGGACTGAGATATTCAGTCACCCACCCACGAGGGTGTCATGCGGCACAAGGCCTTTTTTAATGTGGGCATTCCCGAGCCATTAGGCTCAGCCAAAAAAATAGCCCATTTGAACCCGTATAAACGGGTTCAGGGCCGGTTTAACCTCCCGAAGGAGACTTCGCCCTTCGGCGTAGCCTCCTTCGGGTTCCTCTCCGTCCGGAGACAGAGAGTTGAACCGTGCAGTCGCTCAAAAAGTGAGCTGGACTGAGATATTCAGTCACCCACCCACGAGGGTGTCATGCGGCACAAGGCCTTTTTTAATGTGGGCATTCCCGAGCCATTAGGCTCAGCCAAAAAATAGCCCATTTGAACCCGTATAAACGGGTTCAGGGGCCGAGTTTAACCTCCCCGAAGGAGACTTCGCCCTTCGGCGTAGCCTCCTTCGGGTTCCTCTCCGTCCGGAGACAGAGAGTTGAACCGTGCAGTCGCTCAAAAAAGTGAGCTGGACTGAGATATTCAGTCACCCACCCACGAGGGTGTCATGCGGCACAAGGCCTTTTTTAATGTGGGCATTCCCGAGCCATTAGGCTCAGCCAAAAAAATAGCCCATTTGAACCCGTATAAACGGGTTCAGGGCCGAGCGAACCTCCCGAAGGAGACTTCGCCCTTCGGCGTAGCCTCCTTCGGGTTCCTCTCCGTCCGGAGACAGAGAGTTGAACCGTGCAGTCGCTCAAAAAGTGAGCTGGACTGAGATATTCAGTCACCCACCCACGAGGGTGTCATGCGGCACAAGGCCTTTTTTAATGTGGGCATTCCCGAGCCATTAGGCTCAGCCAAAAAATAGCCCATTTGAACCCGTATAAACGGGTTCAGGGCCGGTTTAACCTCCCCGAAGGAGACTTCGCCCTTCGGCGTAGCCTCCTTCGGGTTCCTCTCCGTCCGGAGACAGAGAGTTGAACCGTGCAGTCGCTCAAAAGTGAGCTGGACTGAGATATTCAGTCACCCACCCACGAGGGTGTCATGCGGCACAAGGCCTTTTTTAATGTGGGCATTCCCGAGCCATTAGGCTCAGCCAAAAAAATAGCCCATTTGAACCCGTATAAACGGGTTCAGGGCCGAGTTTAACCTCCCGAAGGAGACTTCGCCCTTCGGCGTAGCCTCCTTCGGGTTCCTCCCGTCCGTCCGGAGACAGAGAGTTGAACCGTGCAGTCGCTCAAAAAGTGAGCTGGACTGAGATATTCAGTCACCCACCCACGAGGGTGTCATGCGGCACAAGGCCTTTTTTAATGTGGGCATTCCCGAGCCATTAGGCTCAGCCAAAAAATAGCCCATTTGAACCCGTATAAACGGGTTCAGGGCCGAGCGACCTCCCCGAAGGAGACTTCGCCCTTCGGCGTAGCCTCCTTCGGGTTCCTCCCGTCCGGAGACAGAGAGTTGAACCGTGCAGTCGCTCAAAAAGTGAGCTGGACTGAGATATTCAGTCACCCACCCACGAGGGTGTCATGCGGCACAAGGCCTTTTTTAATGTGGGCATTCCCGAGCCATTAGGCTCAGCCAAAAATAGCCCATTTGAACCCGTATAAACGGGTTCAGGGCCGGTTTCCCGAGCCACCTCCCGAAGGAGACTTCGCCCTTCGGCGTAGCCTCCTTCGGGTTCCTCTCCGTCCGGAGACAGAGAGTTGAACCGTGCAGTCGCTCAAAAAGTGAGCTGGACTGAGATATTCAGTCACCCACCCACGAGGGTGTCCTGTCATGCGGCACAAGGCCTTTTTTAATGTGGGCATTCCCGAGCCATTAGGCTCAGCCAAAAAATAGCCCATTTGAACCCGTATAAACGGGTTCAGGGCCGAGTTAACCTCCCCGAAGGAGACTTCGCCCTTCGGCGTAGCCTCCTTCGGGTTCCTCTCCGTCCGGAGACAGAGAGTTGAACCGTGCAGTCGCTCAAAAAGTGAGCTGGACTGAGATATTCAGTCACCCACCCACGAGGGTGTCATGCGGCACAAGGCCTTTTTTAATGTGGGCATTCCCGAGCCATTAGGCTCAGCCAAAAAATAGCCCATTTGAACCCGTATAAACGGGTTCAGGGCCGATTTAACCTCCCCCCGAAGGAGACTTCGCCCTTCGGCGTAGCCTCCTTCGGGTTCCTTCTCTCCCGGAGGAGACAGAGAGTTGAACCGTGCAGTCGCTCAAAAAGTGAGCTGGACTGAGATATTCAGTCACCCACCCACGAGGGTGTCATGCGGCACAAGGCCTTTTTTAATGTGGGCATTCCCGAGCCATTAGGCTCAGCCAAAAAATAGCCCATTTGAACCCGTATAAACGGGTTCAGGGCCGGTTTAACCTCCCCCCGAAGGAGACTTCGCCCTTCGGCGTAGCCTCCTTCGGGTTCCTCTCCGTCCGGAGACAGAGAGTTGAACCGTGCAGTCGCTCAAAAAGTGAGCTGGACTGAGATATTCAGTCACCCACCCACGAGGGTGTCATGCGGCACAAGGCCTTTTTTAATGTGGGCATTCCCGAGCCATTAGGCTCAGCCAAAAAAATAGCCCATTTGAACCCGTATAAACGGGTTCAGGGCCGAGTTTAACCTCCCCGAAGGAGACTTCGCCCTTCGGCGTAGCCTCCTTCGGGTTCCTCTCTCCGTCCGGAGACAGAGAGTTGAACCGTGCAGTCGCTCAAAAAGTGAGCTGGACTGAGATATTCAGTCACCCACCCACGAGGGTGTCATGCGGCACAAGGCCTTTTTTAATGTGGGCATTCCCGAGCCATTAGGCTCAGCCAAAAAATAGCCCATTTGAACCCGTATAAACGGGTTCAGGGCCGAGACAGAACCTCCCCCCGAAGGAGACTTCGCCCTTCGGCGTAGCCTCCTTCGGGTTCCTCTCCGTCCGGAGACAGAGAGTTGAACCGTGCAGTCGCTCAAAAAGTGAGCTGGACTGAGATATTCAGTCACCCACCCACGAGGGTGTCATGCGGCACAAGGCCTTTTTTTAATGTGGGCATTCCCGAGCCATTAGGCTCAGCCAAAAAATAGCCCATTTGAACCCGTATAAACGGGTTCAGGGCCGGTTTTTAACCTCCCGAAGGAGACTTCGCCCTTCGGCGTAGCCTCCTTCGGGTTCCTCTCCGTCCGGAGACAGAGAGTTGAACCGTGCAGTCGCTCAAAAAGTGAGCTGGACTGAGATATTCAGTCACCCACCCACGAGGGTGTCATGCGGCACAAGGCCTTTTTTAATGTGGGCATTCCCGAGCCATTAGGCTCAGCCAAAAAATAGCCCATTTGAACCCGTATAAACGGGTTCAGGGCCAAAAAACCTCCCCCCGAGGAGACTTCGCCCTTCGGCGTAGCCTCCTTCGGGTTCCTCTCCGTCCGGAGACAGAGAGTTGAACCGTGCAGTCGCTCAAAAAGTGAGCTGACTGAGATATTCAGTCACCCACCCACGAGGGTGTCATGCGGCACAAGGCCTTTTTTTAATGTGGGCATTCCCGAGCCATTAGGCTCAGCCAAAAAATAGCCCATTTGAACCCGTATAAACGGGTTCAGGGCCCTTAACCTCCCCGAAGGAGACTTCGCCCTTCGGCGTAGCCTCCTTCGGGTTCCTCTCCGTCCGGAGACAGAGAGTTGAACCGTGCAGTCGCTCAAAAAGTGAGCTGGACTGAGATATTCAGTCACCCACCCACGAGGGTGTCATGCGGCACAAGGCCTTTTTTAATGTGGGCATTCCCGAGCCATTAGGCTCAGCCAAAAAAATAGCCCATTTGAACCCGTATAAACGGGTTCAGGGCCGGAGTTAACCTCCCCGAAGGAGACTTCGCCCTTCGGCGTAGCCTCCTTTTTAATGGGTTCCTCTCCGTCCGGAGACAGAGAGTTGAACCGTGCAGTCGCTCAAAAAGTGAGCTGGACTGAGATATTCAGTCACCCACCCACGAGGGTGTCATGCGGCACAAGGCCTTTTTTAATGTGGGCATTCCCGAGCCATTAGGCTCAGCCAAAAAATAGCCCATTTGAACCCGTATAAACGGGTTCAGGGCCGGTTTAACCTCCCCGAAGGAGACTTCGCCCTTCGGCGTAGCCTCCTTCGGGTTCCTCTCCGTCCGGAGACAGAGAGTTGAACCGTGCAGTCGCTCAAAAAGTGAGCTGGACTGAGATATTCAGTCACCCACCCACGAGGGTGTCATGCGGCACAAGGCCTTTTTTAATGTGGGCATTCCCGAGCCATTAGGCTCAGCCAAAAAATAGCCCATTTGAACCCGTATAAACGGGTTCAGGGCCGAGATTTCAACCTCCCCGAGGGTGAAGGAGACTTCGCCCTTCGGCGTAGCCTCCTTCGGGTTCCTTCTCCGTCCGGAGACAGAGAGTTGAACCGTGCAGTCGCTCAAAAAGTGAGCTGGACTGAGATATTCAGTCACCCACCCACGAGGGTGTCATGCGGCAAAGGCCTTTTTAATGTGGGCATTCCCGAGCCATTAGGCTCAGCCAAAAAATAGCCCATTTGAACCCGTATAAACGGGTTCAGGGCCGAGTTTTAACCTCCCCGAAGGAGACTTCGCCCTTCGGCGTAGCCTCCTTCGGGTTCCTTCTCCGTCCGGAGACAGAGAGTTGAACCGTGCAGTCGCTCAAAAAGTGAGCTGGACTGAGATATTCAGTCACCCACCCACGAGGGTGTCATGCGGCACAAGGCCTTTTTTTAATGTGGGCATTCCCAGCCATTAGGCTCAGCCAAAAATAGCCCATTTGAACCCGTATAAACGGGTTCAGGGCCGAGGGTCCCCCGAAGGAGACTTCGCCCTTCGGCGTAGCCTCCTTCGGGTTCCTTCTCCGTCCGAGACAGAGAGTTGAACCGTTCGCTCAAAAAAGTGAGCTAGACTGAGATATTCAGTCACCCACCCACGAGGGTGTCATGCGGCACAAGGCCTTTTTTAATGTGGGCATTCCCGAGCCATTAGGCTCAGCCAAAAAATAGCCCATTTGAACCCGTATAAACGGGTTCAGGGCCGAGTTTAACCTCCCCTGAAGGAGACTTCGCCCTTCGGCGTAGCCTCCTTCGGGTTCCTCCGTCCGGAGACAGAGAGTTGAACCGTGCAGTCGCTCAAAAAGTGAGCTGGACTGAGATATTCAGTCACCCACCCACGAGGGTGTCATGCGGCACAAGGCCTTTTTTATGTGGGCATTCCCGAGCCATTAGGCTCAGCCAAAAAAATAGAACCCCCGTATAAACGGGTTCAGGGCCGATTTAACCTCCCGAAGGAGACTTCGCCCTTCGGCGTAGCCTCCTTCGGGTTCCTCCGTCCGGAGACAGAGAGTTGAACCGTGCAGTCGCTCAAAAGTGAGCTGGACTGAGATATTCAGTCACCCACCCACGAGGGTGTCATGCGGCACAAGGCCTTTTTTTTAATGTGGGCATTCCCGAGCCATTAGGCTCAGCCAAAAAAATAGCCCATTTGAACCCGTATAAACGGGTTCAGGGCCCAGTTTAACCTCCCCGAAGGAGACTTCGCCCTTCGGCGTAGCCTCCTTCGGGTTCCTCTCCGTCCGGAGACAGAGAGTTGAACCGTGCAGTCGCTCAAAAGTGAGCTGGACTGAGATATTCAGTCACCCACCCACGAGGGTGTCATGCGGCACAAGGCCTTTTTTAATGTGGGCATTCCCGAGCCATTAGGCTCAGCCAAAAAAATAGCCCATTTGAACCCGTATAAACGGGTTCAGGGCCGAACCGTTAACCTCCCCGAAGGAGACTTCGCCCTTCGGCGTAGCCTCCTTCGGGTTCCTCCCGTCCGGAGACAGAGAGTTGAACCGTGCAGTCGCTCAAAAAGTGAGCTGGACTGTGAGCTGGACTGAGATATTCAGTCACCCACCCACGAGGGTGTCATGCGGCACAAGGCCTTTTTTAATGTGGGCATTCCCGAGCCATTAGGCTCAGCCAAAAAAATAGCCCATTTGAACCCGTATAAACGGGTTCAGGGCCGAGCGAACCTCCCCGAAGGAGACTTCGCCCTTCGGCGTAGCCTCCTTCGGGTTCCTCTCCGTCCGGAGACAGAGAGTTGAACCGTGCAGTCGCTCAAAAAGTGAGCTGGACTGAGATATTCAGTCACCCACCCACGAGGGTGTCATGCGGCACAAGGCCTTTTTTTAATGTGGGCATTCCCGCAGTCCATTGAGGCTCAGCCCCACCCACGAAAAAATAGCCCATTTGAACCCGTATAAACGGGTTCAGGGCCCGAGTTTAATCTCCCCCGAAGGAGACTTCGCCCTTCGGCGTAGCCTCCTTCGGCCTCCTCCGTCCGGAGACACAGAGAGTTGAACCGTGCAGTCGCTCAAAAAGTGAGCTGGACTGAGATATTCAGTCACCCACCCACGAGGGTGTCATGCGGCACAAGGCCTTTTTTAATGTGGGCATTCCCGAGCCATTAGGCTCAGCCAAAAAAATAGCCCATTTGAACCCGTATAAACGGGTTCAGGGCCGGAGCGACCTCCCGAAGGAGACTTCGCCCTTCGGCGTAGCCTCCTTCGGGTTCCTCTCCGTCCGGAGACAGAGAGTTGAACCGTGCAGTCGCTCAAAAAGTGAGCTGGACTGAGATATTCAGTCACCCACCCACGAGGGTGTCATGCGGCACAAGGCCTTTTTTAATGTGGGCATTCCCGAG
Source organism: Acanthosepion pharaonis (assembly GCA_903632075.3). Lineage (NCBI taxonomy): Eukaryota > Metazoa > Mollusca > Cephalopoda > Sepiida > Sepiidae > Acanthosepion > Acanthosepion pharaonis. The sequence continues at coordinate 164,560 of CAHIKZ030002538.1, read as the reverse complement.
CCATTAGGCTCAGCCAAAAAAGCCCATTTGAACCCGTATAAACGGGTTCAGGGCCGGTTTAACCTCCCCGAAGGAGACTTCGCCCTTCGGCGTAGCCTCCTTCGGGTTCCTCTCCCGTCCGGAGACAGAGAGTTGAACCGTGCAGTCGCTCAAAAAGTGAGCTGGACTGAGATATTCAGTCACCCACCCACGAGGGTGTGTCATGCGGCACAAGGCCTTTTTTAATGTGGGCATTCCCCCGAAGGAGAGCCATTAGGCTCAGCCAAAAAAACCGTAGCGCCATTTGAACCCGTATAAACGGGTTCAGGGCCAAAAATAGCCCATTTAACCCCCGGGTTCAGAAGGAGACTTCGCCCTTCGGCGTAGCCTCCTTCGGGTTCCTCAGTCCGTCCGGAGACAGAGAGTTGAACCGTGCAGTCGCTCAAAAAGTGAGCTGGACTGACTGACTGGGGTTGTCTTTTCTCCTTTTATAACCTTTTGGGTTTTCGAAAGTGGCTCAAGATATTTTGGCGCAATTCTTGCTTTGGGAGGCGATCTACCAATAGAATTGCTTGATTCGATTCTTTGCATTTTTATTGGTTGAGCGTTATCTGCGCGTAGGCGTATAATACTTATTTTGCAGTGTCTGTACGACACCACTCCCGGCTTTTCTCTTAAACCTGATCGCTATCCTGACAACACACCAGAAACGGACATTCCACCTATTTTGCGATATCTGTACGAGACCGTGTATATACTAACAATAAACATTGTTCAAATTCTAATCCTCGTTATTCCTTTCTCTCACAAACAAACGCTTAATATAACAATAATGTTGGAACGTCCGTTGGTGCTGTCATATGCATTAGAGCATGTATATTTTCTGGATTTTGTCAAAAATGAATCTTAGATATTTTATCAGTGTTCGGAAGAATGCACATGTATCGAACCTTAGGCGAAATCAGTATTCGATCCAGCACACAAATTAAACGCAGGAGATCCTCTTGGGTTGTACCAGTGACAATGATGTCATTAATATAGACAGCGATTCCTGTCAATCTAGTGAGCATAGCACCCATTGTTGGAATAATGCTGGAACTGTCTTGACCACAAATGAAGGCGGTTAAATTGAAATAAACCCTTGTGGGTGTTGATGGTGAAAAAATTCTTGGATTCCTCATCAATTTCCATTTGTAGGTAAGCATATGCAAGGTCAGGTTTTGCAAAATAAATTCCACCATTGAGTTTTGTAAACAAGTCTTCTGGGACCGGTAAATGAATTATTTGATCTTGTGGAAATGTCTGCACATATGACGTACTTTGCCATAGGTCTTTTTCACAATGCCAATGGAAGCTACCCACAATGAGTAAGTTGTGAGTTGGATTACTCCTGCTTGTTGAAGGCGTTCTGGTTTCTTTTCGACTGTAACTAGTGCCGAATATGGGCGCTTTCATCTAAAAACTGGTTTGGCATCTGTCTTCAGTTTGAGAGTAGCCTTCACATTAGTGCAGAATCCAATGTCTTCCTGAAAAACTTTACTGAGCTTGGTTTGGAGTATGTCTGTGAAATGCTTTTCAGTTTCTGCTGTAGATGTAATTTGAAATGCATTAAACACAGATTTTAGGGGGACATAAGAAAAAGTTGATTTTTCAATAAAATCCAATCCAAGGAGGTTTAAGTTGGATGAATCGGTAATATAACAATTCCTGAAAAATGTTTGAGGAGACATCAGTCAGTTGAATTGTGTTACCTGATGCACTACGGGAAACATAATTCGTGCTTGTCAAGTTGGGTTTTCCCAATGATTTCCACGTTGAATGCAATATCAGATGATAATTGTTAATACAAACAGTTATGTATTTCCCGCGAGATTCGAAATATTCCGTGAACGTTACAAAAACTAAATTCGCGTTAAACCTCCGACTATAAGTTAATTTTTCCAGTTGTCTGTCGCTTGAATTTGAGGCATTCTTTTTTGTTGTTACAATTTTGTCTCTCTGGGAGCCACAAAAGCAGTCCTTGTGTCCGCGGCACGAGCAAAATTGGTATATGTGTTTTTGAATGGCCAATAACGTGTGTGTAATAGGACACTGATCCTGTTTGAACTTTTAAATGCATGAAATTGCAAGTTGGTGATTTGGAGAAGAAGACTAATAACTGCATAATAATTGTTGAAATTCTCAGGAAAGTGGGTTTATATGAATAGTTGAGAAGAAAATTAAAAACGAAATGCGTTAAAAATTATGTTTTAAAATGGTAAAATGAAATCGAGAATAGTTCCAAGGAGAATCGAAGCTAAATTTAACTAGACGGAATTCAGTAAGAAATTAAGAAACCAAATCCTCTCCCCCGCTACTTCCCGTCGATAAGAAAGAGACAATTTATCGTCGGAGATGTCGGTCCTGGAAAAATTAGAAAAATATACGTTGTTTACAATACCTTATCAGTAAAGAACATAGGTGGTAACCAAAAATAACATCTAAAATTATTTTGAACAAAGAACCAGGAAAACATTTGGGTTATGTACGAAGGTCGTGCCGGCCACCCATATAAAATATATTTACAAAACTAAAGATTAGCGCCTGAGGACAGGTTCATTTATTTTCCTTTCTTTGACATTCGTCGAAAATTTTTATAGCTGACATTATTTTGGAGTTTTGGTAAGAGTGAGATGAGTCAGATTTCAGTTGACGACGAACGAAGATAATGAAATTTGGGCAATGCGAATTGCCATTGTCTGCCGTCTCTGTGAAACTAACAGAAGTCATCAATCACCGTTATCGGGAAGGATATCTCTATATATGTACAGCACGCGTTCGCTGAGGGTCTGGATGTCAGAAGCAGGGGGTTGTTCAGCATGTCGATAACTAAAGCTGTCGCTAAAGAGCACACCCGCATTTTCCAGGTCGGTATGAAAACACAGACACACGCCTATGTCAACTAGCGGATCATTTCCTGAGTGATTATGATTATAAATTTACTATGTCAAAAGAATAGATTAAGGTCGACGAGCCGGCCTTTACCTGAGAGATTAAAAAATGATTATAAATCTCCAATGACAGAAGAATTGAGAAAAGTCGAGTGGTTATGATTATAAATCCCCTATGATTGAAGTATTGAAGAACATCGACGAGCGGGACATTATCTGAATGATTATTATTATAAATCTCTTAGTCTTATGACAGAAGAATTGAGAAATGTCGACGAGCCGGACATTACCTGAGCTGTTATAAATAAAAATCTCCCACGCATAACCGAAGAGTTGGGTGGTCATTACTTTAAGGTACAACTAGTATCTTTAAATCACCACCCCTGCAATAGTGTATTTTGATTTGCAGTAGATTATCTTCGTTAGCAATCAAACTAAATTTGTGAAGAAAGAAAGAAAAACAAAGAAAGTAAAAGAAAACGAAGAAACCTTACGAATGAACGCAGTAAAAAAATGTCTCTGTTTTTTGGGACTGGTAAGTTCAAATCTGGTTCCCAGCTAGACTGCAAGGCATAGCTTTATCGGATCCTTTTTGATTTGCCGCACCCGCACCCCTTGCCTGGCCGAAAACACGCAATAAATTATTTTAATATTGTAAAAATATTCTGGTGACCATAAATCTTGCGCCTGTAGTCTGTTGTACTGGTCAAATCTTAACGAACTCTCTCTCCCATCCCCGTCACTCCCAAAAGACACTAATATTTTCATATGATATTTAGAATTTCCAAAGAAAGGACACCTTATAAATTCCTGTCTGTTGCCATTGCCAAGCATTTCAGTAAGTTAAAATATTGACTAATTATTTTGTTTACATCTGTAATTATGCTAATTTGTTACAAATATTGAGTAAATTTAAATTCGCATTATGTAATTTCTTAAGTCAAAGTTTTTAAAATGTCAATAAGAGGGTTTAATGCGAATTCAAGCAAAATATTTTAAAAAAATTTTTTTAATCAATATTGTTTTTAAATTGACGAAGGGGTTACTAACAGTCAATTTATGCCAGTGAGTGCATTAGATCTTACCACATTCTTCTAAATCATCGATATAATTTCAGTTGATAAGATATTTATATGATGTATATGTGCACTCACTGTGGCTGTGCAATTGCAGTCGTGTCTCTTATCTTGTTTGCTCTTCAGACATTATTTTATATATTTAAGTATAGTCGCTGTGTTTTGGAAGTCTGTTTCTTAACTCCTTAGAAAAAAATTAAAGAGAAAATTATTACTTAACTCATAGAGAACAAACTTTCAAATAAATAAATAGAACTATTATTTGTAAATACGTACTCGAAATAATAAATCAAAAAAGTAAATTTACGAAAAACTCAACTTTCGAATTTAGCCGATTTATTGATTCGTGAAATCTCTGCCCCGATTGGACCGATGGCTCAGTCCGCCCCTGGCTGAGAATCATATTCTCCTTGCTGTAGGGATACAATATATAACAACTTTTAAATTATTTTAAAACATTCAAAGTTTATTTTTTAAATTATTCATTTTTCTAGACACTATTTTAAATGTCTCATTGGATTATGTTTAGAAATTTTTGTTTTAAAAAAATTAATGCTTCTACTGATTTTCCTGTGTAGTTTTTACAATCCAAAAGTCAACAGTATATTTATATCAAAGTGTTTTGACTTTTGACCAAGTAAATGCTTAAAGAAATAACAAAACAATATATTAAGCGACTAGTGAATGTGTGCTGGATGACCCAGCGTTCAATCTATTCACCTGTTATATTTACCAGCCCCCCACCCCCACGAGGCCAAAAATATTCCCTTTCAATCCGTATAAACGGGTTCAGGGCCTGTCTACCTCCCCGGATGAAACTTTGCCCTTCGACAAAGCCTCGTCCGGGTTCCTCTCTGCTCGAGGCAGAGAGTCCGACAGTAACAAATAATCTATTCGACTGTTTCCCCAAGGCCTTCTCTCCTATTAATCTTATAATAGGCGGAAGAGTCCACAACACCCCGCTTTTAAGCCTGACTCCGTATGAGGTATTTTTTTATAATTACCACACAATACTTTTTATTCAACCAAATAAATCTTTTTTTACAAAAAAAATCAAAAACAACCACTTTGAAAAAGCTATATACAGGAATTACGTTTGTAGTGGTATTGACGGAATAAATCAACCCACACATTTTTTACTTTACGAATGTGCAAGAAAATAAAAAGCAAACAAGAGAAGAAATACAAGAAAATAACTTTTCTTAATCAGGAACAATATTTATATTTATAAAAAAAACAACAGTTTTACAATAACAATAATAAGAGTTACTTCCCTTTGACTGGGCTAATGTTTTTACTAATAAAAGACCATTTTTTTGTCCGAGCTCACAAAAACTGAATTAACTTGTAGTTCAAAATGTTCACTGAAAGAGAATCTTATAAAGCTGAAAATATGTTAATAAACTTTTAGCTTTAAAGAAGTTGGAGAAGTGAATGTTCCGTTTATTTTCGTTGCTCGTAGTTTTAAATGTATTGTTCGTAATTGTTTGTAATTAAAGTTCGTCTGATTCAATAACGTAATTGAATAAGAATGTAAAATTTTACAAGTTGGTGAGTGAGACGTTTCGTTGAAATTGTAGCTTGATTTTCAGTGAAGTTATTTCATGTTAAGGAACGTTAGGTTCCAACTTGGTACTTCGCTGCAGTAATGATTCAAGCGTCGTGAAGTCGATTAGCGAATTTGGTCGTCGTAAATTCTCACTGCCTGGGTCCGCTCGTACCTTCAACTTATATGTTCCTTCAACCACGTGACAGGCTCCGAAGGCATTGTTTTTTCGTCAGGTCAAAAACTAGGTTGACGTTGTTCGGACGTAGTGGTGAGCAGGTAAATTGTTTTTTTAACATCTGTTAACCACTCAGAAAGCGCCTTACAAAACTCAGTCTGGAGCCTGATATGTTTTGTCTCGCTTATTGAGAACAATACACGTAAAGATAAATTTAATATTTATTATCCAATGAGAAGTTTAGGTTTTCAGAAACATTCATGAAGATGTGATCCGCTCTTTGCACGAAAATCGACATTTGTGAAAAAGTGGTAGCGGACAGCTAAACGTTCACAGTTTGTTTTTTTTTTAGTTTCACGACAAACATTTTATATGTGTTAACAACAGTCCGTTTAATTAAGGTCTTTATTCTTTATTTCTAAATAATTAAAAATTGGAAAAGTTTAATGTTAATAATTTCCAACAATCCAAGGCGTATTGTGCTTTTCTGGTAATTCAATGTTCATAAGTGAGGAGATGGGTTTTTTACTCATTCTTTTCCTTTTTCTGTAGACATGGTATGAAATGAAAGATGTTCAATATCTTTTCCTTTTCGGGTTAATTTCTAAAGGTTCCGTAAATTTCCTTTTTCTTTTGGGCCTTCTGAGCTCTGGCACTGATTGCGGCATCGGAACCTCAAACGTGTCCAAGACGACGTCCATAGTGTCATCTTCTATGGGATCCCTGTTGACTACACTTTCATACCGTTTTCATCAAGTAGGCCAGCAAAATCAATGTGTATCTGCGACCACGGACGACCGGTTTTTGGCCAGGGATTGAATTTTATCGGGAGTGCTTCAGCAGGCAAAGCACACCCTTTGCACGATCTTACAGTATTTTCAATATCCCTGTCCATGTTGGCCCACTAAACGTAACTCCTCATCAGACTTTTCATTCTTGAAGTTCCTGGATGGCCAACATGAAATTCCTTTAATGTTCTTTTCTGGGGTGTAGATGGGATTACTACTTTGTCTCCGTACATTAATATGTCGTTACAGAGTGAGTAAACCTCTGAGATATTCTGGTCTTTACTATTTAGTTTCTCCTTTACTTCCTTTATGAGCTCATTATCGGACGCTTTGTCTATTATCTCGTCAATTGTTATAGGAAGCTCCCTGACAGTATTGCACTAGGTACTTTTTATTTCAACCTCTGTTCTTATGGAGGCAATGATTGTGTCTTCCAGGGGTTCAGCATACTTAGGTATCAATCTAGACAACCCGTCTGCATGACAGATTTTAGCGGATAGGAGAAACTCCATTTTGTAGTTCTAATTGAAGAGAATGGTTCCCCATCTTTGCAGTCTATTAGCAGTATGTGTTGGCAGACCCTTTTTTGATCCAAAGATAGTAAGGAGTGGACGATGGTCTGTCTGAAACAAAAAGTACCTTCCATGAATAAACTGTGGGGTTCAGCGCACCCGGATTAAAGGAGAATTTAATACGGGATACCATGCCCACAAAATACAACGCAAATTTCAAGAAGAAACAACACGATAAGGAACGTTTGTAGAAAATAGAACATTGTATATTTATTATCTTGTGAATAGGGTAAAAAATGATTAATGCTTTAATTCGTTTAGGCAAAAATGTGATTTTGATAAAAATGTCTGTGTTCACTGTCTTTCAACAGAGTAGCCGAGTAATGTCTGTTTCTTTTGTTTTTGTATAGTTGAATGAAAAAGGGGCGAGCAATTTAAGTTGAAAAAAGAGAGTGTGAATGAGGAATAAAGATAAAAGGAAAATGTACTTATGAGTTGTTCTGGAGTCAGTTGTAAATTTGTTTTTGTAGTTGTTGTTGTTGTTGTCCTTTCCTAATCCACTTTCGGCTCTTAGTGTCGGGTTGAGTCAGTGATGAATTTTACTGTCAATCTTCTGTGATCTTTGCGCCCTTCTGACTGACTGGCGACTGACTTGAAAACTGTATTTATTGTTGACTTTTTTTCACACTGGCTCGTTATCTTTTTTTTTTTTTGGTTTAGCAAATCGCCTCCTTTCATTGGTCAGAAAATTAATTTCACACCTTATTGTAAAATCTGTTTTTGGTCGTTTTGATCCGATTTTGCGGGTGTGCAAATCTACTTTGTGTTTTTTTAGTCATTTGTTGGAATATAGGATTTGTATCCTATAAAACAATGAAATTTAGTCACTATTTGCGATAACACCTTTCAGCTGGTAATAGCGTCCTAGATTCATGGGCGATTGGTTTTACCGATCCATCCTTTAACTTGTATAAAATGCACACCCTGATGCCGTAGGAGATAGCATCGCTGGCTACAATGATGTCAAGGTTTGGATCGTAATGAGCCAGGAACAGGCCTGATGTAAAGACCTCCTATATTTTCTAAAATGATTCCTGGCATTTGGTTGTCCATTCCCACTCTTTATCTTTTCTCAATAATTCATTAAGTGGAGCTCTCAAACTGTGCATTCTTGAAACAAAAACGTTGTAATAATTGGCAAGACCTAAAAAACTTTGAAGAGTCGATACATTTTCTGGTGCTAGCATATTCTTTATTGCCGTTGTCCTATCTGGGTCGGGACGTCTTCCGTCTTGGTCAATTATTTGCCCCAAGTACTTAATCCTCTCTAAGAAAAACTCACACTTCCCGTCTGTTAATTAGAATCCGTAATGCTGAATTCTCATGAACATCTGCCAGACGTGCGATTTATGTTCCTGGATGCTCTCGCTTTTCATTAGGACGTCATCAAGATAGGCCACCGCAAAATCTAAACCATCGTTCTTCATCGTGTCCATGACCTGTTGAAAAATGGAAGACTTTAACCCCGAACAGAAGTCTTAAAAATTTGTATTTTTGTTTTCTTTGGCGTATTTTTTTAATGTGAGCCACGCCACTCTATTCGATTTTTTTCGAATCCTCTCTGAGGCTCACGAAACGTTGACAATCTTCGGCAACTTGCTGTAAAGTAACGTCGGGCTCGTTTTCAAGCTTGTTGAGTACCCTACGACGTATTTCAGCGTCTTTCGCTGAAATCAAACCCTGGACGAAGATCAGACATTTAAAATTATTGGTGCTTAATTCTGCCAATTTGAAGTCATCTCAGTGTTTATTGACAACACTCGCGGGTGAGATTCATGCATTTCCAACGCTTGTGAAACAGCGATGTTTTTGGACTGAAAAGTTTTGTTAATGATTGAACCGCCTCTTTAAATTTCAAGTCGCTGGTTTTCTTAGTTAAAAATATAGTTAACAAACTTAGTATATTCTACTGTGCCTAATTTCCTGAGGAGTAGGCGAACCTTTTTATGGTCAGCCCAACTTGCACAATCCGTATTGTATAAGTGCTCGTAACGTTTAAAGTACGAAGCGAATGTAATTTCTTCTTCAGGTAGCAAGCATGAAGTCTTCAATAGCACTCCATATAGCATTTTGAGAAAGCGCGTTTTCGCTGTCCTCATTTTGGCTTTTGATGGATAAATTATACAAATGCCTTTGTTCATTCTGTGTTTGAAGGAGCATTTCTCCTGGTATTCTGCTTGTTCTCGTTGGAATTTCTCTTGTCTTTCTTGTTCGAACAGTACTTGTTGTTCCTGTTGGCGCTTCATTAACTCCTTTAAATTAGTCCATTTTACTGCGGTGGTACGTAAAATTAAGAAATGAGAAAGGGGAATTTTTTTTCTCTTTACCCTCTTATACAACAATAAGTCTGTTTGACTTGTACAATTCTTTTACTGAAAAATTTAAAAGCGGGAGAGGGGTAAAGTTTTACTTTACACTATTAGCGAAAACAATAAGACTGTTTGACTTGTACAGTTTTTTATTGACTTGTTGAAATGGAAAAAATAACAATGTTCACCAGCCTTCTTCCCAACCACTGAATTGAACTTGTAAAAATCTTATTGTTCTGAGGATTTTCTTTTTTTTTTTTCATTGTCAGTTTTGTAATTAACACTGGATACCATTTTGTCGTAGAGTTTCATTAGAGTTCCTTTCTTCACCACTGTTGTAGACACTGGCATTTTTTTTTATGATTTAATGTGAAGTCCGTTTCTTCGAATCCTTCGTCGCCAAGATGTTGTGACCAAGTAAATGGTTAAAGAAATAACAAAATAAGTATTGCAGATATATCATATATTAAACAATAAGTACAACAGAAGAGTATTACACGACTAGTGAGTGTGTATTGAATGACCCAGCGTTCAATCTATTCGACTGTTCCCCCAAGGCCTTCTGTCCTACTAATCTTATAGTAGGCGGAAGAGTCCAATATAGACTATTTAGAGGGAGGACACCACAACACAAAGTAAATAATATTTTCACTTTTTTACAGCCAGCGTTCCGAAGTGTTGTTGGAGTATGATAATTCAGTCTCTGGCTTCTCGTTTAGTTGCATTTTCTTTTACAATATGGAGAAATTGGAGCCGTGAATTCTAGTTGTATGCACAGGAAGTGGTAGTTCAAAATCATCAATCAGAAAGCCTTCAGCGTCATTTCCAATGAGTTGGAAATTGAAGATCGGAATCTGCTGGTCATTGCCTTGAGCAGGCGATCGACATGCTGATATAGAAAAGGGACTGGTCACTTCTTTACAGCTTGCTTGATCAATATGATTCTTTGACGTGTACCTCTGCAGTCGAAAAGGAGTCCATAATAGCCTCACCTACCACCGCCGACCAGAAAATAAGGTTTTCTTCCAATCTACCCTTGGATTTCTCCATCGCCAATAAAAAAAAAAAAAAGATAAGTCAGTGAGAAAAGGTGACAAAAAAGTTCAAACTGCGAGATTTCAGTCTATATTGGAGCTTGTGTTAGATGTTACAGACAGCTTCCAAGGATATATTCCAAAGTCGTATGTGTCAATTGTGAAAAGGTGCATGGGTCATGTCGGTCTGGGTTGAGAAAAGAAGGCAAAACAATATTAAAGAAGACTCTAGAAAAAAGAAGGAAAAGCAAGCGGGTATAGCTGCCTCTTCTAATTCCGTTTTCTCCATGGCTATCACCTAACCGTAACGGCTCCTACCCAAAGAAATCCCATTTCCTTAGCCATCTATGCTATCCATTCTTTTTGACAAGTGAAGTAAATAAATTCTTTTAACTTCGCCTTTGTTTCTCAAAACATTAAGAGTATTATTGTGACGTCTTCAACCGGGGGCGAATCCGACGGTCACCGGCACCAGATGTGACGACTTCTAGGTCGATCCTTGGTCTCGGCAACCAAATGTGACGTCCTCTGTGTAGATATTTGGTCACGGCAACAAGAGTGACCGTCGTCAGTCCATCCCGGTCGTCCAAGTTGCACGATGCCCGTGGCTGGTCGCTGAAATGACCGCTTCAATCAAGGTTACACCCTATCCCACGTTGTGAATTCAGATCATAGGGCGGCCAAGACTGAATCGTCGTCGGGAATACTTGTACTGGCCGGTCCAAACTGGGTGAAGACACACGAGTAATAAAAAAAAAATAATAATGACGCTCGGATAATAAAAATAACTTCTGAATTTATATCGATTCTTGGTACATCAGCTGGTTTAAAATGTAAGCGCGTGCATGCATTCAATTTCTCGTCTCAACCCGTTTCTAGATGGAAGTGACACTTTGGTGATTTTTTGGCAATGTTAGGGTGGTTGGCTTGATTAAGTGTGGCACAAGGATGAATTCGAAGGTATTTGTAATCAGCAGGAATCACGTGGGTAGTCTCAGCTAACTCGGCATACTCTGCCGAACTTCTCTCTTCAGGCGAACTGCTTCTGATTGCCTCGCGCTTCGAGGGCGCTGGTATTTATGGACTCTTACATAATACCGGCATGGGGCAAGACGTAGTTTGTGGTCTCGGCCATTCCCTCAAATCCAAGAAGAGTCCATTGTTCAATTTTGGTGAGATCTCTTCTGTAAGGAAAGGCTGCAGGATATCGATCCGCCCACACTCCTTCTTTTACCTAGTGGCATTTCACACTAACACTCATTGATGGGCGTTATTAATTCTCCACCTCTCTTGGTGTTTTGCCTACACCCGCTACTTTGGCTACCACTAAGCCAATGGCTTCTCGATTGCTTTGGCGTGGCCTAAGTTACTTCATTAATTAGAAGACTCTATATTTTGGCATTTTGCTTACGCAAGGTTTTTGTCCTGTTACAAATTTTGAACTAAATAAAATTATCATCTGAATTTTTTGCCTACGCAAGCTTTTTCTCGTCCTGTCAAAATTCCGATATTCAACACATGGTCCCTCATTGTTCGGCCATTCCCCAAACTTTATTACTTTGTTTACAAAAAAGAGTCCCTAATCCCCACTTCTGGACGGTAGATCATATCTTGCCTATTCCATATTTTGAAACATTTCCTATTGTCCGTCATAAATCACTGCCAAATTTGCAATTTGCGTTTTCATAAATTTAAGAACCTTTTGTTTTCAGTCCCGGATCTTCAGGCCATTTCCTTGCTTATCTCGATGTTTTCATAACTGGCACTTTTATGACCTTTCGTAATTACTGTCATAAACTTGCCACATTACTTTTCTGCAGAATTATTGTTTCCACAATTCTCATTCTTTGAGAATTTAATCTTTCATTGAAATTAAAATCTTTACATGACTATCAGTATATTTGTCGGTATATCTTAACCCTTCCTTTCCAGTCACCAGCGTTAAATAGTGTCACATTATCTCTCCATCGATTCCCTTTTATGCCTGTGGTTATCAGGAGACTTTCTATAACCCGTACCTTAGCGAGCGGTCATAAATCAATATCTTCATTTCTGTTCTCTTGACAAAATTCTCCCCACCCTAGTGGGTTTAAATTATCCAGATGGCCTTTTCGGCTAAATTCCTCAAAATAATAAAGTCAGCCCTACTTCCTCCCTTAGAATTTATTCACAGAAGAAAAATAAACTTTCTGTATTTAATAAAATCTTACTTCGTTTCTCGGTATAACTATAAGTCCACGGGGAATTTTTGCCCGAGCCTACGGGCTCGGTTTACTCCACATTAAATTCGGCCTTGTGCCACATCTGACCGCGTGGGGAGGTTAGTGAATACCTTCACTGTAGAATTCACTTCCTGGTGTGCTTGTCCGACTCTCTACCTCTGGGCAGAGAGGAACCCAAATGAGGTTATTCACTGGGGAATTTACTTGCGATTTACTGCCTGACGACTTCGTTAAGTCTCGGTTTTTAACATTATTTGATTCATTTTCAGACCGTTAGAGTTTCAAGTGCTTTGAACTTTTTTTTGAAAACGAACACAAAAGACTTTTTTTTGTCCAAAACTCTCTGTTAAGTTAATTTGGTTTGTTTTTGTAGTGATATGCAAATTAGTATAATTTGCATATGAGCAGGTAGCTCATATGATAAATGGACACCAACTAGAACGGAGGTGGAAGAAAAACTTAGCAGGAAGACAGAGAGACCGTTGTTGGAGTGTTATTCTGACTTCCGTTTTGAACGATTATTTTTCATTTTTTAGTACTGCTGTGTGGCGAGACTGTTCCTGGTCAGCGAAAATTTGCTTTGCTTGAATATTTGGAAGAACTTTTTTTGAAACACCGGTCCTTTCGCTGATAAGTTATTGTTTTAGTTTCATTCTTTTAATTTTTTCTATTTCTTTTGTTTGTTTTTAATTTGTTTTTGGGCTTCGGCCCACATTTTTTCTTTTTTTAGTCCGGTTTGACAAAGTCTTACCGGACGACTGCTTTCTTATTTTTGTTTATTTTCTTTGAATTTTAAAAAAAGAACAGTTTAGACAAAAGAAAAAAGAAAAAGGAAGCTTTGTGTTTATTTTTTTATTTTCTTAGCGACTTCAGTCGCCTTCTTTCTCCTTTTTGTTTAGGTTTGACTAGTTTATTTTTCTTTTAATTCATTTTCTTTAGCGGCGTCAGCCGCAAAACTTTATTTTTTTTATTCTTTTTCTTTTTGTACATTTGAAGTTTTGTGAAAAAAGAGAGAAGTTTCTGGTTTTTTTTTTTATTTTCGGCTGCCTTCGGGCGCCATTTTTATTTTTGTTTAAAAAAAAAAGTCTTACCTGTTTATTTTCTTTCAGTTTTTTGTCATTTATTTTATTTTACTTTTTGTTTATCTTTAAAGTTTTATTTCCTGGGTTATCCAGGCTTTCTTTATTTGTTTGTTTTATATTTTCCCCAACTCCTCCCCCCCGTGATTGTCAAGATTTTTAAACCCGCAGGTGGTAGTCTCCACGATTTTTTACAACGTGGCCGATGGCAACAGTCGGTCCAATGTTTAAAAAGACCTTTTTGGTTCGGCCGCTAAAGCCGACCCCACTGACAAGATAGTTGGAAAGCGGGCTGATGGAAGCCCCAAAACTGACAAAAGCATCTCCAAAAAAGGAGATGCCACCAAATCGGACCAAGTGCCAAAAGAGGCACAAAATAAGACGACCGAAGAGTTGCCCTCCTGCTGGAAGTCCCCCCCCTAGTTGTATTCTGAACATGGCGGATTTCCTGGATAAGGCGAAGGCTACGCCCATCTTGTTAATAAAGATGGGTTCGTCGATGATGTCCAGGAACTCGATATGTTCTCAAAGAGAATGGTGACCGTTTTTGTGGTCGACAAGAAAACCCGAAAGATTTGTCGCTCCACAAAAGACACTGTGATCAAATCACTTTTGTCCCTGGGGATAAAACCCCAAAGAGTTATTAAGGGTACGGGTTTCTTCATGTGGGACATTCTGCTGCCCACACCGGAAGATTGCCTGGCCATGGCAAAAAAAGGAATTGATAACCAAAGATCTAATATTGAGAACCGAATATGAAGGCCGCAGGCGGACCAGGGTGGCCGTTTTCGAGGTTCCTCCTCAAATTTCAGGAGAGCTCCTGGTTGCATTTTTTTATGCAATACGGCCAAATTTTTAGGGCTCTCTCCGACAATTTGAACGGGGGATGGACTTTTGACATCATGCTTGACCAGAAGGCCTTCAAGTCCGTCCCCAACTGTTTGGTGTTCGGCGACCGGAAAATGCCGGTCATAGTGACTGGTAGGCGACCAACTTGCTGGAGGTGTGGAGAGACTGGTCACCTTTCCTCCTCCTGCCCAGGGAAGAAGGCCCCTGGAGTTCCGGTCGTATGTGACCAAAATCCCCCCTTGGCCGATAAGGAAAAATCCGCGGCGCCTGTAATGGGCCTAGCTGCGAGGCGGACCGATGGGCAAAATCCCTCGGTTGGGTCCCAACCCTCATTACCCCCGAAACCAACGCTTGCCACAAGTGTGGATAAGGAGAAGGATGAGCGGGAATGGCGCCTCGTAGTTAGGGGCAAGGGGAAGACCTAAACAGCGGTTCCTCAGTCCCAACATGACACCAGGGACAAAGTCACCTACAGCCCCATTCTCTCTGTCAGCTCTGAGGGCGACGCCTCGGCGTCTTATGAAAAAACAGCATCAGGAGCCCAAAAATTAAACGAACCAAGTTGGCAGAAGTTACTTGACCTCAAAAAACTCAAAGAAAAATTGGAGTCCAAGCGGGGAAAAGAAAAAAATCACTGGGGGCACCGGCCCCTCTATCCTCTGCCCCGTCTTCCCCTTCTTCATCTAAATCTAAAGCTAATTTCACTAAGCCAGCTCCTTGTCAAACTCACCAGTCAAATCACTACATTCACCTAAACCTTCACCAGTGAGGACACCTTCGGGGTGGATCCCATCAACCACACCAAATCTCACTCCTATGTCGACACCAGTTCATTCACCACACAAAAAAAAGGGGCAGAAGTCCTGAATCACAAACTGTCACTGACAAAAAGAAGAAAAAAATAAAACCACCATATCTCCTAGGGGAAGACGTCTGCCGCGTATCCCGGGACCAGGCCGAAAGAGTCTTTGGACAGACTAGAAATCCAAAGTCCTTTGGAATTTCCAAAAAATCAACAACATAGATATTGAGAAGCCAGAGAATTTTCCAGAGGCAAAAAGGATCCTGACTGTGATAAGAACTGGCCCGGGTACGCGGGAGATTTGGGGCATGATAGAGGAGGCCCACTCGGCCCTAAAAATGGTGCCCCCTGCAGCCTACCTACTTGACCCGAATATTAATGATTCAAATGAAAAACTTAAAGGGAGGGTCCCAGTTTTTGTTCACCCATCCCTTTATAGAGCTCTTAAACTCACCTACCCTTCTGACATCGGCGGCTTGTCTCAGGACGATACTGTCGAGAATGAGATGGCGTCGGGATCCATGGGACGAGCTGTCGGTGTCCTCACCCCAGCCATGTTCTATCCTGAAGGGCAACCCTAATCGGTTTCACAATGGCACTTTGGTTAGCTAGTTTAAATGTCCGGGGCCTGAGGTTCGAGTCTCGCAGGGCGAGACTCTCTCGTGACCTTCAGCGCCTCGGGGTGAATATATGTTGTTTACAAGAGACCCGGTTTTCTTCTCATGATCGTGAGGACATACTGTCTAAGGGGTTCGCCCTTTATTCAACATGTTTTGATGGTTTTTCGAGGGGTGTCTCTTGGCTAGTGAGCAGGTCTTTGAAGGCTGCATGTACCCTTGTCTTCGCGGATCCGGCGGGCAGGCTTTGCGTGCTGGATGTTACCATAAAGGATAAGGTTCTTCGTCTCATTGGGGTTTATGCGCCCAATACCTATTCCAAGCGGCCTGCTTTGTTTCGGCAGATCGCGCCGTTCTTGACGACGTTTCGTCGGGTAGTTTTAGCGGGGGATTGGAATGCCGTCCTTGACCCCGATATAGATCGTATAGGGCACAGAAAAGGTACTAACAACCCGGATGTGAAACCATTTCGGGACTTTATCGATGGGTTTGATCTCGTCGATAAGTTCCGGAATGAACACCCTCGGGAGGTAGCATAGACTTGGACAACTAGTGGCAACTCGGCTCCTGGCTCGCTTGCGAGCTACCTGGTCCGAGTCTTAGTTAGGAGAGTCGATGTAGGGCTCTTAGGGTGTCCAAGTTTCCATTATATAGTTTATACGGATCATAGGCTTGTCCGGGTCCGTGTAAACTTAGATAAGCCTAAGGTTAGGTTGGCTGGTTACTGGAAATTGAACTGTTCGCTTTTCGCTGATCAGGGTTTCCGGGACCAGCTGTTACTAACGATCCAAAGGGAATTGACGGGAGCGGTTGTGGGAAATGCCTGGTGGGGCAATTTAAAATCTAAGATTCGAACGTTTACTGCCGATTTTAGTCGTCGACTCAATCTAGATAGATTAGCGGCGCAAACTGCTTTAGAAGATAGTCGATCGGGCTGTGAAATCCCGTGTTAGTGGGGACATAGTCTTAGCTAAGGCAGAGTTGGCCTTCTTGCTTATCAAGAAGGATCAAGCTCTGGTAGTTAGGGCTAGGTTAAAAAGAATGTCTTCTGAGGCAACGAATATGGCCGCTGAACTGCGTGTAGAGGAAAATCGAAACGTGGCCAGGCGACATATAGCGTGCGTCACATTACCGGATAAGCGGACCGTGACTACAAACGCGGGCATATGTGAGGTCTTTCGAGATTACTTTCAGGAGCTTTTCACCAGGGAGCCCGGTCTGAGCTCTGCTCAGTTCGACGCCTATTTAGCTGACTTTCCCTGCCTCTCGGCAGCTGAAGTGGCTCGGTGCGTGGGTCCCATAACAGAGAAGCGCTGAAGCAGGTTGGCCTGGATAAGTCTCCGGGATTAGATGGTCTTCCCTACGAAGTTTACTTGAGGTTGTCGCACGTTTTTGTTCCTTTGCTGGAACTGATGTACAACCACTGGATGAGGCAGGGTCTTTACCTCAACGCTTCACCAGGGGTGTCATCAAGTTGCTGCGTAAGGACAAGGACGGTGGGGATGGGTTAGGGAACTTTCGCCCTTTAACGATGTTAAACACTGACTTAAAGATTTTGGCGAAGATCTTAGCCAACCGTTTGCAGCTTGTCCTGTCTAGTCTGATTGGCCCTGAACAGACTTGTGCTGTGAAGGGCAGGACTATTCAGGATAACCTTCATATGGTACGCTTGATCTTAGAACAAGTCGACAGTGAAGCCGCGCTGATCAATTTAGATCAGTCCAAGGCCTTCGATAGGGTTGACCATCGATTTCTGGAGGCTCTCCTTTCGGCGGCCGGTTTCGGAGCCGACTTTCGCTCCTGGATCCGACTCTTGTATGCGACCCCCGATGCGCTGGTGGAAGTGAATGGGGTAAGATCGAAGCCTTTCGTATTGTCTCGCTCCATTCGTCAAGGTTGTCCGCTATCGCCTCTGCTTTACGTTCTTGCCTTGGAGCCATTCCTTCGCAAGTTAAAGGCGAATCCGGTCCAACGCGGAATTTCGCTGCCTGGTGCTTTCACCTCGGCCAGGTATTCTGCCTATGCTGACGACGTTTCGGTTCTTGTGTCGAGCAGAGCCGAGATTAACGAAGTCAGTAAGAAGATCAGTGGGTATGAGATGGTGACAGGGGCCAAGATCAACCGCGATAAGTCTGTGGGCTTGCGGTTGGGTGCGTGGAAGGGAGTTTCTCTTCCCGGACCTTTCCTCTGGACAGATGGGCCGGTCAAGATACTCGGCGTCTGGTTCGGTCCTGATCTCCAGTTGGAAATGAATTGGTCGGAGGTACAAGGGCGGGCCGAGGCTGCGGGTAATCTGTGGTCTCGGAGGAGACTTTCCCTGAAGGGAAGGGCGGAAGTATGTGTTTCACACATCTATCCGATCCTCCTCTACCGTCTTTCTGTGCTTCCACTCCCGTATGCCCGACTAATGTCATTAGTCCAGGCTTTGTTCTCTTTCTTATGGAGAGGCAAGGCCCATATGGCATCTCGCGAGATCTGTTGCCTTCATCCCTCTGAGGGCGGTCTGGGTATGCCTAGCATTGAGATTCGTCAATATATGCTTCGCATTACCTTTCTAGACCGAATGTGTCGTGGTTTGGATGAGGTGGGCACCTTTTGGAAAGAAGATGTCCGAAAACATTTCCCATCCCAGAGAAGTGTGCACTCGTGCGAGGAGGAGGCCGGCCGTACTCCTCGTCTCGAGTGCTCCTTCTACCGCGAATGTCGTCGTGCTTTGAAGCTCCTCTTGCGGACGTCGGATGGCCTCTCCGACGCCCAAGCGTTGTCTCGTAAGGCATTATATCGTTTGTTAGTTAGGGGGTCCGTTCAAGATGGTCTGATCGACGAGCTCGGTCTTACGAAGCAGGAGGCTCGCTCGATATGGCCTTGGACGCCTGGGTTGAAATGTCTCACTAACGATGAGGCATCACTCACCTGGCTGATGATTCGTGGGGCCCTCTGGGTCGGCAAAAAGACTTTGTTCAGCAGGCTTGGAGAAATATCCAAACTGTCGTCGCTGTACTGGGAATGTCGAGACCATTGGTCACGCCTTTTTTCAGTGCAGGACGGTAGTGCCGTTAATGCAAGTTTGTTGAAGGCCTCATGGTTCGCATGCTGCAGGGAAAGTTTTTTGTCCTGGAAGCCAGTTCTGTTTGTAGCAATGTGGTATCGCAATTGACGAAGGCTGAACACTATGTGTTCTGTTGCTTACTAGGGGTTATGCGAGTCGTGATTTGGACGACGCGACAGAAGGGATTCTATGAAGGCGAGAAGTTCACCTCTTCCCAACTGATCTTGTACTTTAAGCATCAGCTTAAAGTCAAGATTAGGACGGAAAGGCGGCGGCTCCCATCATCAGAATTCGGCAAAAGGTGGGTGAATCTTGCGCGAATGTGTAGAGTGAAAGGGGCTGACCTAGAGTGGCATTTGGATGTCGGTTAGGTACAGAATTTTGTCCTAACAGGGTTGAACATAGGCAACCCACCCAGATATTAGGCTAGACTAGGTTTTCGTTTTTGAATTTTTAGTTTCCCCTTTTTTTCCCGGTTAACTTAGCTAGGGTATGTAAGCTCATTGGTCCCTTTTATTTCTGTCCCTATTTTTTACTTTTGTTTAATTCCCCATCCCCTCCCTCGTTAGGTGGTTAGTGATGTCAGTTTTCTGGTGGATGCGGGGCGCCTTTCGTTTCGGGTGTGTGCTTTCGTATTTGTTGTTGTGTATGAATGAGTGAGTGTTTGTGTGAATGCTTGATGGTTTGAATGTGTACTTATTTTCTTAGTCCCGCATCGATTTCGTCCGGTTAACTGATATTTCTGCCACATTCATAGTTTGTGGGGGGTTTTATTACTAACTCAATTTTGTTTAGTTTATTGTAAATAATTAATTCACTTTGTAAATATTCATTTGGGGATTTTAAAAGTTGTTATTTTATGACCCTCCCCCCATGAACAATATCTGTAAATAAGGGGACTATTTAGGACTTCATAGAGAAACTGAGGTATTATGGTGGACGTAGTAAGAAAGGTAGGAGTGAATGTGATGTTTTGGTGATTGGATTATTGTTGGCATGTTTGGGTCAGTGTCTGTGACTAGCTAAGTTTTAGATTAAAGACAGAAGAAGACCGTCATTCCCCATCCCCCTTTTTGGCCTTGTGCCGTATTTTGTATTTTTAATGCAAATAAATATTAGAAAAACTTAGCAGGATACACGACATAACAGTTTTATTTTATTTGTTTATTAACATCTTTTGTTTGATTTTTTTCTGTTTTTTTTTTCTTGTCAGTCTTTTGACGTTTTTTACGTCGGCTTTGGCCGCCATCTTTGTTTTTTTAATGTTCTGACCAAGTCATACCAGTTTATCCTTTTTTGTTTTAATCTATTGGCATTTAATTTATAGTTAACGTTTTATTTATTATTTCCGTTGTTTGAAAAAATAAAAGAAAAAAGAACGGAAAACAGTTTTGCATTTTCCTTTTCTATTGTTTTACCTTTCCCCTTTTTTATTTTCGTTTTTACACCTATTTCTACTAAGTCTTAGGTTTTTTTTTTATAAGTTAATTTATTTATTCTTCATTCCTTTTATTCCTGTTTGATTTATTTTTTTGTTTGTTTTTTATTTGCCTTTCAATCTTATTTTTCGTTGATTGTTGTCGGCTTTGGGAGCAAACCTTTGTCCTTTACTGGTTTGACTAAAATCAAACCGGACTCCTGTATTTTTTATTTTTCTTTCGCATTTTAATTTATTGTTTATTTTAATTTTGACTTGACATGTAAAAAAAAAGAAGTCCATTTTTTTAAATTTAAACGTTTATTTTTTTCTTTCTTGTTTTTTCAATTATCTCGGCGGCTTTTTGACGCCATCTTGAATTTTATTTCCTTTTAGTAAAGTCTTATTTTCTTTCTCTTTTTTTTTTTTTTTACTTTTTCTTTATTAACTACTTATTTGAGCTGGTGTATTTAATCTAAATCTTATTTTGTTCTTTGTTTATACTTTATCATTTTTTTTTCAGTCTTTGATTTCTTTGCTTTGGTTTCGGCCGACTTAATTATTCTTTTTGGGATAACGTTTAGTTTTTCCAGTCTTCTCTTATTTACTAGACTTTATTTCTTAACTTTATTGCTTTCAGTTTTTTTATCCCTATTTATAATTTAAGCCGTTTTCGGTTTAATTTTCTTTTTTTCATTTAGTTCACATACGTTGTTAATCTATATTTTTTACACTGATTTTAACCAGCTTTGCTTTTTATTCTATTCCTTCTTTATTTTCTCCCCCTGTCCTGTTTGTACTGTTTACTTTCATTTAGCTTCTATTTTGATAGAAGAAATCAATTTTTATTTTGCAATTTTTAATTATTTATTAATTGGTATGTTTTATTTTCCCATCCTCCCCTTCCCCCTCTCCGTTTTCTCTTCACAGAATGAAAAAAAAATCCGCCTATCTGTCTAAAAATGACCAACTCTATCCGAAGAGAACTGTTTAAGACAGCTTTTGAAAATCTATCACCGGACAAAGATGACTGCTCGGAGTTCCCGGAATTGAAGTGTTCGGAGAAAAGTAATCTTGATTTTAGGAAAGCCAATAATAGAAAAAAAAAGTCGACCCAGAAATGTAAGAAGGCCAATAATGGCCAAAATATGGCCAACAAAAGTTGGGAGGCCAATAATACTCAAAAAGTACCCCCAAAAGCACAAAGACCAGAAATAGCCAGACGGAAAATTCTATGGAGGCCAATATTAGTCAAAATAGTGATGACAATGCTGAGGCCGGGGAATCGCCCTGTTCTTGAAAGTCGCCCTCACCCCCGGAATGCACAATCAATATAGCGGAATTTTTGGAGCGAGCCAACAGATTCATTCACTTTGTCGCAGAAGGTGGACTCTTGGAAGAGAACTGAAGAAAATGCGTGAAAAAGCATACACACAAAATTTGTCATCCGTTGAAAGACACAGTGGTAAAATCACTGGTGTCCCTGGGAGTTAAGCCACTAAGAATAGTGAAGGGTGCTGGCTTCTTCATGAAGGACATATTGCTACCCATGCTGGAAAATTGTGTAAAAGCATCATGCAGCGACTTAATCACGAAAGATCTAATCTTGCATACAGAGTATGAAAGCTGGCGTCGGAGCAGTAGCAATTTTCGAGGTCTCTTCTCAGGGTATAAGGGTAACATCTAGCGGCGTTCCTTATCTTGTATGGCGAGATACTGGGTGCTTCCTGTGATAGCCTGACTGGGATATGGAGTTTCGACATCTTGTTGGACCGAAAAGCCTCCTCTCTATCCCCTACTGCCTGGAAGTAAAGAGCCTAAAGCTGCCGGTCATTGTGACCGCCATAAACTGGTGTGTTGGAGGTGTGGAGAGACTGGTTACCTCTCCGCGTCCTGCCCAGAGAAGAAGGTCTCTGGAATTCAGGCCCCGGTTGACCAAGATCCCCCTCTGAGTGGGTGAATGTTACTTGATTGTGTGTGTGTGTGTGTGTGTGGAAGAGACATGACAGGCTAGGAATTTTGCACTTCTGAAAGAAAAATTGTCAGCCCCATTCAGTTGAGGTTGAAAAGTTTGTTAAAGTTAGTTTAATTTGGCTAGGAAATGTATATTCAATGATTTTTTTAGTCACCCTATTCCTGTTTTTCACTTCCCTTAGTTTCCTATTTGATAACAGAAGGTAATGTCCAACAGCAATGTGGAAATGTTTCACTTTATTTTTATTTATCTATGTTTTCCTCACATCATTTTTTGATCAATTAACATTTGTTTTGTTTCATATTAGACACAATGATAGCAGAGCTCACATACTACCATTTACTATTTTGTAGCATTTTCGTCCACAGTGTATCTCATGGGGAAATGTGAGTAACAACTGCATACAACTAGAGTATATATCCCTAATTAACTACCATTTTGCGACAATTTTTTCTCCACCCACAAGCTAAGGGGATGTCTTGTGAAAAAATGCTAACTTGAGACTTTAAAACAAAGAAATCTCTTTCTAAAATATAATTAATTGATAAATTTAGATAATCTCTGCGAGGTAGTGGAACTGGGTAAACCAGATGTGACAATTTATACGAGTCAAAAAGGACTGTGGTAAAGAATTAGCACTGTTTAGCTAAGAAATTAAAACAACGGACGAGGGAGAAACCCCCGAAATGTAAAGTGATTAGTCTTCCAAAAATGGGAAGTAATTAATTTTCCTGGCCTAAGAACAAAGAGAATTGCTGTTGGGAATTGAAAATTGTCAAAGAACCCAGACCACGACAGGCCCCCACACCGGAGTTGGTCGGTGTCCATATAAACAAACGCCTCGAGGCAGCTAGTCAGAGTTTCGGGAGAGAATCAGACACGGTCGGAGTTATAGAGTCAGAGTGTTGCCTCGCAGTAGCTGACCGAAAGATTTCCACGTCCTTTTCGACTTAGTCTTCCTACCAAAAGCAAATTTTTATTGACGAACGACTTAAGATACCATAACTCGCTTAAGAAACGCAAAAAGTGTCACGAATCCATAGAAACAGGCCGGGAGAGAAACACACTCCTGTATTCAACAGATAGATAAAGTTAATTGTTATTTCTCAACATATTTGAACCTCGTGAGTTTGTTTTATTATTATTATTTTTTTACTTACGCTTGTGAGGTATCACCTTTACCCTGGATTCAGCTTGCACTACGGCCCGACGTCTGATTGATTTCGTCTACCTAAGATCATAGTCACAACGTGGGTAGGTTAAACTTGAGATCAAAGCAGTTACTTCAGTGACCAAGCGTTGGAGGCGAGTTGAGAACGACAAAGCTGATATCGAACCGGAAACGACCAGATCGACCGGGACACAGGCTGGTGGCAGCGACAAGGAGTCAACCCCAAAACGCTGGTGGAAGAAACCTTACAGCTTCGCGCCGCAACTGGAAGTTGACTACGGGCCGACGGCATAGTGTCATATATTGACGCCGCGACCAGTAGACGTCACACATTGGCGCTGGACTGCGACCGCGACCACCGGTGGGTGTCACAGAGAGAAGGAGGGACAGAGATAAAATGCTAAGTAAATTCTGTAATGATGACTAACTTGAAAGTACAATTTCTGTTGGTCCATGTGCTTCTTCTATACAGTTTTGTTTTTGAGAGTTCTTTGCTTTCCTTTGCTAAGTTGTTGGGCAGCTCAGTTTTACATAAAATAAAACAAAACACAAACTTATCATGGGAGAGAGCTATTTATTGGGCAATAAACATTAAATATTGCTTATTATGTGTACATGGATATAGTCCATACCAAATTGTATTTGATAGAAATCCAAATCACCCATCTGTCTTAGTAAACAAACCTTCTGCCTTTAATAGAGACAAACAAATGATGGAAAAATATTTGACTGGTTTGCATGAAACTCAAAAAAGAATTTATTGCCTCAAAATCATCTGAAAAGAGACAAGCTTTACATAAACAAATAAGGCCCTCTGGAGATAAACTTGACTAGTGAAAAAGTATATTTTTTGAGGGATAAATGGTATGGGCCTGGTTGGGTCATTGGCCAGGATAATGTAATAGTCTTTTATTAGATATGGAGGTTCCTATATATGAATAATGCATAAAAGTAGGATATTGAAAGAACGAGATCATGTTGATCAAGAAAGAGAACTAACCAAAACAGAAATTGAAAACAAAAGTGAATCGCAAAATTTTATTAATCAGGATAATACAGATGAATGGGAAAGTAGTGATGATGAAAAAGACAATAATTCTGAGCTAACTGGGTGATGATAAGAAAGTATCTTTGGCAAACAATGGAATGATTAACTTCAGGATTCCTAGTCAGCTGTGTGTAAAAGAAGCAAAAGTTATGTGCAGGACTAATAAAGATTCTACTGATAAGAATTGGTACAACATAGAGTACACCCAACCTTAATATTTGAAAGTCTATACTAAGTGAATTATCACCAAACATCAGTATAACCTGGCCTATTGTGTTTGCAGGATCAGCTATCTCAGATGAAAGACGTCAAGGGAGACAGTCAGATCCTTATGGTTCCTGGTCGACTGTCATTGTGCAAGACAGTATATTAGCAGACACATCAGATTCAATTCACTTACGGAAAGGGATGATATGTATAAGTGGAAGTCTCATAATATGGAGTACTTGGCAACAGTGGGAATATACTTATATGAAAAATCAGAAAACTTCTGAGAGAGCATCATGAAGCCGTACAAGCATGATACAATTATAAATATTAACATTGTATTTATGACATCAACAACTCAAGTTTTGTCTCCTCAGTCTGTGTTTGTGGTGGAGGGATATAATGCATCTGTCATCAACACTGCATGCTCTAAAACGATGTCGGTTCAAATTGGCTTTTTAACTTTATTCACTTGTTGTCTCCAAAGAAAAGACGCAATCTGATTTACTCCATCTTAAGCAACAGCCCCTGACACGTGTTTATTGTCAGCCATAACATGTCGTTTTGTAATAGCTACAGCAATATAAAGATTCAACAGAAATCCTCAAATGTTTTTTCAAAAAAACAAAAAAAAATCAATCTACTGCAGACACATCATCTGATTTAATTCATTTATAGAGTGGTGAGGGTGATTTGTGTAACCTCTCAGAGGACATGCATGGACAATGAGGATTGGATTAGTGTATGAACATCTGACATGCTGATGAAGTGTAATCCTAGAAAGCACATAATCGTGCAGTGAGGAGCCACATATCTAAAGACACTTATGGACACTCTTTAGCCAAATACCTCATCAAAACCCCATCAAAAGTGTTTGGTTTAGGGATACTGAATGAGTAAGAGAGCTCTACGTTTATGGGATATACAACAGAGCATCCAAAATTACTTAAGACTAATTTTCACTTCTTCAAAGTATTTCTGTATCTTGTATTTCTTGATTTGATGGCCAACATAAACTCTAAGCTTGTGTTTGTCTACATTGAAAAAATCAGAACCAGAAGTCATGTGGAACTCTACTGATTACTATCAGCTCAAAGGGGTGCAAGCGAGAGAAGAAAACTACAAAATTTTTTCTTGCAATCCTCCACCCACCAAAATTCATGTGTACATATACACATGAAGCAAGCTATATGTCAGTTAGACTCGGTGAGGTTAATTCTTCTGATCAAGTGCCTTCTAACAGAATTTAATATTCAACTGACAAAGTGGTGATTTTATGAACTTCCAGTTATGCAGAAGAACCATAGCATGATTCTGACTCCTCATTCACATTTACTCCAACCTTGCAGTATGGAAATTGATTGTGAATCGCTAATTACTGCCCAACACAGCATTGAGGGATATTGGTAGGCTGTCAGGGCCTCCCTCCATCGGGTTCTATCATCACAAGTCCTAGCACCTGAATCTGACTGTAAGTGAGAGTCTCATATGGAGTATTTGGCAACAGTAGGAATATACTCATATGAAAAATCAGAGAAACTCTAAAGCATCATGAGACTTTATGAGCATGACACAATTATAACTATTAACATTGTACTTATGACATCAACAATTCTTGTCTCTGCAGTCTGTGTTTGTGGTGGAGGCATATAATGCAGCTGTCATTGACATTGCATGCAATAAAACAGTGTGCGGTTCAAATTGGCTTTTAAACTTTATTCACTTTCAGATGAGCAAAAAGTGTACTGTTGTGGAAGTCACATAACATTCAAATTTGGGGATGGTGTCAGTATACATGTATACTGAAATGTTAGATTCACAGCAAGAATTGGATCTGTAAACTGTCTTATTGAGACAGAAGTCATTGATTCTGAAATTATTTTATTACTAAGCAAAACATCCCTGAAACAAACTAAAACTATTTTAGATTTAAGCAATGATAGTGTCATTATGTTTGGACAAAAAATTGATGATTATTTCACATCAACTGGACACTACTGCATAAATATTAGAGATGGTACTAAAGGTGTTTTTTTTTATTATCGGAAGTATTACATCAGTGAGGAGAAAACTGTTTTTTGGTCAGAAAAAGGATGTAGTTTTAAAACTGTGTAAACAGTTTGGACATGCATGCTGTGACAGATTGTTGATCTTGTTACAAAGCACTTGAACATGTATTCCAGATATTGAATCACTTGTAAGAAAGGTTTGCACAGATTGTGTTGTGTGCCATAAATTTAGAAGGCCAAAAGCTAAGCCCATCATTGGCTTTTCTCTTGCAAGTGATTTTAACTAATATGAGGCAATGAATTTGCATGGATTGTCATGTAATCTTTATTATTTACAAATCATAGATGTATTTAGCAGCTTGAGTGCAGCTGCTATCATACAAAAAAGGGACCCTCAAACTATTGTAAAATCCTTCATGAAGTGGATGGCTTTAGTGTTTAATTACTAACAAGTATTTGGGATAGTGTAATCCACTACCTAATCCATAGGCAGTCTACCACTCACATGTGCCCTCCTGATGGTGCTGAAGTCAAAGCCATGTTGGTAGTAACAACCACATCAAGGTCCAGGTAGTGATGCATGTAATCTGCATGAAGAAAAGACTTGATCTGACTTAGTCTATCCCATCTTAAGCAAAGCAACAGCCCCTGACACTATTGTGCATGGAGAAGTCATGTCTGATCATATCAACATCCACCTCTCTTGATATCTTGACATGTTTATGGTCTTCTGAAATTTTGTTAGTTTGTTCTATGAAATTGGTTTTCAGGAGAGACAAAGAAATTATGATAGCTTGTCTGGAGTTACAGTGAAATTCTTAACAGAAATCACAACAACCAATCATTGTAAAATCTGGTTACTTTCCAACTGTTAATGTCTACATGTGATGGCTATACCTCCAAATATACAATGTTTTTGGGACTGATCAATCTGAAGAAAGGGTTCATAAAAGGATTTGAATTAATAAATTCACTACAAGTCTTCCTTATATTTAACTTTAAAAGCCTGGAAATATTTGCATAGCTTTTGTTATAAATTCCCTCATTAAAAATTGTAAAATTAATATTAACCTTGAAATGGTCTTAAAATGTATATATGGGATTTCTTGGCAAATGCTTTGAGATTAAAAGAAACATTACCTCACCACACACACAAGAAATGATTGGATATAACTATAAGGTGTGCCCTGTAACAAGAACTCTATGTGGACGATGCTCCACACATCAAAGAATATGATCAACACGAGTTTGACTTTGGACTTTGACTATCTTTCTTTCCTTGGCTTTGGTGACTCCAGGTGCTGATGCTTGATCTCTTGGTGATACTCAAAGATCCATGACTCATCACCAGTGATAACTCTCCCTAGAAAGTCTGATTCAGTTTCAAGATACATGAGAATGTCCTGACACAGCTTAGGCACCATCTTTGAGAAAATCTTCCACATGCCCAAATCTTACAGACACTGTTGCTGTTCATACCCACCTCACTTGTGATCTGTTGAACAGTCAGCCAACGATCGCCATGTACCACCCACTTCACATTGGCCTCCATCCTGCTCATTGAAGGCCTTTCACTTATGGAGTTGTTTTCCATGTCTCTCCTAGGTATAAACAGATAGATTGTAGGCTTATTGTATGCTTGTAGGTGACATTTCTTCATATAAACAGTTTCTAATCCAGTCTGCTTCCTATACTATGCCTGGTTGTAGTTTAATGTCATATTCAAGATATAAGTGAACTTGTTTTGCGAAACCCAAAACAAAGAAAAGCATTAAGTACCAGATCCTGTGCTACTCGAAAACCTGGAAAAATAACATTGTCTCATCTCTGTACACTTGATGCATTAGTACAAGTACTTGTAATGAAGTTTTTCACAGACAGACCAGAAACTTTAGTTTGGTTTGTTGCTCTGTGTCCATTGCTTGATGATCTAAAATTGAGCTGTTAATAAAAGCACATGAAAAAACATACAATGGCTGCAGACTGCTGAAATCGTAGTTATATACTTCCCAGATATTATTTCATATTGTAATGCACTACTAATCCATACTCCACTCATAGCTCACTAATGCCTGTTATTTTTTCAACACATCACATGATTAGTCTTTGTTTCCTTCTTTTCAATTAAATTTAATTCCATTTCATTGATTAATAGCATATCAACCCCTTTATGGGTCATTTAATGCTGAAATTTAATTTTCTTGGGAGTTTAATTAAATTAATTGTTTTAATGGCCCAAAATTGTGTTTTAGAGCCAAATTGATTGTGTTGCAAACATTTTATAGTTTGTCAAGTATGGATGAGATTAAGTTTTATAGTTATTC
The DNA here is from genome assembly GCA_903632075.3 of Acanthosepion pharaonis. Classification (NCBI taxonomy): domain Eukaryota; kingdom Metazoa; phylum Mollusca; class Cephalopoda; order Sepiida; family Sepiidae; genus Acanthosepion; species Acanthosepion pharaonis. The sequence continues at coordinate 135,379 of CAHIKZ030002538.1, read as the reverse complement.
AGATATGGTTGAAGGAAAAATTTTCCCAAGTAGAGAAGTTTTATTGTTTGTCAGGTATCGTTTAAAATTTTGTTTGTCAAGAATGATTGAAGGTAGTTTTTTTGTTTCTGTAAACACTTATAAACATTTTTTTAAATATTTTATTGTAAAGTCCAGTCTAGGAATGTTTCTTGAAGGCATATGACAGCAGGAAGTTGATTCATTATGAGTAAGAGTAGTTCATTTATGTTTGCTTTTAGGCCTTGACAATTCCACTGTGTTGTAACTGGGAACTAAGGAAACAGAAGCACCATTTCAGCCATTGTTCAAACACAGTAGTACCGTGTTGGCCATATTGTTATGTGTGAATAAAAAGCAGGTATATCACTTCTGCCGACAGAGAAGTAATCAGACTAAACTGTGTTGTCATTATTACAGAACCCCTTACCAGGTTGTGATGTTGTGGCAACAAGGAGAGATTTTTTTTTTCTCCACAGAAATATGTCAACATGTGGATTTTTAGAAACTGGAAATATTTCTTCATACCTGAACCATTTGAAACAGTTTTTCTGACCAGACAAAATACCTTGGGGCCAACAACCAGATAAAACGTAGAGCTATCTTACTCAGCACCATAAGTGAAAAAAACGTACAGTCTTGGAGGATTTATGTGCATCAGAGAAGCCGAATAATAGAATATTTGAGGAAATTAAGCCTTTGTTGCGAGAACACTTCAAGCCCAAACACTTTGTCATCACAGAAAGTCACAGGTTCTATAATGTCATACAAGAGGAGAGTGAATCTGTTTCAAATTTTTTTTGTTCAGCTTAAATATTTATCATCGATGTGTGAATTTGGGATATAAAGAGCATTACGAGACAAATCTGTATCCAGTTTAGTTAATGAGAACATCCAAAAAAAAAATTATCTGAGGACATGTCATTTGTAAATGCTTTAAAAGAAGATAAGGCCATGGAATTGGCTGTTACTGATGTGGCAGCATTAATAATAGAAATATGAACTAAATATACAAAATGTTTATGGCAAGTCAGAGCTCTATGAAGTGTCAAAAGAGAAAAAAAAATTGTCTTGGGTGTAGGGGAGAATGGTACGAAAAACATGTAGTGTCCAGCATGTGGCAAAATTTGTTTTAACTGTCAAACACACCGGATATATTATAATATAGAGTTACTTCCAATGCACCTGAACTTTATACGTGTAAACTAGACTTAAATGGGATCAGTTGTAAAATGGAAATTGACACCAGGTGTTCATCTTTGTTAAGTGAAGAGCAGCAATTCAAGAAACTATCTAAAGCAGTGTTTTCTAAAAAGGGCTTAATACCAAGATTGCATACTTATTCTGGGCATATCATTGAACCTAGGGGAGTTGCCAATGTGACTGTCAAACACCAGAGGAAAACCTATAATTTAAGAATGCTGGTTGTACACAGATCAGGACCCAATCTTCTTAGATGGATTGGTTGGAAAGATTACCAATTAATTTATTGGTTGCCTGTAACCAAATTATGTGGACTGACTTAGAGTGAGAATTTTCTGAGCTATTAAAATCAGGCTTGGGCACTTTGAAAGACGATGCAGTGAAGCAGCATATCAAACCAAACAGTACCCCTCGTTTCATCAAAGCTCAACCAGTATTGTTAATACTTCAAGAAAAGGTTGAGGCTAAATTGGATCGCATGGTTACACTATAATTTTTTGCATTATGCTTATGTACTAGGGTGGTGTTACGAGTTTTTGCTTGCCCAGTTTATGTTAGTGGGTGAAATGTTCATAATTTCTATGCTCTCTGGTTTGTTTCTTGTTATGTTTTGTTCTTTAGAGGCTTTTTGTTTCTGCTTGTCTGCTTCATCTCTTTTTCCACTAGGTTATTTTGGCATGCTTTATCTAGATGATGACCATTCTCTTATTTGAGGTGAGAGAGAGAGTTTTGTTCATCTATGTCCATTTCTCTTGGTTCTTCAGAGATGTATTGGGTTGTGTTATTTCTTTTATAAACCTTTTCTTTCTCTTGTGAATGTTTGGCAGGTTCTCGTTCTTGAAGGATTTTTGTACTTTGAATAGGGATTTTTAGAGTTATTTGTTCTGTCCTTATAGATTCTTTTTTGTTTGAGGTTGACAAGATAGGACTCGTTTTGACTATGAGTGTTTGATCTGTGAGTGGTATACTAAATTTTAGTAATTTTAATTTTTCAATCTGGTTTCTTATTGTGTTGCTCTCTTGTATATTTTGGTGACTTCTTATTTTAGTAGTATTTGTGTATATTGAAAGTGAGTCAATTTTGATCTATTTTCTAGCTTCTTGGAACAAAATGTTTTGTGTGTATTTTATTCTTAATATTTTCCTTTTTCTAGCTGTTACACTCTTTACAATCTGCTGAGTGATTTTGTTTGCACAAAGGAGGCCTTTCACAGGGCAACTATTTATGGTCAGTCTGGAATTCTATTCACCCTGATTCAGCAATGCTACACAGACAGTATAGTCAGGTCGAAAGTGCACACAAATACCTGCATTCCCTACCATCTCTACCCAAGTATAATATGGTGTAAGGATTCACAGCCATTTTGTAGGCATTCTCTTTCATCCCAACTAGCACTTGTTACTATATGACTAGCTGACTGGATTGGATTGGGCCACCCTTTCCCAGGTTGGGACTAAAGTAGTATGCTGTGGAACACCTGGCCATTTCATACTAGGTTCGGAGTTACCCAGTCCTCATCATCACCACCTGTGGCAAACAGGTTTTTCTATTGAAGGGAATTTATAGTTTTTGGGAATCAGTTTTCATAAATGAGTGAATTGCAATTTTATAGGTATTTTTGTATGGACAGGTAGTTTCGGCATAGCATTTTGTGTAAACAGTTTATAAACTGATTCTGATTTTTGTTGGTAGTTTAAAGGTATCTATTTTTTTTCCCAATAGATTCTATGGAAAAATTATATTATTTTTCTTGAAGGCACCATCCTAGGTATAAATGGATAGATTGTAGGCTTATCGTATAAGCTGATAGCTTGTAGGTGACATTTCTTCATATAAACAGTTTCTAATCCAGTCTGCTTCCTATACTATGCCTGGTTGTAGTTTAATGTCATATCCAAGATATAAGTGAATTTGATTTGTGAAACCCAAAACAAAGAAAAGCATTAAGTACCAGATCCAGTATAGAAATAAAGGAACAATACTGATCTTGACATGCTGCACTTGGCCAAGGTTTAAAGCAGGCATGTCAAATGCAGGGCATACGGAAGGCTGCACCTGCTTACAGTCTTATATTAATCACAGATTGTGGTAAATAAACTTTAAATACAAAATACTTACAATACAAGTTAGTACAATTTAATAATTTTTATGTTGTCCTGATGATTGACATTTAGACAAACTATTCTTGATATATCAAGTTGGAATGTCTGTGTAGATCCCACTTTGATCAAAGATGACAAATGTTCATCAGTTATTCTGGTTCTGTGAGACATTTTTATGGCCTTCGTAAACAAAAATAACTGCTCACAGATATATGTGGAACCAAACATTGCCATAATCTTTGTGGCAAACTTTATGAAGTTCTTAAATGTCTGAGGAAGGTATGAAAAAAATCCAGGTATCCCTACTTCTAGGTACTTTCCCTTGAGTGTTGAGTCAGTCTGCATTTTCAGTAGTTCAATCTGTAGACTTTCCTCTGCCTGAGCAACATCAAAAGTGAATGGTGCTGTGAATAATGCAAACTGATTTTCACAAAATGAAAAATCACAAAATCTGAAATTCCTTTGACAGCAATTCCAGGTAAATGTCGTACTTAGCAAAGATAAATACAGACTCAGTATTGGCAGTTTTTTTTCAACTCCTTGCACATAGTAAAATGAATCAAGTTTTCATGTGACAACTAAGACTTCAAATTTTGCAATGAAACATTTGATATCATCATATAACTGATGATATCAAATGTGATGAGTTTATTTGTACCTTGTAATTTCAAATTAAGATAACCTAATTGGACAGTAATATCCACTGAAAAAGCTAGATTTTGGAGCCAGCTTTCATCTTTTATGTGCTTTGACCCTTCATCTCCAAAAACACAACAATTTTGTGTCACAAAAATAAAATCTTTTCAGTACCTTGTGACATGAAAGCCATCAAACTTGTGTAGAATGGGACATTTGTAAACAGATTATTCATGTCTTCTAATAACTGGCTAAACTGACAGTGATGTAGAGCACAACCTCTGATATAGTTCAATGTTTTTATGTCAAAAAATAAGTTCTGTTGATGAATTTTAGTGAAAATGCTTGAATGTTTAATCTTGATATATGTTTTTTTTATTTTTGTACCTAACTTGGCAGCAACACCATTATGTCTCCCAGCCATATTGGCAGCACCATCAGTAGATAAACACACAAGTTTCCTCAAATCAAGGTCATACTTATGGAGAAGCTGTACAACTTTCTCAAAAATGTCCTAGCTTGTTGTAGTATCATGCATTGGGACCAGTTCAATTAGTTTTTCATAAATTTGAAATTCATTGTCACAAGCCCTGATGAAAATGATGAGTTGTGCTATTCCAGCTATGTCAACAGTCTCATACAAAGCAATAGAAAAATTTTCAAAACTTGATGATAAAGTCTTCAACTGTCGACTCAAATCACTTACCATTTCATCAATCCTTTCAGCGACAGTGTCCCTGATTAATGAAATGTCTTGAAATAAGTGTGATCTATCTGGACATACAATTTCAACTATTTTTACAAGACATTGCTTTATGAAATCTCCTTCACTGTAAGTAACAGAACTAATGTTGCTTTTCTGAATTTTTGTAAAACAACTCTGTTGCTGCGTTAACTTAACCTTGAATTCCTTCACTTTTGAAACGCACATATCTCCTTCATATTTATCATAAGTTTGATGGTTTGTCTCAATGTCTTTTCACATTATATTCTTTTTGTGTCGCAATGCAGTGGTTGCAAATCAAACAGTTTATCTTTCCATTAACAGTGGTACAAAACTTGAAACACCATTCTTCAGATATTTTTCTCTTTTTACAAGTTGGAGTAGAATTTGACATTTTTAAGGCAAAATATTACAAAATTATGAACATTTTTACTTTACATTTGTTCTTATTTACTTGTCAAGGATAATCACATGATTAACCGGAAGTTAAAAATAGTTGCTGATATTCGAAAACAAAACAAAAAAAAAACATTGTGATAGAATTAACAATCTAATCATACCAATTGAAAAAATCTCACTGTTTTTAATAATTTGCATTACCAAAATAGACAAAATTCTCGATATACCACGGCTATAGAAACCTTTGTGAGGGCTTCTAAGATGCATGTAAAAGGTCACATGCGGCCCGCCAGTTTGACACACCTTGTTTAAAGTGTCAGTATCAAGATATAACAGTTCACGTGTTGAGAAGAGAAAACTGGTTAATATTAAGAGAAAGTTACTGAGAAATGAAACAGATTTAGATTAAGTTTGTATCAAATTGATTTTATCAAGTTTCTCTTTCCTTTTTCTTACACATGCTTCTCTTTTAGCAAAAAAATTGTTTACATGTACAATTTTGACTTTATATTCTCCGGTTAACTTCCTTAGACCTAAACAATTCAGTCGTGTACTGTCAACAACTCAAAACTCAAAATAAAGTGAAATTAAAACAGGAGCTAATACAAAAAATCATGATATTTAAACATAACTAAAACCAAGATGGCAGCCATCATGGTGTAAACCTCCTGTTACCTTTCATCAAAGAAGATGAACAGCAACAAGAAGGGCGGTTTAACCAAAGAAATGATTTTTTTCTAGTTTCATTTACACACTGGAAACCACGCCAAAATTTTTTTTATGAAACTGAAACCATTCAGTATAATGCTATTACTACTAAGTGACCATACCCAAGCAAACATGTTTGAAAAAGACTTTCAGATTTGAATAAAATTAAATTTTATCAACATTTGTACTATTAGTAAGAAGAAAGATTGAACAAAAATATGATAAAAACATTTGACTTTTAGGAAATAAATGTAGGAGGAAATCTATTTGTTTACATTTTTAGCATTGAATATTTTCAAATGAAAAAAAAAAAAAAAAAAAAAAAAAGGTAATATGACAAACAATATGACATTCCATGTCAGAAATCTATTTTGCATTTTAGCATAAAATGTTTTTAAATGAAATAAAAAAAAGGAAATATGATATGATGTCAGAAATCTATTTGTTTCAGTTCAAAAATAATTTTTAAGATGTTTCAGTTTCAGAGTTATCTAAAAAAAAAAAAAAAAAAAAAAAAAAATCAGTTATCAAAATGATGTCTAAAAAAATACTTGTAAAAATAAATGAAATCAACAAAATGAAATAGGAAGTAAAAATTTTTAAAAAGTAGCCAGTTTTGTTTTAATGTCAGATTTTTTTAAATTATTATTTTATTTTTTTGACTTTATAAACTGACTGTCTTTTCAGGAGATTTATCTCACCTATATCATTTTCTCTCCCAAATGTGTTATCCAAAGACACACAAACTAAGCAAAATATAGATATTTATGCAATGATTTCTTTTCTAAATTGTTAATAAATATGGTATTTATTTATAGTTGACAATTTATTTGAAAGTTTAATGATTAAACTTTAATCCAAGTCATGAATTCTATGATTAAATTATATTTAGAGTCTAAAAAATGACTTTAGGTGAATAATCCCTACTTTTTTACCCACCCTTCTTTCAGCAAAGCTGGACTTGTTATCATTGAGCAGAGATGTAGGCTGAAACCTACTCACACTGAGAAACTGGTTTTTCTCAATTACAACCTAAGACAACGAGGAAAAACATTCACTCTTTACAAAATTAAATTTTTTATCTATTGAATAATTTTAACAATATTTAATTTTCATCTTATGCTGAGTGTTTCCTTAATTTGTTTGTCCAAATAAATTTTACAGTTGTTATGCACTTCTCTGGGGTTAAAGAATTAGCCAGTCACAAAGTTGACCCCCATCATGAAATAGTGGCATAATTCAACTAAATGTTGAATCATCATCACACAAGAGAATGAATGGCTTCCTTAGAAAAATGCTAAATTAAAAACCGAAAATGAACCTGAAATCAAGGTATTATGGATAAAAAAAAAAAATTGATACTGAAACCAAATTTTTCAAACTGCCCAACTCTAACAGCAACAAAGTGGGATTCATTAGCCACACTGAAGCTAAATTTAAACATCCCTAATACTTGCCTATGATGTCATATTTTTTCAAGCAGAAATGTAAGTTCTAATTTTCTGTCAAAAATGTGAAAGTTGAAAAGCAAACTGACTTCATCCTTGTTGAAGATTAAGGCCTGCATGTATACAATTTATGGACACTGACTGAAAGAGTGAGAGATCCAAATATTATTATATTATATTCCAAACATCCATTTAGCCCAACACCTACTTTATAGCTGAATGTTTATATCTTTTGCAATACAGATAATTGAATGAATCCATCAACAAATTCATGACCAGACTAAAGCTGAAGGAGCAATTGATTGAACAGCTCATTATTGGAACAATGCTGGTATGAAAAAAGGGCTGCTGACCAAGGATGAAAACCTCACATTTGATCATACAGTTGACATGGCAAGAGTACAAGCGACAACCATCAACAACTGGGTTCATCTACAAGAAGAACAAAGTCCTCAAGTAAAAGACATGCACCAAGTCAAGAAATGGCAACCAGTCAAGTACTGTGCTACACACCACCTACTATGCCACTGCCTAGCTTCAGTAGCATGTGTGAAAATTGTGGGAAGAAAGTATGTCAGCAAGGCACAAAACAACAGTAACTTGACAATGGTAGCAGCCTAAGCTAGGGTACAGGGAATTGACATGGCCAGTCAAAATTAAATGCCAGACCCTGTGCTACATACAAAGTTTAACAATCTGTAAATGAAATGATAAACCTTGACAAAAGCTTCCAAGATCTGTTTGATTCTGTAATCATTAGTGCAGTCAATGAAAGAGACATGAGATATGAAATATTTGCCAAAATCAATATTAAGCAAAATAGCAGACCACAAGCAGTATTTCTAAAAGCCAAAATTGGTACTGTAGCATATATTTTGGTGCATGTTCCCAAAGAAGAATGATGACAGTAAAATCAGTACTGGAGCACAAGGTAATTTATTAGCCTAGCCCATTTTTTGGTGTATGTTCCCAAAGAATGATGACAGAGGAAACCCATTGCCACATTCTACCAAGCTGTTCTCAGCCAACCTAATGACATACAACACAAAAATGACCTAATATGTTATCGCAGTCCTATGCAGCTTTAATGGAAAAGGTTGATCTACTGACTTCTTTGTATCTGGTTCAGAAGGTGCTGCCATTATTGGATTGCCTACATAGCATCAACTCAAAACCGGCAATCCTAAATTATGAAGATAAAACCCCTACAACTGTTCTAGGTATGTTGAAGATTTGGTTTCAAACTACCCAGATTTCAGGACATTGGTCACTTGATATTGTCACAATGCTGTTGATCCAAATGTATGAAGATGCCCTACTCACCTCAAAGACAAAATAAAAGCTGAACTTGATGAAATGGAAAGTCTCTAGGTCATAATCAAAATGGCAGAACTGACAGATTGGATGCCAAGCCTAATCTACAGCCGCAATTCCAAAAGAAAGAAGAAATCACCCACAATATTTCAGAAGCAAGCGTATTTTCCAAACTGGACGCAAAGCATGTTAGTCCATCGATCTAAGTAAGCTTGCAACATTTAACAGCCTATTTGGCAGATATAAGTTTCTGAGATTGTCATTTGAATTCAATCTAAGCCAAGATGTCTTTCAGCAAATTATGTACATGGTCATTGAACACTGCTCAAACACAGTTGGTATCTCTGACGAAATTAGTGTTCAGTAAAACAAAAGATCATGATGTCAACCTGCACAATCTCATGACAACAGTACATCAACATGGACTAGCATTTAATCAAAATGTGAGATACTGAGATACCTAAAGATGATAAACAATTCTAAGAATTTCATGGGGTAGCAACCTCCATAGGATCATTTACACTACTTCAAAGACTTAATGTGCAGTGAAGTCATGCCTATAACATTAACCCAAGACATGACTATTTTAAGAGTTAACACATCTGCAAAGTGACTTTGAGACATAGTACTTCAAAATGAAAAACCCATTGCTTTCACAACAAAATCACTGAGTGAGACTGAACAGTATTATGCGAACATTAAAAGGGAAATGCTTGTCATTGTGTTTGGATGTAAATTTTTTCTGCATGTACTTATAAAGCAAATTTCATAGTAGAATCTGTCCATAAACCTTGGAACCTTCTTAGTCATATCTGATAGTACAAAGAAACCACAAACTTTTGCCATGTAATGTTTAAATCCAATTCAAGTGTGACTAGATACATTGAGAAAATTAAGTTGCATTAAAAACATTTTTCTTTCAATATTTGTAGAAACAAAGAGTTACTACTCACCTACCCATCATAGTTATTTCAGGTAACAAAATATCTGTGTTTTTTCTAAACTGGATCCTTGAAAGGTAGAACATTAATAAGATTATCACAATTTTTGATAATCAGCAGAGAAAAAAAAAAAAAGTAAAATTGTGCATGTCATTCTTAACAAATCCATTTATTATTTGAATATAGCAGTAATCACATGCATATCCAATGAGATGAAACATATCAGCCCTGGGGTGGAGGAGGAATTTTTCTCTGCTACTGCAAGATGAAAAGATTTCAAAAAGATTCTGGTTTAATTTTCACATTTGTCTTTTTCATATTCAGAATCAAAAATAGAGTAGCAGATTTTCTTTTGTTATTTCAGAAAAACATTTATTGATAATGCAGCAGAAATTGTGTAGGTCTTGCTTCTTACCAAAAGGGAGTTTGAGTTTACCTGAATGTGCCATAAGTCTGGTCTGAAGCCATTCTTAGTATAATCCTACAAGGAGGGCAGTTAATGAACCTGTGTTCAGCTGAAATTTGTCCCTCATGGAAGATGCTGCCAATCAAAATAGAAATCAAATCCATTCACAGACACACAATTTATCGCTTTCTCTGCAGTGACTGCCATTTCATGGGTGCCACCTAGCTGCACAAGAAACAACTACAAACACTCTGGCTGTCAGACTTGTATTAAAGACAGCATTCACATACACAGAAAAATTGAGCAGAAAGCAAGCAACTTAATGTTGGTTTTAGAAGTTAGGGAAAGAAGAGGAAGAACATGTTGTCTATTGTGAAAGGTATAAATAAATTAAAAAAAAAAAAAAAAAAAATATGTATCTCAAAAGAGAATGACAATGAAGGACCAATAAAGTTTTGGTCACCTGTCTTTTACTTTGTTATGCACACATTATGATGCCTCAGAGGCTGATATACACAACTTCATAGCGGCCAGAAAGAGTTTGAACAGGCAAGAGATTTAAAAGTAGCTTCAGTGGTGGTTTTGAAAGAGTTGATTAATGCAGTCAAACTACAAAGAAGAGGAAGAAGAAAGTTTGAATGAGAATATTCGAATGAGTCACATATTAGTGATTACCAGGGTGAATAATCAATATCAAATAATGTTCAGAGTCAAATTAGTGTTTTACTTTAATCCCCCCAACCCTATTTTTATTCACATTATTTTTAACCCCTGCATTCTGGCTTTCATTTTGAACTAGGAGGAAATAAAGGGCCTCTTCTGGTGAGATGTTAAAAATGGCAGTAGAGAATGTCTCCAGCTTTCATCTTTAAAAAGTCTGTTTATCCAGCTATTTCAAAATGGTTGACATATTCAGTTGATGATGATGATTAGGATGATGACGATGATCGTGAAAATGAATGAGGAGAAATTCAATAAGAATTTGCAGAGAATTGCTGAACATTGGGTAGTGATGATGATGGTTGTGGGACTGCATTTAGCCCCCACACCCCATGCTTAGAAATAAAAAAGCAGCAAATCATTTCAAAAATTATCTTTTAAAGAGTTGATATGAGCGCAAATCTTGAGGGCAGGTCCAAGTTTCATGTTCATAGCAGTCATTAAATGGTCTTCTTTCAATAGAAGCAATGCTTGACCATCAATTTCTTGAGAGCGAAATTCTTCAGCATATGCAGTGCAACCTGTCATTGATTTGATAAAATCAAACACCTTCTGAACCTGAAAAAGTTAAAATAAAAACAAAGCTTATAAGTGTGTTTTATTTAAGTATTTGCTTATAACTCATTTTTTATCTTTTTAAGAAAGCCATTTTATTTTAAAGAAACCATGAGGATACAGAGATAGAAAATTATAGGCTATATTGAAATAAAATAAACAAGAGCTTCTTAGAAATATTAGTGTAATAATTAAATAAGATGACAAGTTAAATTTCACAAAGCCCTGCTAGTAAGTGTGATTTCCACTGGATGCCTCAATATTGTGATTGTGCCAGACTTAACTTATTCAACAAATTGTTTTAATTATTATGAAAACTTGTCTAAAATCCTGCTTACTGTAACCACCAAAGTGATCATTTTCAATCAAAAAGCATTCCATTAGAATATGCTTAAAAATGATATTGTGTCAAAAAACAAAATTTATCCTTTGCAAATACATAGCAAATACAATTTATGAAGATGAAGAGAAAAAAGTGAAAACAATTTCACATTGCACAAACTTTAAAATTACTATTTACTCCATAATTATTTAAAAAATTGAGTTTTAAATGCAATTATGCTGAAGATACAAAGTTGATAAATATAACTTTAGGTAAGGAAAAACAAAGCAAAATAAGACAAATGAACTTCAGGTTAGTTGTACAAAAACAAATACTAATACAGAAAAATGTGGTAACTGGGGAAAGTTGAAATAATAATAATAAAAATAATAATAAACAATACAACTTCAAATAAATATAATAATCCTAACATATATAAATGAAATAAAATAAATAATTGCAAATTATATTAAATTATATTACTTTTAAGCAATATTTACACTTTTTAGTTAAATTTAAAATATGTCTATGAGATAAACATTTAAAATATGTTTGAGACAAAATGAGTCATTATTTCTTGAGTTCAGAACGCAAATCATTTTCATCAATCTCTTTCATTTTTTTATCAATTAATAGTTTAGGTGTTAATACTATCAAATTGGCAGTATAAATTATTTTATTGTATGTTAAGTAACCACTTTGAGTATTTTAAGCTTAAATCCTAATTTATATTTTAATTTTTTGTTTCTGCTATCATTTTCTAAAATTAACAAAATATTCAATATTTGTATTTGTTTATATATGTACCATTTTATAATTCATCTTGCTTTCTAGTGTTTTTGTTTATCTAACTGTTTATATATTTGGAAAAAAAAAAAAAAAAAAAAAAAAAACACTTTTTTGAGCTTCTAAAACAATATATATGTTTATATAAGGACGTTAAAGGTTGTTAGTCAAGGGAGATAATGGGGACAATCTTCACTGTATATAAAATGCTTCTGTAACATGCATCTCAAATACCCTGTGACAACTAAGTTCAGCTCCAAGCTGGAGAATGGGAAAAGGCAGAAAAGGAATGCCTAGTAACCAGCTGCTTCAGGTAGATAGAGCTCAAAAGCCCAGGGAAGCAGTCCATCTAGGGGAAGGAAAACTGATTTTAAACCTCCACTGCCTCGCTGTCATATCCAAACACAGAAAAAGCTATGGAAATAAATCCAGATAGAAAACCCAGAGTGGAGCTCACTGACAACTTTCTGGCAACTCCTGCAGCCAAACCATCTCCAAATGTAATGCCCTATATTCCCTATATTTCCATCAGTGCGGCCGGGGAGGGGGTGCATGTAGTCTTTGCCCTGAAGTGGTTATTCCAGTTTCAACACCAAAGGACTGAATTTTAACCAGTTATCTCATGAGATACTGATGCTGATGATATTAATCTTTACACAAAGCCTTTTGCTCATTTCTTTCCCGATTGGAGAAAATTAACCATACTCTAGGGTTATCAGTGTTGGTCACAATGGAATATAAATCCAAAAAATAGTTCTATTTCAGATTATTATTCTGTTAACATCATGCGCTTGTACCAGACACCAGTCAAATGCTTTGTGAAGGAACAATAAGTAAAAGATAAATTTTAATTTAAAAAGCCCAACGGCTTAACAAAACAATTTAATGAAGAATACAGCAAGAATATTCACACTTACTGTCCATTTTGCAGGATGTGTAGTTGGCGAGTCTCTGCCCACATCATATTCTGTAGGCTGAGCTGGAGATGTAGGTGAGCTGCTGCTTTCATGGCTGCTATGAGAACTGCTTTGCTCTTCTGGGGGCAGCTGGTCAACAAAAATAAAAACAATCAGCACAGAATTTGTTCAACAAAATTAAGAAACATATTTCTTTGGAGAAAATTTTTTCAATTGTCTACTACAAAAAAAAAGAAAAAAAAAAAAGAAAAAAAAGCTGAAGTTGAATTCCTTTGTATTTCATACAAAGATCTGCTGTGAGAAATGTTAGAACAAAGTCTTTCGCAACATTTATTTCTTGTTTCAATTTTTATTTAATTTAATAAAGTAGGAATTGTTAATATTGTTTTAATATATGGTATAATAAAAACTGTTTCTAAATAAAGAATAATCATATTTCTCACCCGAGATGGAATTTTGTAAGAGTGTCTACCAACACGTCCAGGACGCCATGTTTTGCGTACTTTTAATGCAGCTTTCCTTCGTTTCACATATTTCGGACCAGAACCTTCAAACAGAAAAAGTTTCCTTTAAGGAGATAATTTATAAGTAAACTTGTTCAATGATTTTAGACAAAAAAGACATCAAGTATCAAGTGTGTGGTTTTTAAGGATTTATTAAAAAGTAAGAAACACACACAAAAAAAATAATTCAATGTGAGAGAAAAAAAGTTCTGCTCATAATTTTATTGAATGATATTTTATTTCCTTAAATTTACATTGATTCTGCCACATGTTTTTATTGGAATCTCTTTTTGCACAAGAACGATCCAAAAGTAACGTCTTCAATATATTTATACAGAAACTACAACAGCTACAAAAAGTATTGCACTATTGGACAGTGCAAGTTTTGTGTGTCAGTTTTTCTGCATGGAAAAATTCAATGATGCACCTCTGCTTGATACATACTTATGCCATTTTACCACTCTGCTGCTATATGTAACAAAGTAAGAAAAATTATGGCTTACTGGTTGGAGGGTTCAACCTCTACTGCCATGTCACCTAAACCTGTCTTATTCCACAGGCCAAAATTTTTGGGGCAACTCAGACATCTCCAAGATATGAATTACTGGCCACCAGTAGAAGGATGATAGTCATGCAACAAGCAGTCATTTTATTCTACTGGTTTCCAGAGTTTTGCAAATAACATTGGAGCAGGATTCTTGACTGGCTATTTTATAATTGGCTCTCAATTAAAAAAGAAAATCATTTGGAAGAGACATTTTCATTTTGTAATATTCTAATTTGAAGAACACGTAATCACCATCTTCTGAAATAATAGAAGAGATAATTCTCTTCAAATTTATTTTTGCCATATTCTCAATAGATTTGATGATTGATGATTCTGTTCAAGAAACAACACTTGTTTCTTGCATTTAATTATTAGACACTTTTATTCTCTCTCACTTTGTAATCATCCTGATAATGTTTAAAACTCAGCACATAAGCATCTACTTTACTGCCAGGCACATAAGAATGTTTATTGTCTTTTTTATGAATGTTGTTAAATATCAACATTTCTTCTAAAAGCTGTAAACAAATAGTGAAATTAAGAAAATAGGTTCATTTTTGAAAGAAGAGGATTTCTGAAATGTCATTGCTAAGCTGTATTTCTAACTTATGCAGGATGGTTGAAGAAAGAGAGAGAAAGTAAGAATAAAGTTGACAATAAAAAATCAAATTGGACCTGATAAACTTTTCTTGTATTTCTTTTAAAAAGGATTTAAAAAAAGGAAGCAGTTAGATGAAATTTCACTGGAAATTTGATACTCATTTGTTGTTGCATGAAGAAAGAGTTAACTTTATGGTAGTGCTTAAGATTGTGAATACAATATGAAATTTGAATGAAATTTTGCTTTCTTTTTCATTTTTAAACAAAATCAAATAAGAAAAAACTGAAATTTGATATAAATACTAAAAGAAAATTGATGTTATGGCTGGGTTGATTTGTTTTAAACTAACTTTTTAAAAAAATCTTAGAAGTCATCAACAAAGCAAGAAGCAATAATGATTTTCTTTTAATTGTAGCTATAATTAATACATCTATCAATATGGTAAAAAAAGAAAGCAGGAAAAAAAAAAAAAAAATGAGAAAAAATCGAGACAAAAATTATGTGATGGAACAGTAATTACCTGAACTCATTCTCTTGTCCACATTTGAAGAACCAAGAAGACCTGAAAAATATGAATGTTCACTGAAGCACATTGCAATGAATTAGTTATGGAAATTCAGAGATAAGTTTTGTTTTGTTTCTTTCAAATAGAGACATGGTCTCCTCTTCTTCCTTGCTGCCAAAGAGAATTTCTGTAATACTTAATGATCAGTTTTTGAGAGGAAAAATATCTACTCAAATTAAACAAAATGATGAAACCAAGCATAAAAAACTGACTTGAATAAAATAAAAAAAAAATTAACAAAATATTGAATACAAAACATTATTTTCATAAGTACAGATAGTGATACTTTATGAATCAACCAGGGGTGTATATAAAGTTGATTATCCCCACTCTCAAAATGAGAAAATCAAAGGAAAAATAAAAAAAGGGTTAAAAGTAAGAAGGAAAAAGAAAATATTTTGTAATATTGTGTAAGCTGATTAAAGTAGGGATACAGGATAACAGATTAAAAATGGATTCATTGGGACAGGGGAGCAAACACCATCTGGCTCATACTTCAAGGAATTTGAGGGAACAAGGTTAAGAGTCTAGCTTAAAGCTAAAATTGGCTATATTGTTAAATAGTTAATTTGCTGTTACAGTATAAGTATATACAAACTCTTATCAAGGATGCCAAATGTAAATTTCAAAAGTCTTGGAAGAGAGGAAATATGATGAGGAAAGAAAAAAAATGGTGAATTGGTGCAGATGGAAAAGGAGGTAGGGAAATAAAGTTGTGCCAATTATATACACTCCTGGAATTTTAATTCTATTTTGGCTAAATATGTAACGGATTTGTAAATAACCAGTTTATATTTGAATTAAAAATAGAATAAAAATCTGTTAAAAACAGCAATAGAAATCTTTAAGTACATAATTAAATGTGAGTTTTTAATTTTTTTGGTCTTTGTGTTTTGTGCTTAAAATTCACTAACAATTCACCAGCACATCATCTTAAAATGATAAAAAACTAAAACTCAGAAAACTGAATTTTCAATGCAAAAAATAAAGTACAAAGTCAAAGATTCTTTGATTAAAACAAAATTAGAGAAATGATTTTGTTTCAAATTTAAATCAGAAAAGCAAATCAGTCTGAAGGGAAAATATTTTAAGTTAAAAAGCTGATTTATGATAAATTTCTTAGAATATTTAAACATTATACTTCAACATGCAATGAAACTAAGAGTATTTTCTTCCAGTTGATTTTGTTTATTTAAGAGGTTAAAAATGCATGCTTATAGCATAAGCTGTTTATATAAATTTTATGTAATTAACTTATGGAATTGTATGAAAGATGTATTATTTTAGAATCTCTGGACATGAAAAGAAACAGAAAATAGTGAAGAAAAAGCCATCAAACAACCCATGTGGAATGACATGCCAACCAAATTTTACCTTCAAGAAGCTATCATAGAAGAGAAGAATAATTTTCTTTCATTTTTAAAATTGTAGTTGATTATGCATATTAATGTGTGAACTCTAGAAGGAGGAGTCAGGTGATATGACAATGGCATGAAATGATAAATTCATGACAATGGAAAGAGAGAAATGAAAATTAAAACAGTCAATACATTTGGAAAAGAAAAAAACAAAGAAAATTGTAGCCAAAGCTTGACAGACTAAGCAAAAGAAAGAAACATTTTCTATTTATCAACAATAAGGATCCTTTTATTTCCAAATACAGTCAAGTTACTAATGTTATCATTTAAATTGAGAAATGAGGAGGAGGCAGATGAATATACTGCTTGAATATTTACTTCTTATATTATTAACATAATTCAGAAAATAATTTCCTCTCAATTTAAACAGAGAAAATAAAAATAGTTTCAAGAAAAATTCTTGCTAATAAACAAAAGTTGAGAACACAAACAAGAGAAATTAAAGAGGGTCTATGATTTTTAATTTTTTAACTGTTTATCATAATTTTACCAAGGCAAAAGAAATTATTGGTGAAATTGACCTTAAACCAAAAAGAAGGCCTTTAACACAATAAAAAATCATAACCTAGGCCAGACACAATTATAGGTGCTACTCCCTGTTTGTTATCTTAGCCATTTGATCAGATTGTCTTTTGATAATTGTCATTTTTGCTTCACAAAGATACTTCTATATGTTTTCATGCTTGACTTTCTGTTTTGTACAAATTCCTAAATATTTTTATTTCAATGAGTACAATGCAGAATAGATACATAAATACATTCAAATATCACAAACATCCTCTTTTGTTTGGTCAAATTTTATTGTTTACAAGAATGTTTCTCGGAATCATTTCAACTTCTTTGGTTGCATAACTTATTAGAATTGAAAGTATGAAAATATTTATTAATGAATGAAAATAATTTTGTAAACCCTGCCAAAAAAATAATTGCCGCCCACTTTCTAGTTTTAAAAAAAATTATGGTAACAATCTTTTATCTGATCACTAATTTGGGAGAGAAAAACCCCCCAAAAAGTAATTGTTTCTAAAAATTAAACTTCAGGTATTTAGCAAAGTAAAAAGAAGAGCAATAAAGATGAGATTGTTTGAACAACTTGAGTAAGAAAGCAGCATCCAAATGTGATGGAAGATGAGGTGAAAACGGTTTTTCTCATGCACACTCAACACATTTCAAAATCTAGGATGTGCATCATGGGAATGGTAGAAAGAAGCAAGCTGATAGAAATGTGAGTGGGAGAAAATTGTGCCAGTTGTTTGAAATTATCAGAGAGAATGATGAAGGAAGGAAGGAAGGAAGGAAAGACACACACACAAAAAAAAAAAAAAAAAAAAAAAAAGGTAAGTTTTCCCTCTTCTCACTTTCAGTTGGTTTCTCTCTCGAAAAAAAAAAAAAAAAAAAAAAAAAAAAAAATCTAATACCAGAAAGTTATTGAAGTACTGATCAGTGCATCAAGGGTTTGGACCAAAGAAGAAATTAAAGAGTATTCCCTTCAAGAGATTGAAAGAATTTCTTTTTCAAGCAGAGACCAAATGAGAAATATTTGAAAAGGTAATGCACCAATTTTAATCTTAATGAGATTATATATACAATAAATATACTAACAATGGAAGTGAAAACTTTCTCAGTGAATACTTTCAGCCCATAAAAATGCCTATGTAGATTAAAAACTTTTCATACTCTCTTTTGAAAAAAAAAAAAAAAAAAAAAAATTTCTGACACCACACACACACATATATATATATATATATATATATATATATATATATATATATATATATATATATATATATATTTAGTCATTGATTTGCTATCATTCCATTTGTGTATGATTGAACAGACTAAAATTTGGCATATAAATACAAAATCCATAGACTTAAAAAGTAATGAGATGAAAAAATGGTGAAAATTCCAAGTACAAATCTGTGATCTTTATTTTGTGTAATTGACAAAGAACTGGATTTCTGTAAACCAAGGAGTGACTATCATAGGAGGATTGAACAGAGGATTGAATGATGCCACTTTGGTGATGTAAAGATCATCAATTGTGTCTTAAATAATTCTTCTCCTAACAATGCTCAAAACATTTTCTATTCTATGGCAGCTTCTATACAGAAATTAGAACCAACATTTTGCAGCTGACATTCTTGTAAATCAATAAGGCATGGAAACTACTTTTCTTGCACATTAATACCAAGTTATTTACAGAGGTTTTCAGAGGGGTAGAAGACAATTTTGCTGGGTTTTATTTTTTTTGATCATCAGCAATACCTGCATTTGTGAGATTAACACCTATTTAGAAAAGAACAAAGTAGCAAGCCTATAAGACTAGTCGCATCAAAGCCAAGATATCTACTCTGTAGCTTCAGTTAATAAATCTACTAAAAAAAATTGAATTGTACCAAAACTGAATAAGATTTCTTGAATTCATTTTAGCAGATGTTGAGCAAAGTAAATGGAATATTTCTACCCCAAGTGAATCACTGTTAAATCTCTCTGGCATTAATGGGAAATTTGAATGAAAACCACATGAGAGTTGTCCCTTCACAATTTGATTATGTTTCAATTCCAGTGACAACATAATTCAATGAATTGCTTAAGAAAATACAAGTTAAATTTCATAAAGAATTTTAAAAGAAATGGAAGTCAAAATTACAATGCATTGATTTCAATTATATATTTTTTCTCTTTAATTGTTGAGTTGCCAAACAGAATGACCTACACGAAAGTCTGCACACTAACAAAGAAATAGTCGAACAAAATGACAGGGAAAGATTTGGTCCTTGTGGTTTGGATAGAGAAAACTCTTACTTTTGGGCTTGAATAGGGCAAGCCTTCGTGTACACCCGACATTATAACGCTTGGCACAAGCCATAGAACAAAAGCGTTTGGAGCGGCGAAACTTAGACTCCACGTCAACTTTCCCACAGAATTCGCACTTCAATGTCGAATCTGGTTCTGGTGGATGGTCTGGAAAACCAAGAGGAACCAGGAATGATGGAGACAAGAAGACAACATCTCACATGACAAGCTCAGGTGCACACTCAGACATGCACACACACACACACACACACACTGAAGAGACATGGCAGCAGCAGTAAATGGGAATGTTTGTTGCTCACACAAACAAACAACCACCAGCAAAAAAATGTAGGAATAAAAAATAAAAAAAGGTAAGCAATCACATTCTCACTTCTAAATTACAGCAACACAACAAAAGCAAAATAAAAATTATACAGTGAAATGGAAAGCACTTATTTAGAAAGCATTTATATATAAACTATTTTTTGTACACTTTGTTAGAAATTTACTTTAAAAGTAGAAAAATACATTTTCATTTTTCTTAACATTAAAATTAGAAAACAAAGTTTGTTTTCATTGAGAAAAGAAAACTTCTCATTTGTCTTTGTTAAGAAAGAATAAATATCAAAAAGTTTCAAATATGCATTCAAGTGGATAAGTAAAACTACTGGGATAAAGAGATTTAATTGACATATTTTGCTATTCCATAAGAAAAGCAAAAATGCTAAGAGGTGAAGTGAGTGAATTTGGCATAAAGTAAAAGATAACTATCCCAGATCAAAAGGATTAGCATTTTTCATTTGAACAGTGAAAGAATTTATAGTAAATAAAAGCATCAAATCTGCCAAAAAGGTTTATCATTCATTTAAATAAATTGTTTACCTATTATTTATTATTAATTAATATTATATTTTCGAAGGAAAAATAGAACTAGGAAGATTGTTCTGCACCAATCTTCCAAGTGGTGGTGGTGAGGGTTGAACTTGTCTACTTAGAAAATCAGTATTTGAGATCCTGTCTTATTACCTGTGTTCAAACCTTGACCACTGGCACAAATGGAAATACACAACTATCTCAGCCACCAAACAGGCTCTTGTCAGTGACTATCATTCATATCAAGCTTTTATCAATAATTAATTATTATTAACCCTTTCAACCCCGAAGAAATCACCTGACATTTCGATGGAATAGACATTAGGTATGTAATATGCACGTCTGATATTTGAAATCATTGTGTAAAAAAAGATGGTTGAATGGGTTAAAAGCTTTTTAAAGAAATCACTGACTTATTATTTTGTCACAAAACACTAATAGGAGTAATATTAAGTGAAACACTGAAGAAATTTCTCAAATCAGAGTCAAATGCAAGTTTAAGGATATCAAGAAATCTATCTCGATTTGTTCCCCTACAAAAGACATGCAAAATACAGTGTGTCAGAAAAGAAAAATTGAAACTGGAATTCTGATGCATTTTTGAAACTGAAGCAGAACACATAAGCTACTGAATGTTAAAAACTTGAGATATAGTGACAAACAAACAAATTATGCATAATTAACACAACAATCTGTAAACACTTGTAATGAGCATCTTGACAATCAACTAACACACTTGCTGGCATCTAAAACCTAACATCTAGCAAACTTTTTGACAGGGTACATTTATTTCAACTCCAACATTAAAACGTATGATAAAGTGAACAAGGAGAATTATTGAACTATTAATCTCATCTTTATTGGTTTTTATCACAATGTTATGTTTGGTGTCTTAGTTCCAGTGTCAAAGGGGAAAAGAACCTGAAATCACACAAGGTTTAACAATTCAAAATTATTTTCATGACAGCTACTTTAGGGTGATCATTGCTACAGAAACATGGTCAAAGAGTTGATTTTTATCAAATGGCCAGTGTGTATGAAAGGGGGATCTTTACAGTCTTACAATTTTATTAAATATTTATGAACTAGAATTCTTAGAAAGCAAGTTTTTCTGTGTGTGTGTGTAGAGACAAAGAAGATTAGAAGCACACCATCATTGACATGATGACAAAACCAAAAAGATAAGAATGCCAGGTGAAAGATATTTAGCAAACAGTGGCTTGCAATGATGGCATTTCTCTAAGAAATAAAAGAATTTAAATGGAGGTGAAATTTCAAGTCAAAGCTTTGTTTCTACAACTACAACTGAGCCACAACAAAAAACAGGACATGCAACAAGCAGAACAAAAATGATGAAACTGAAAAATGAAATGAATTATTTAAATGAACTTTTTCAATGTGAGTGCAATTGTCTGAGAAAGTAAATGTATGCAATATCAAAATTGCTCAATCTCAATTTGAGATCTTAAAATGTTATAAACAAAATCAAATGAATAAGTTAAAATTATATCAGGAATTATATTAATACTTTCAAATGTGATTAGAACAATGGCTTTATATGTCAAGTTTTAATTCCAGGCCACTATAAATTGTACATCTTTTTAAAAAATAGTAATAAAAAAATTAAGATAATTAACATGCTTATAAAAGGGGTTTGTTAATAAGTAAGGTCTCCTACGAGATGGCATTGCTAATAGTAGAGACAGAAGAAATGCTTGAACTTACATTTGGTAGTAGATAAAATCCTGTTCAAACACTTAGGGTCAGTTTGCTGTATGACTATTTAGTAATAGCATTTGTTAGTTAGGAATACTATATCTGAGTTACATGTGGTGATCAGGAAGCCATTTGCATGAAATTTCTGCCAAAGTGAATGACAATTAAGTAAGGTATTGTGAAACATTTCAAGCACTTAATGCTTCTGTAAAATAAAGACCAAAACGAGAATTTTTTTGCTTCATGGCAACACAAGGCCACATTTCACTCAAAAAAAATAGAGATAAGCCTGATATTTACAATTGTTGCACACCATCCATACAGCCACAATTTGACAGTTTGGTTATTCCCAAAATTGAAAGATGTGTTGAAAGGTTAACTTTTTTCATCAGATGCTGAAGTTGAAGATGTTGTGTACAATTGGATCAAAAGTAAACTAGAAACTTTTTTCGTGAAGGAAATGAAAAATGGATAAAAAGTTTGGAAAAATATCCAGCACTAAATAGTGACCATACTGAAAAATAAACTTATTTTGAAGAGAAATAAATTAACTTCATTTTTATACTAGTTTCATTATTCTATGTTATCTAAAATTTGTTTTATAGGATTAGAGACCTTATTTATCAATCAACCCACACAGTTAACATTTGAAGAGATTTATATTAATGCAAAAATAAAATAAATCTACAAATCTAATAATTAAATTAAAAAAGGGAAATATTCTTTTATTGAAAAATTCTCATTATTTAATGAAAACAAATTACGTTTTTAATAAAACTTGCTGGCAAAGCTGATCAAAATGTGACAAAAGTAGATTATGGAAGAAAAGTGATGGTCAGGAATAGATAAAGAGCTGAAAATTATTTACTTAAACAATTTCTAAGTCTAAAATGATGTGAAAAATATAGAAATTAATATTTATTAAAAAGAAAAAAAGAGGAGAAAAGTATAATTTTAGAAGAGAATATCATTGAAAGTTTTAAAATAAGATCTCTACAGCAACTCCCAAAGGTTTGATAATCTGTTCTTAAAATAAATTAGAAAATGATTAATTTTGTTCAATCATTATTTGCTTTACGTCACATTCAAATGTACAAAACTGTCAAGGCAAATTACTGTCTTGTTCAACAAGTACATGTCTAATAAAGAATTTGCATCAAAAGCCTCAAATTTGTTAATGCTGATATAATAAACAGCCAAAGACAATAATTAAGTTAGTTTTATCAAATTCAATTAGTTTTTTATTAGACAATATCAAACTCTCAAATCATAAGGGAAAATATTGAGTTGTTTTGATTTTTATATTTTAGTGATTCTGGAATTTTATTTGAGACCTAAGGAAATAAGAAGTAAAAAATGCATAATTTACATACAGATCTGAAATAAAACAGGAATAAGGAAAATGAATATATTTGCATATAGGAAGTGATAGCACATCTTCGACCAACAAAACATGTAACAAAGTGAATTTAATACTAGAAAGATGTGTCAGGTCTCAATGTTGTGCTGGAAAGTGTTCTATAGGATGTTCTTTAGTTTGGTCAGCAGGAACACAAAGGACAGTGCTCCTCAATTGAAACATCAATTGTTTACCTACTCAGAAGTGCAGGATAGAATAGTTGGTAGTGAGGCTAGAAATTGGACAAGGCCTCTGGTGGTGGGGGTGGGGGGTTTAACAGATTTCAATCCTGGCATAAATAGTTTTAGGTTTTGAAATCGAGATGAAGAAGCAATCCATCAACAAACCCCCCTCTTCCTCAAGATACTTATATAAGTAGAACTGTCTCTTGATCAGTTGATAGCATTTGATTTTCCTAGCTTGATGCCATGAAACTCAAAAGATGATTGCTTATTATCTTGTAATCAAAGGATTGTTTTTGTCAAGTGTCACTCAATGATAACTTCCTGACTCATTCTAATTTTAAAAGAGAATGCAAAGATTCAATGTGTGAATATATTTTTTAATCAACTGATTGAGAAATGTTTCTGCTTTCTTTAATTGCAACAATCCAACCCACAAGTAGTGTTGAAAAAGAAAAAAAAGAACAGAAAAAAAGAAAAAGAAAAACAAAAGAAGCAAACCCTACAAACTGAC
Organism: Acanthosepion pharaonis; assembly: GCA_903632075.3. Lineage (NCBI taxonomy): Eukaryota > Metazoa > Mollusca > Cephalopoda > Sepiida > Sepiidae > Acanthosepion > Acanthosepion pharaonis. The sequence continues at coordinate 111,083 of CAHIKZ030002538.1, read as the reverse complement.
CTTCTCCATCCCCATCTCCAGCCTCTGTATCATCAGCCATGGGAATGTCAGGGTCATGGCTTGATCCATTTGTCTCTTCATGTTCTGACTCTTTTTCTGTGATGCTATTGTTGTTGTTGTTGTTGTTGCTGTTATTATTATTATTACTTGATGTGGTGGTGGTAGTGGTGGTGGTGGTGGTGGTGGTTGTAGTAGTGGTGGTGGTTGTGGCATTACAACTGGCAGCTTTTGGAGGTATGAATTCTGTCAACAACGAAGATCGTTGAACCTAGAATAGACAAAGAGATTGTTATAGAAAATCTAGCTACAATAAATTCAAAATTGGAATGGGACCCATGACAAATCACAACATTTATCCCACACAGGTCATTTTTTTTAGCCTTTGTTCATAACTAAATTATTTTTTTTGCTTAAATTTAATATTTTTACAATAACTAAAAACTGTTTTAAAAAAGTTCTAACATAAAAAAACGAAAAAAAACAAACAAAAAAAAACTAAATTTTAAAATTAGCACTTTATTATTGTTTGTGTCAGCAATAAATTTAGAGGCAATTATTATTCAAGTATTCAAACTCTTTCCAAATAAAAATATATTTACCCTAATTTCAGACAGATACTGTTGTACTATTAAAAATGAGCTGGTTGAACATTCAGTATTAACTATCCAAATAAACATAACTTTCCAATTTGTACTCTTTGAGAAAGGAGTGTTAGGAAATTTTGCCATGGAAATATTCATCAATTGACAATAGTTATAATGTGATTGATTTCAACTCAAAATCTACTTACTAAATATATCTACAAATAGATGTTGTTTCTTTGTTTAATGTAAAGGAGCTAAAGAAAGAATGAAAGAAAGAAAGAAGCAGGATTAGATTTTAATATCAATATGCAAATAAAATGGAGGAAAAGTACTTACAGGGAAAGGTTCTGGCCCTTCATGGATGATAAAACCTTCAATGACATGAGTCAATATATGAGGTTTAACAATAGCTTTTTGTTTCTCAACCACCACAGAATTATCAGGCATAGTAGGTGTGGTGTGATGTGGTTTCTCGGACACTTCCATAGATTCAACTTGCCTATTCTCCTGGCTGCTTACTGCAGGCTGGGCAATCTCCATGCTAGGTCTTTTCTCTTGCTTTTGTTCACCCACTGACTGTTTTGTTGGGGCTTCACTTAATGTCTTTTTCTCTGCTGTTTCTATCAAGGCCACAGTCTTTCGACCAGTTTCTACTTCAGAATCAGATTGGCTTTTTGGTAGACTGACAGTGCCATTTGTTTGACTTGTTGGCGTGGCTGGCTTAGAAAGACTTGTAGGTGTGCTTGGCTTTGTTTGTGAAGCTATTGATGACGGGTTGCTTTTTTTCGTTCGTACTTTTGTAGCCTGCTTGGGAGTAATGGTGGGTATATTCAGTTTGGCGCCTGCATGTTGCTGCATAGACATATTGGTGGGGTGGATTTTTGCTGTATTGGAACCTTTCGATGTTGAAGGAAGTATTGTAGAGAGACCCTTATTGCCTTGGCTGGTATTCTTGCTAGGAACACTGACAGTTTTGGCTTGAAGGCCACTTGTCATGTCTAGGAGTTTGGCACTTTTTAAGGGATTCATACTAGCAGGTTGCATTCCTGCTGGAGTGGCTGTGGGAGCAGGCACCATGGTCTGCTGAGGCAGGGGAGTAGCTGTGCGAATGTAGAGAGGCTGGCCAGCCAGGATCGTAGGTGACTGGGTAGCAAGCAATGGCTGATGAGTAGCCAAAGGAATGCCTTGCTGGAGACTAGCCATGGCCTGTAGCATGGCTGGATTGGTCAGCATTGGTTGGGAAGTAAAAATCTGGCCACCACTTGTTACCAACTGTGATTGACTGTTCATGCGTAAAGGAGATTGAGAGTTTATCAGCTGCGGCTGCGAGACGACAGTATGACATGCTGATTGTGACTTAGACTACAAAGAAAATAGAAAATTACAACTATTAAAAAAAAGTTCAAAATTGTGAAAAAAAAAAGTCAAAGATTTTAAAACTCATCAGCAGGAAATGGGTAAAATCAAAAATATCAAGAAGTAATTGCTATTTCTGATGAAAATTTATATACAAAGTACGAAATTAACCATATCTGTTTGAAAAAGTGTTAAGTTTATTTTTTGAAAAAAAAAAAAAAAAAGTTTCATTCCATAAAATGGAAATAAGACTTGAAAAATATTTTTTTACATACATATATACAACAATAAAAATATCTGAAATTCTGATAATTACAATTAAAAGACAATTTCACTTGTTTAATGTTTCAATATTTGTAAAATTCTCCTGAAGAATTAACACTTGTAACTTGAATAAAGGAGTTGAACTTGTTTTTAATATTATGAAATTACTTTTAACAAACTGTTAAAAGACTGCAGTTTAAAAAAAAAATGGTAAGTTTTCACTTGGACTTAAAAATTCAAACGAGACAAATTATCCAAATAACATGTAAAGAATGTGGAGTCATTATAAGGGAGGAAAAAATATAAATAAATGCCAAAATAGCCCAAGATTATTTTTTGCCCTCTTCAGGACCAAAACAATTTCTCTTCAAAAGTATTTGCACAATAGTTTAGGTGAATATCTGGAGGAAAAATATCTCACCTGAGAAACAAAGGCAGGATTGCCTGAACCACCTTGGCCAGGTAACACACCTGATAAAGAGAGAATATTTCCTGTTTGAAATAGACGTTGTAGCCACATGCTATTACTCACATAACAGCAGTTGGAACAGTGTCTATGGTTTCAAATAGCAACATTCAATGTAAACACTAATTTCAATAAAGATAACAGAAAAGTCACAAAGACATCTCTATTTAAATCTAACATCATTTTCTGATTAAAGTACCCTTAATAAGTTGCCTTGAAATTGTTTTGTAGCTTTTCAATTTGATATCATTCAATGTAAATTCAAATCTTTTTAATAATTTTTTAAATATTTCAATTTATAAAGTATTACAAGGTGAGTTACATATAAAAAAATGCCATAAATTACAAACAAAATGATGAGCAGAATATTTATTGATATTTTTCTTTCTTGCTTAGTAAATTAAGATTGGCAGCCACCATTAATCATCATCAGTTGTTGTTGTTTTTGTTGAGTGTTATTTTATATTTACCTATTTGTCCAACCAAAAGGGAAGGTACAGCTTGAGTGGAGAAAACTGGCTTCCCTCCAATGAGTGGAGTGGCCTGCCCTTGGCTGCTTCCTGCCTGAGACACAAGCCCTTTTGAACCATTGCTGCCTGTTTTTCCATTACCACTACTTGAAGAGGGAGCAGCAGAAGAGGTTGACACCTGAGCAGAAGAGGAGACACTAGTCTGTGAAGAGAGAAACACAGAATTTTCATGCAACACCCCTAACTTAGCACCTCCTTTTTAAATTTTTAGGGGTGAGGGTGAAGAGAAGAAATTACAAATCTTAACAAGTGCACAAAGCAATAGGATTTCAAAAGAACATTGAATGACAATAAATACAAACCAAGAGTTTGGAGAAGTTTCCTCATTTAAAAAAACCAAAAACAAACAAACAAACAAAACACACTTTTTTTAGTGCAAGTAATGATAATCTACCATCAAAGGACAATGGCTCAATTAAAAGAGGGGTGGGAGGTTGAGTAATAAGGTGTAGTCATCGAATCAAAAAGAAAACTTAACATTTGACAGAAAGGAGAATTTCAGGATTAACAAAATCAGGAGAATTTAACTGTCAAATGAGAGTTTTTTTGTTTTTTTTTATTTTTTTCCTGAAAACATTTCTTCTAAGCCAGAAGTTAACATACCATTAATGAAATAACAAACCCACAACCACATAATGAATTCAATTTTTTTAAAAACTGGTAATAGAATAAATGTTACTCAAAATAAATCTCTTTTCTTGCAGCTCTTTTCATCTTTTTATTAATTTTTGCTGCTTATCATAAAGCAATGCAAATCTTAAGAATATTGCATAATGACAATTGGAGAAAAGACCAGTCAAAATAGGAAAACAAAAATGAAAAAGGTTAATCTAAATGACCAATCCAAATTCAATAATTCCATAGTTATAGAAATATTTACAGTAAATTGGTGACAAGGTTAGTGCCTCAAAGATGAATTCTGGCTGGCTACACTTTTACCTACATCCTGTTCTACTATTATCTTGACCAGGACCATAGGTTATAATGGTAGACAGGGAAGAAATTGTTTTAAATATAAATTTCAAATAATTATTATCACTGCTAAATTTTGATATTTTTCATTCAAAATTTAGCAATGATAATAATTATTTAACAATTAAATTTGAAAATCCACTTGATTAATTCTTTACATTCATTTATCACAAAAAGTTAAATTAGTTGCATCTGACAAAACCAAAGATTAAAAAGTGAAATTATATATAGGATGTTTCCTGATTGCAAATATTTTGTATAAAAATGACTATTTTCACTTCAGTATTAATATTTCAAGTTTTTGAGTTGAAATTCATTAACCCCTGTTCATTACAATTATTTAGTGTATTCCTATATTTTTAAAATTGACAATAAATTATAACACTTTAGAAAAATAGTTGAAATTAGCAGTTCATCTTCAGCCTATTCATAACTGCTGAGTACTGTGGATTTTATGAGAAGTGGATGAACCAGTGACCAAGCTGTGCACATACACACGCTCTCATATATATACATATAGGTCTGAAGATCACTAGAGGCACAAAACTGGCTGTTAACTATTCACTGTTGATCTCCCTTGTCCACTGCCTACAAACACCAACTCTGATATTGAACACCCTCCCACCATAAATATAGTCAGATTTCAACTATGTCTTACTTTGAATGCACTGAGCAGCTAAGCTTTCAGTTGAAAATTTCAATGGAAAGGTTTGAAGTTTGTAGGGTAACTTGCCTCTATGTCTTAGTTTTGATTTTGTCAAGACAGACAACAAAAGACTATGGACAAAATTTTTTACAGCAAAATTTCTTTTGTTATACAAGGAACAATTAAAAAAAGTACACAAGAAATTGGCTCAAGTAAAAACACATTTGTTTAAACATGACTGATTTTGATATTTTCTTTCTGTTGTCTTTTTTGCTATCACATTATGGCCAATCTAATCTACAGCTTTCTTTAGGTGTACAGCAAAATGCAAAGCAGGAAAAAAAAAAAAAAATGGCAGCAAATTTATTGACTGAACCAATCCATGCAACATTGCTTTACAATCCGTTCCTTGCTAAGCAAAAAACAAAATTCATACAACAAAACTGACTTACACATTTATCCATAAAGCTAATTATGTAATTTCTTTTAATTTAATACAATATTGTAATAATCAAAGTACAGAATGAAAGTACTTCACAGTACAACAATTTTTTTTAAATTATCATTAACATATTCAAAATTTTAATTAAGTAAATAATTCATTTCTTTGATATTATCTACAATTTATTTATTGTTGAAAAGTTAAACTTTCAATCATATAGGTTATTAATTAAGGAATTATTTTAAGTTTTCAGTGAATGCTAAATACTAGAAATAATAAATACCTCACTCTTGATTAAGGGCATTTTTAAAATTTTACTAACATTGTGTAAAAAAGGACACTTAGAATATTTGTATTAACCTATATATTTGCAAAACAACTTAAAAGAAATATTAAACATTAATCTAAAATATGAATGGGGGTGAAAACTTATTTAAAATAAATATTCCAGGGATTTAATAGCACACATGCTAAAACATCAAAGTTCTCTTAGCCTTTTATAGAACACATTTTAAACATTTCTCAATTATATACAATATACAATTATAAAAGACAATTTTAAACATTTCTCAATTATATACAATATACAATTATAAAAGACAAAAAATATAGCCGTTCTTGATGTAAAGTGTCAATTTTCTGACATCCTACCAGTTAATTTGAAATCAAATCTCGTTACTTGCAATTTTTTTTTCTTTTCCTATTAACTGTATAATAATAATTATACACCTACTGCAGTGGCAGATAACCTAAAAAAGAAAGCAAATGCAATGGACCAAAGAAATAAACATTGTTCACACAAGCAAAACTCACACCCTACAAAGGGCTCTATATAAAATGTGTATGTTTTTAGGTTGTTTATTTTTATTTTTTTACACAAATGATTGGTGGAAAATGTTATGATGCCATTTCTGATTTTATTTTGAAGCAATGGAAGAGAAATGAAAAGAAAACCCTAACTCAACATGCAAAATCAGATTTGAGATATTTAAATTTCAAAACATTCTCATGATACAATCAACATTAATCTAACTGGAAGAAATGAGAAAACAACAATATAGAAGAATTTAACAACCACAAATATTTAAGAAAAGAATAAGACATTAAAGCTATTGATATTTGAAGGGAAATCACCCAATGTATAAAGTTTAAATTTAACAGAATTGTATAGTTTGGAGCTTTTATAGTTATTCATTATGTATATCATCAATTTTTGAGGAGATATTTCAGTTCATTTATCAAATTTTCAGTTAATTGAAAGCAGTTTTAAATGGTGTTGATTTCCTTTGGATAACGAATGATGAGTGTTCAGTTAAGCAAAAGCCTTAAAAAGAGAAAACAAATTTTTTTCATGCCTTTTAAATCTGACATTTCAAATAGGTATCACAAAGTACCTAATTTTGTAGTGCAAAAATAGTAAAATTTCCTTCAATTTTAACTGCATTTATTTTGATAAAAATTAGTATGTAAATATTTATTTTTTTCTCTTTATAAATTCTTTCTTGTGTGTGATTTCATTTTTATTCCACATCTCTTTCAATGACAGGTGGAACCTTTTCTGCATTTTCAAAGTTGACAATTTCATAGTAGTGTTTTAAAAGTTGTTGCATTTCAAATTGTGTCTCTCTCTGCACATCAAATTAATCCTATCTTAAAGAAAAGCAGCTCATCAAATTAGTGCATTTAAGATTGGATTTGAAGTTGACTTTCACAAAAAATTTATAAATTGAAAACTTTAGTGACTAAAATATAAATTCAATATTTAAAAACCTGAAAATTGCCCCTTCTTGTAGAGCAACATCTTGTTTATGATAACCAGATGGTTTTATATCTTTGCACCAATATAACTGAAGACACATGTGAATCAAAAGAGGGTGTAGTGCGTTCAATTTGTGCAAACCAATGGGTCTGACACATCAAAATTTGTATTGCTGGCTGATTGAATAAAAATTACCAGCTGAAGCCCATTTTAAATCAGACTTTTCATTGATGGTTATTACAATTTTATTCTTTTTTCTTAAAGTTTCTTTAATGATGCATTTTAAAATTGCATAAAGTACTTATTCATTTTATTTTGTCCAAACTGTCACACACAAATCACTTTTACCTGGACTGCTGTTTTTATGCATTTTCTTAAAAAAAAAACAAACTAAAAAAAAAAAAACAAAAAACATTAAACAGAATCCAAATTATAAAATAAAAAATAAATATATAAACTGGATATATTCTTGGGTTTTTACATCTCATACTCAGGCTTGTCTGCAAAAAATTAAAATAAATTTTTTTAAAAAGTGTCTAATCTTCCTTTTAATGGTCATTCATTTAATTTACATTTGTGGCTGGCAATATTTTCTCAAATTCTAGGGATTTGGTAATTAAAAAACAAACAAACAAACAAAAAAAACCTGGATACATTTTATAAAAAATTAACTGGATATATGCTTTGGCTTAAGAGTGGTGCATGGATCCATAAAAAACTGAAAATTAAAATCAGTTTCTTTTTTTTTTTTTTGTTTAAAATTCTAGAGATTAGGTCCTATTTCAGAGCTTAAAATGGAATTGTTACATTCCCTTAAAAAGGTGGAGAAAAAAAAAAAAAAAAAAAAAAAAAAAAAAAAAAAAAAAAGGAGGATACATTTTATAGTTCTTCAAAGTTTTCTAAATGCTATGTCCTTTTCAAAATTTTAGTTCCAACGAAGGCAGTAATTATTATTTTTGTTGGCATTTATTGGATGATACTGCACAAGTTGTGTCCACATTTGTCTTTAAATGGGACTTTGATATAATACACCTTTCAAGTGATGAGATGGAATTTTCCAGGAATATAAACAAGTTCAAACTGCAAATCACTGTCAGAAGGGAACCATTCCAACTGTCTAGAAAATCTTTTTCATCAGTTCCAATCAATATATATTTATTTATTTCAATTTGAAGATAAATGAGTTTAAAACTTTACCATAAGCATTTGTTTCAAGGGTTAACCAATAATTAATTCCCGGAAACAAGTTTTGTTGTCATTACTGTCACATTTTGACAAGTTAAAAATTGCATAATTTCCCAATTTTCCAAAATTAGATACATCTATGACAAAAGGTATTCAAATTACAGGGAAATTCTGATGAATTGTCCTTCTGTGTCATTTTAACTACTTTGGAGAACGCAAATGTTTCCCAATGTTTAGGCTGGTCTGATTTAATAATTATTGTTTCCATTAGTATTATATTTCTTTCACTTTAAAAAATACCTTTATGAAATCCCATTTATAATGATTTTTAACTAGTCTGAAGCTGGCATCTTCAGTTATACACTTGAAATTGGCTTTTGGCACAATAGCATACAAAGCAGATGAAAATTTGAATGGTCATAATGTCTTTGCCAATTGATCTTAGATAAGTTTGGTACCATTGTTTCAGTTTTATCAAGCTCTCTATGTCTATGTTTTAGATATATTGAGAATAAAACTTTATTTTGGAATACCCATTTCAAATGATCTGTTTGCAGATATTTTGTAAGCCCATGTCTCATGGAGATTGACATGTTAATTCATTATCAATTTCAGGTCTTTAAAGTCAGACCATAGAAAATTTTATTTTTTGAATAGATAGAACAGATAAATATTAACTAAGTAGAAGATATTCTTCTAATTTTACAACAAAACCCATGATGACAATGACCACAAAAAAAAGAGAAGCACTACATGTTCAAATCAATGAAAAAAAAAGATAATGCTAAGTCTTAACAAACAACTTATTTTCTGTAATTATTTTTCATAAGAGTTTGCATATGATTTCTAATATATTCACAATTTTCTTCAAGGTTCAATCAGTTAATTCTAATGTGAAAAGATTTTAATTGTCTATTTTATTCTATTTTAATATTTTACAAAGAATTTACAGTTGGGGGTGGAGGGAAACAAATATTCACACATATACAAATTTTTAATTTAATGTATTTCTGACTAATGAATCAACATACTTTTCATATAATTAACTGCACACAGATGTATAACTAAATATGCATAGAAAACAGAATTTGATTTAATAGAAAAAATCTTTTATCCATTTTAATGGGTGAAAAAAAGCATTCATACAGTACAAAAAAAGAATAAATAATCTTCATTTAATACTTTTTAGGATAGCCATTATTCTTTTCTACAACAACCAACGTCTTCTTGTAGTTCTCAATTAATGATTTGCGAATTTTAGTTGGTACTTTGTTCCATTCTTCTTTGCACATAGTCTTCAGATCTGGGATGTTTGTTGGAGCTCTCGATTGGATTTGAATTTTCAAATAATGCCACAGATTCTAGATTCAGTTTAAATCTGGATACTAACTTGTCCATTTCAGGATATTTACATTATTTTCAGCAAGCCATTTCTTCATAGATTTTGCAGTGTGCTTAGGATTATTAACTTGTTGGATGATCCAATCAGAAGAAAGTGCAAGATTTTCAACCAAAATCATTAAAATTGCTTCCAAAATATTTTGATATGCTGCGGTGTTCGTTCTACCATCTATTACTGATATGTTGCCAGTACCTTTTGCAGAAAAACATTTCCAAATCATGATGCTACCACAACCAAATTTTACTGTTGGAACTGTGTTCTTTTGTTTGAAGGCATTGCCATCTCTCCTTCATACATGATTTCTAGAATTATATCCAAACTACTCAGTTTTGGTTACGTCTGTCCATAATACTCTTTCCCAATACAATTTTTTCTTATCCTTATGTTCACAAATGAATTTCAACCTGGCATCACCGTCTTTTCAATATCAGTGGAGTTTTTTAAGGAAAGCGTAACTTTAGATTGTTTCTATGGATTTCGTTGCTTAATGTCCATTTAGTGACACAGATTTCTAATGAAAGCAAATTATCCTGCAATTCTTGATGAGAAGCCATTGGATTTTATTTAATTTGACACATTAATTTCCTCAAGGATCTTGAGGAAATCTTCTGTGGAGCACCTGTTCTTTGGTTTTCAACAGTTTTCATTTTTTTTATACCTTGCAATAAATGAACTAATGGTAGTAAATGTAATATTCAGGTTGTCTGAAATTTTCCTGTAACTTTTAGCTTCTTTCCAGAGCTTAACAATCAGTTCTTTTTGCGAATTTGTCAATTCTTTACCTCTTATCATAACCTTCTTGCATAAATATCAATTACAGAATGTTGTTTGTATTTTTTAGGCTAAAAATAACTACCGATAACATTATTGGAACATTCTAGAATATTCCACTTGAATAATCTAGCATATTAAAGCAATTTAAAAGTTTTAAAATCTGAAATTTGCATTGTACAAATACTTTTTCACCCATTAAAATGGATAAATGGGATTTTTTTTCTATTGAATCAAATTTTTTTCTGTTTTCTATGCATATTTAGTTATTATGCATCTGTGTACAGTATGAAAAGTATGTTTATTCATTAGTTGGAAATACAATAAATTAAAAATTTGTATGTGTATGAATATTTATTTCCCCCACTGTATATAAAACTCTCACCTGAACAATAATTTTGCCAAATAAAATTTAAATCTGTTATTATTTTGAAAAACAAAAAGTTTCAATTTTACATCAAATCAAAAATAAAATCAACAAGTAGGGCAGGTTAAGAGTTGCAGAGTTCACAACTAACACTTGAAAGTTGTTCCCTACAAATTGCAGTTATTGTAAAGTAACCAGGATAAAAATTATATCATTTCTGCAGTGACAAGTCAAAATTCTATATCAACAAGAAAGTAAACAAACAGAACATTCATGTGCAAGATTCCCCAAAAGTTAATGTTTTCTATGTTATGTTAAAAAGTGTATGGCTCATTCTTGTTTTGCAGAAGACACTGTAACAGTAGATTCTTCAGAATTATTTGATGTATCAACTTCATGAAGATAGGAAAATTTTCATTTTTTAACAAAACAGAGTGCCACTCCCTTTGCATAGACAATTTTGTAGTTGCCTTGATGCAAATCTTCTAGAGTATTGGAGTGACTGAAAAATGGCTCAACATGCCACTCTTATATTGATTTTGGAGTAATAATTTTTTTTAAATTTTCCTTTTTAATCACATCTTGAAATAATTTCAGTAGAAGATGCATCAAATTAATTCAGTATTTGCCACTTCAAAAGATGAAAATTCATTTTTCAAGGAAGAGAAAATGTTTTACTTTTCACTTATATTGTGTAAAGTAAAAAATTAATAAAAAAATAAAAAATAACTTAAACTTAATGTAAAATCTTAATTTTTTTTCCAGTGAAGCTTTATAATTCTCTTTAAACTTTTGTTTGCTAAAGTCTTAACTTTTTTCATTTTTGTAAAATTTTATTTCAACTCATTTTTGATAAATCTGCAGTGTCTTCAAACTAGACAAATGCTTGAAATAATAGTTTCTTGTAAATATAAGAAATGGTTGGGATGAAATATTCAATAAATAATAACAAAAATAAAAACAGAATTTGTATAAAACAAAGAAAATCAGGAAATGGAATGCATGTAATAAAAATCAAACAAACTGTAATTAATAGCTTGATAAGCAAACGGAATGTCAATTTGTGTGGAATTACAAAAGAGAAAATATTCCTTAAGATTCAGCAGAGAAATAAATACCCCATGTGAAATACTGATTTGGACAATAAAGAAACAGCAAGAAAACAAAACTGAATTGTTAAGTATGCACTAAGAAAGAACACCAGTTATTAAAAAAGTAGTTTTTTGAATATATACAGTATAGCCTAGGTACCTCTATTAAATTTTTACCTATTACCTAAGGTTTAAAATTAATTTTTAAAAATGAAAAAGCATTCTTGAAGTTTTCATTTTAGCTTTAATTGAAAGCTAAATGATGAAATTCACTATTTCCAGTAAGCAAAAATACTCTGGTGTGTTTCAGATAGACATTATATTTATTGGAATTTCAACCTTTTGCTCACTTTAACAAAATCGGCCATTTAATTTCAAGATAATCTTGGTTTTAAAAATCTTCCAAAAATAAAATATACTTTTCCAAAACTTTATTTGAGGAATATTAGCTGATTTAAACTATAACTAATCTGATTTGAAAAAAAAATTATTTAATTTAAGTTTAAAATAATAGAGAAATGGTTTTTTAAAACAAACTGTAGTGGTGATTACATACTTATCACCATGACTTGTCACTCATAGACCATTTATCAAGTGATGATAAAATCTGTCAACACGTTTACTGTTGTTTTATGGAGACTTTATCTGTTAAAACATAATTTAAGAAAATGAAGGGTGAGTGCTTTTTTATATAATTTTTAAGTACTCAGTAATCTAAAAAATGCTGGAAAATATTCTATGCAATCTAATTTTAGGAATGTTGAATTTAAATTTACTATAGTTATCGTTCTTATTTTCTGATTATGTCATGCATGGTCAACCATACTTTCAAACGGGCAAGTTGGGGTATATTTTATGTACATAAAAAAAGAAAAAGAAAAAAAAAAACATGAAAATTTTAAAAAAAATAATTAGGCATAAGCAACTTTTATTGAACTTTTCAATTCTTGATTTATAAATATAGTTTTCACTTAATAACAATATCACATAATTGGATTGAAGTAATGCAGAATTTTAAATGATTTAAAATATTAAAAATTATAATTTTTAAAAATGAAAACAATTCTTGTAAAAATTCATTATCTATTGAAAAAATTTTTTTCTTAAGACAGTAATGTCCTTAATAAATCTTATTTATAAAAGCAATTAAAGTAATGTCATAGTTTTACTGCATTTTTTTATTTTACAATTCTGAGCAGATTTTTTGTATCTGAGTGTCCTGTTTAAAAAAATAACACAAATCAATGATTTAAATTCTCCAAAAAGTCTTGCTCTTAACTAATAAAACTAATTTTGACATTGCAATTTAATTTTTTGGAATTTCATGAAATTAAAAATTAAGGGGGGGTCTAAAAAAAATATTCGTGAATAAATCCAGAAAGTTTCATTAAAATCTGACAACTATTTGATTTTTGCAAGAATTTCCAAATCAATGTGTTTTGCACCTGAAAGAGAAATGAATTGAATTGAATGCCGATACAAAAAGAAAGAAAAGAAAAGAAAAAAAAGAAAGATTTTTAACCAAAATTAGAAAGGATTAAAAAATTTAATAAAATAATAATAAAATACTTTTATCTTTCCTCTTAATAACAACATAAACATTTTGACAATAAAACTTTGTTTTTATCAGTTTGGGGCCTATTTTCATCATGCTATGCTGTTTTTTCATCAAGCAAGTGGAGGTACCTAGTATAGTCCATTAATGAATATACCTCTACCATTTTTTTTTTTTTTAATAGAAAGTCAATTTTCTTCTACATCAAATACAACGGGACATTTTCTAGTAAAACATTACACAATATGAATGGATCAGGTATTATTTATAACCAAATCCAAGAGCATTCAAACTGTTGCCAAAAACATATGGTGCCATCTAAGAATAAGTACATTTTATGAAAAAAGTTTATTTAAAATTAAATATTTAGTGTCACAGCCTTTCTTTTCTATTGCTGCTTATAATCTTGATGTATACTGACTATACAAATTTTTCAGTCATTGGAATGATTTTCCACTTAGTATGCATTCTTTCAAATCTGTCTTGTTGAATGATTGTCATTGTCCTACTTTTTGTTTTGGTACATTCCACAAGTGATCTATTGGATTTAAATGATGTTTCCAAGTGTAGCTTAGATGTGGCACAAGGCCGAAAGTATGGGACATCCAATGAGGATCAAACCCACTACTCAGTTGTAATTGTTCTAGCAAGACAAGCTTGCTAACACTGCCTCAAGGTGCCCAAATCTGTTGGATTTAAATGGGGTGACATGCCAAGCCACTGAGCATTTTTACTTTTTGTTTCTTCAGAAACTCTGTTGTTTTATTGTGGAGTGTTTTGGGTAATTGATATGCTGAGACACAACTCTTCTTTCAAAGCATTTGAATGAAGGCTGTTATATCTGTTATTGTTCTGTTGCTGTTAGATTAAGTTTTCCCCTCATAACTTGGTAGGTTCTTGCTAGCAGCAGCAGCAACATATCTCTCCCACAGTTCTTAATGGACTCAACTTCTCAGCTCCATATGAACAGTACCAATTTCTCCTTGAGGCAGAAACTACTACAAACCTGGAGAACTGTTGTCAGTCTGAACTATAGGTTATTAAACAGGGTAGCAAAGTGTAATTAAAAAAAAAAAAAAAACTGTTGAAAGGAAGTAAAACAAATTTTTGACCCCACCAACATGGAAGACAGAAACAATATCTTATGGAAGTCTGATGTCAAATTTAATTCACCAAAACAGGAAAGAGGCAACAGGGATTTGCAATCTATAACATATTACTAACTGAAAAAGGTGTCAATGACAAAGTGAGATTGGCCATGCAAAATGAAGAAATCAGGATTGAAGATAAGAATGCTGTTGAGCAGATTTTTACTATCCTAGATAAGTTGTTTAAGAAAGACGATCTGAGTGTTATATGTATGTTGTAACCTAAGGAAGGTTACTAAATAGAATAATTACACAAAGGTTGGTAATGAACAATAGTACTTAGGACAAGAACAGCACATATAAGATTCACCAGCGGCACATAGAAGAAGTAGTCAACTGCTAGAAGTGGGTCAAGTGAATTCCACAATGAATCTCCAACTGTAGACCTACATACAGTATCTACTACTGTATTTATGTGAATGGGGACATACCCATAGGTATGCTACAAGAATGTGAAACATGGTGTTCATATAAAAATCTTTTGAAGAAAGAGTCAGATACCATGGATCTCAATACTTATGAGAACAATGTCAAAAAGGTAAAAAAGCAAGGCATCATTTTACCTGAGGTAGTTCTGGCTATGCAACTGATCGACTACACTGGAGTTGATAAAAAAGACAAACAAATTGTTCTTACAGCAGTTGATTATATAAAGTGGAAATGTATGAACAAATGAAGAATGCCTAGAAAATTCTTTGGGAAGCAAGGAATGTCATATAGACAGAGATCAGATGAGATATCTATCAAAGAAGAACCTGTGTGCATAACAAATTCAGAGGAAACATATGTTTCTGGAAGTAAAAATAATAACCGAAGAACAAGATACAAAGGATACAGTTATGGTGGTGCATGATCAGGATATGGTGGAAGACAGATGTTTAAACTGGATGAAGCACAATTTAGGAGTACAGGTTTCCAAAGAGGTAGAAGATCAGGAAGAGGAGCATACTGGGGGAAAAGTACAGCTTACATTTATAGAAATCCAAATGATGAAGCTGGTAATTATTGTCCACATAGAAAAAAAAATCAAAAAGCAAATGCTTTTGAAACATCAAAGTGCAGGAAAAGTTAGTGAAGCTTATAAAGTAGGTGCTTACTCACACAAGGATAAACTAGTCCTCATGAGTGAAACAGTCAATGCTGCCATTCTGGATAGTGCTTGGTTCAAGTGTGTTGGAGAGTGGAAGTGACAACAAATCTTCCACCCAAAGAGCAAGAATAATCACCATCAGCAATGCATGCAGTGATCCCCCTGAAGCAAGCAGCCCCGGGCCTGATACAGATGTGTCAGATTACACTTCTGCAAATGAGTCGTCTAGGAAGGAAGTTGCAGCCATATTACCACAAAGAAGCACGAGGTGCAAGAGACTGGCCCCAGGTTGCCACATATGTGATCATGAGATCGGGGGAGGGGTGTGTAGCAGAAGTAAAAGGCAGGATGAACTGCCAGCTACCTTCGATGAGGTTGCCTGTCCCTGTCAATCAAAAAGACAATGCTTGGTGTGCTGCATATGTAGGAGAGAATGGCTGGCACAAACCAGAGTTGTTTTGGCGTAAGGAATATTGTGGTAAGTTTTGTCAGTGATTGTGGCGAGCTAAGTTTAATTATAAGACAGAAGAAGACCATTTCCCCCCGTTCCCCTTTTTGGCCTTGTACCACATTTTTGTAGTTCATTACAGAATAAATATTGAAACTACCACAAACATGGAGAACCCTTGTCAGTCTGAACCATAGGTTGTTAAACATTTTTTTTTTTCTAATATATTCCAGTAGCCTTCAGCATTCATGATTGTTGATAAAATGCAGCTCAACCATGCTATCAAAAATCAACAGAACACTGAACAGCAAAAACTATATTACTTTGCTCAAGTCCTACCTATTACCAGATATAGAAGTTGAAATATTTCAACAGGTTTGGTTTGGTTTGGTTTGTTTTGTTTTATGGCATATCAACCTCAATGGGTTATTTAATGTCGACAAAATTTTCATTGTTGGTAATATTTTTTTCCAAAAATCTATTTCTAGTAATAATCAAAAAATGTATAGCTGGTAATATGTTGTTTTTTCAAAAATGTATTGCTGGTTAATAATTTTTTTTTTTTTTTTTTTATAAATATTTCTGGTATTAAAACCTATTTTTACACTTTCATAGTGTTTTGACCCCAGTTTGGGGGTTAACTATTTGCCCATAGCTGGGACCCTAACAGGTGCTACCACCCTGGGTCAGGGTGAACCTGAGAACACCAGCAATAAGAGGTGGTTCCATGCTCCTTAAAACCTCCTGATCAGAGGCCTTGCTGCTGGACATAGTTTATTGTCTTACCCAGGATTCGGATGTAGTTTACTGTCATACCCAGGACGGTATTCTAACAGGATGGAGCACCTTGTTATATATTACATGTAACAAAAAAGTTTCTCACAAATGAAAACTTTGTAGTGTTATAAAATTGACCTGTCCAAAGTCCTGACCATAACATAATCAAACCTATGTGGATGTAGCGAAGAAAATAGCGACTTGCCTCATCAAACCAAGTGACTGAGTGTCAAATGTATCCTATGTTGGAAAAGAAAGAAAGAGTGCATGACCTTTTGCTTATATATGAGAATGTCATGTAAATTTTTGGTCACACCTCAACCATTCACTGATTTATTGACCTAGATATAAACAGGTGCAGCAAGTGACCAGAAGATTTTTTCTACAAGTTATTATGCTCTGTGAAGGAGGATTTCTTGAAACGCATGACTGCTGGATTGAATTTTATCCCCTCATAAAATTCTACTACAAGCTATTTTGGCATCATGACGGATAGTACATTTGATGTCAAAAATATTTTCCATGTCTGCCTGTCAACCATTCTTGTCAGAAATAAACTTGAGGAACCACATCAATGTCCCAAAAAATTGATAGTTTTCCACTCTCACATGGAAACCATATTGTTAAGACATTTCAAAAGTTTGTCCTGGGTTGCACCTGCAACAATGATGTCATCAATGAATGCAGCAGCTCCTGTCAAACCAGTCAGCATGACATCCATTATCTGCTGGAATATGGCTGGTGCTGAGTTGACACCAAAAGGAAGAGGATTGTATCTAAATAAACCCTTGTGGAGTCATCATCAACTTCCATTTGTAAGAAAGCATCTAAAAGTTCCACTATTTAGTGGTTGGCTGGATTACTCTGGCTTGTTGAAGGTGATACAATTCTTTTTCTATATCAAGAGCAGCAGAAGGTATAGGGTGTTTCAATCTAAAGACTAGGATGGCTTTTACCTCAAGCACCCAAGGTTCTCTTGAAAAACATCACTGAACTTAGTTGTGTGTGTGTATTCTAAACCAATTAAGGTCAGAATCTGTAATATAACATGTACCAGAAAAATGTGATGTGATATGTCTTCAACTACTCAGGCTTGCCAAGTTGTTCCCACATGGACTATGAGATCAAAGTAATATCTAAAGCTGTGTCAAATTGAAAACAGATTGGGTCCTTGTTGATAAAAATGGTAATATATTTTCTGCAGGGTTTGAAGTCAGCTTTGAAAATTGCAGACACAGAATTTGAGTTTGAGCATTTTTGGTGAGACGTTTTTGTGATTTTTTTTTCTCCAAAACAAATTCCAAACATGCTTTTGAATTTAATTTGAAGTTTGGCTTCTGAGAGGTGACAAAAACTTCCCTTTTGACCACATTTGTGACATAACATTTATATTTCTTGAATAGACAAAAGTATATGTAGTGCCATTCACCATATGACCAACATGCAGTAGGAAGAATTTTTCTTGATGTGTTTGGTTGTTTTTCCGTTGCTTGAACACTGCTGATTGTAGATGAATTTGAATGTGAGTGCTAATGTTTAACCAACAGTGTCTTAAGGTTCCTGTAAAAGCTCTTACAACAGAATGCCAGAGGCATTCTGTTATAAGAGCTTTTACTCTGATGTCTTTATCCTGTTCTATTTTGGATCAGAGTTGTGCAAAGATTGAAGGGCAGTGATAAAGATAAGATTTAAATTGATCTTCAGTAAGTGCCTGAAGCTGAAATTTCTCGCATTCATAATTAATGTATCCTGTGAAAGTTAATAGTTGTCTGTATTCCTTGTTGATCTCCAAAAATTTCTGTGGTCAACAGTTTCTGTAAAAGTTAAATCTGGAAGCTGTTTTGGTAAAATAAAATTAGTGAAATGCTCATGTTCTTTTATGACTAGCTTACAAAGCAAACATCCTGATTTCCATGTGCCATCTTTGTATGAAAAATCACAAATGAAGATGTCCCTCCAGTATTTAAACCACAAAGAAAATGCAATGTTGTTTACTGGATAATACATGAAATTAGGAATGTTGTTTTCTAATAAGTCCATAGAATCATTTGAAGTCAAATTAACAGTACTTTGTGTGGTCATCTGCATCTGAAACTGCTGTATTAGCATTGTCAAAAGATTGTACTCAGTGAGCCATCTTTTGTGTATGAATCTGCCAACTGTTCAATACTTTGTAACCATCACAATATTACTTCCTCTTTTTCAATCAATCGACATTTCCATCCATAGTTTGATGTTACAAATACTTTTTATTGTCTACTTTACAACGGACAGGTAATTCCTACCATTGTAGACAATTCCTGCAACTGCAATTATTTTAGCCATAAACAATGACATGTCATACCTTTCAGCATATCATAAAGTTTGCTGCTAACATGGATTTGACTACTCTCTTTATCTTAGTGGATTTCAGTGGACAGGCTGTCATTTTTTCATCAGTAAGTAAAACAATTTGTCCTTGACTACTCCGATCTGGAAGATTAACATAAGTCGCCTCAGTATATGTTATACAATCTTTAAAGTTTTTAGATTTTTAAGTCTCACAAATTGGATGGCACCAAGTCTTTTTTTTACATAGCTTAAGATCTTATTTGCATTATTTAGATGGCTAACTTTAGCATTTATGATTGCTGAGCTCAACTGCCAAATAGCAAAACCTATGTCAGAGCATGTCATACCAACAATCCAATTCAGTTGTCCAATGAGGCACCTCGGTTTAGATTTCTCTGCAGTGGTAACTGCATCATCATTTTGAAGTTGTGATATCTCTGCATGCTAATAGGCTCAGTTTTTATGTAATTTTTCTGATTGATACAAATGGAGAAATTATGTCTCTGATTATGTTCAATGCCTATCTACTTGAATGCTGATGTATGTTTACAATTTATGTCAAATTTACTCCTCAATTTTTCTATCACACATCATTCAAACTTTTTTAGTTCCATCCCACAGTTGATCATCAACAAAACATGCCAGAACGCCCTCAAGACCATCTATAGTATGCCAGAAGAAAACACCTGAATCATGTATTTATCTGTCCACTAAGTTTGATCATTTTTTCTTTGAGTCATAGAAGATTTACATTTATGGGGTGGACAGAGATAAATGTTTCTGTCAACAGTTCTTCCTTGTCAGAAAGTTATTTTATAATCAATAGAATGAAGAACATGAATTTGAGGCAATAAGGCACAAAGCAATTTATACACTTTCCCTCATACATATGGGACTATCTATCTGAAATACACTGACCTCCTTAAGCACATACTAGCTTTTGTTTGCAACTTTCTATTGATGAGTTTTGGTTTTATAACCCATCTTACAGATATGCAATATTGTCCATTATCCTCAACTTTATCATAAACATTTTTTTCCAATTCTCTTATATTTCAAGTTTGGCCTGAAGGGTGTCTTGCAGTGCTTCAATTTTGAATATTTTGGTTCTTTGAGTTTCTGTAGCAGTGGCATCCAATTTATATGATTCTGGATTTAAGTCAATATCCTCATTAAATTCTCTCCTCAATATTACTGTCAAAATCAATCACTGGTTTTTCCCAAGCTTCATTTTCAGTACTCCATTTGCATATTTACCTGAACATTTGCCAAATTTACAAATAAGTTTTGCTCTTACCCAATCATTTTTTCCATGGAATTTATAGTGTACCTCCATATTCTTTTTTTAAGTACTATTTTTATTCAAAGTACAAGCTGTATTACCTTTCTGTTTTTAGAGGTCTTCCTCTGCATCATGGTACCATTAGTTTTGGAATCTAAAACTTGTATGCATTTTTATTCTAAATATCTTCCTTATTTTGGGTTCCTTCTCTATTGTCATTGTTGCTGTCTTCTTCAATCAACATGTTCTTAGGAATATTGTTTGAATTTGGTGCAGTGCGATCTATTTTAGTGGGATTTGGTTGAATTGGTCTTTCTAAAATCAACCTACATGGGTTTTATTCTAACATAAATAACACTGTTTGACCAGAACTTGTCCATCCTGACTGAGAACTGTTGGTTCACTCCATGTGTCATTCTTGTAGTAAACTTTGTTTGGAACCCAATGGTTTTTGTCAGTACTGTATGTCATAAAGCTGTAACTTAAGAAAATTTTATAAAATACCATATTAGAATAATACCAGGAATTACAATCAATTATAGTGAATTCAGGTAATGCAGCTGTATGAAGAACAGTTTGTGTGACAGGAGAACTATTTTATGCATCCTAGAGTTCAAAATATACTTCCTATCTAGAAAGGAAATAATACAACCGAGAAAACACAAGAAAATTACAAGAATTTTACAAGTTTTTTTTCAGGTGAGCAGAACTTCTGCCAAAAAGCACTCAATAGATAACTAGATATATTCAATCAATTCTTGAGTTGGCTAATAAGTCCTTGAACATTTCTTAATTTATTGAAGATTTCTTTTTTAATCATTTCATCCCAAGCAAAGCAATAAAGCCACTAAGATGCAAGGGGTTACTGAGTGTGAGAGAATATGAGAAAAAAATGTCACTATTAAGGAAAGAGAACAATAAAAGAACAAGAATTAAAAAGATAGAAGATAACAATTGACATTGCATTTAAATTTTTGAAGATCAAAGTTGACTGGGAAGCAAGAAGCCAGAAGAGGTACCAAAGAGGAAAGCTCATCATGATCAATAATATTGAAAATTCTTTGGATTTTACCAAGAATATTACCAGACAATATGTGGCAGCAATATTCAAAGCAAAGATGAATGGTAGACTTATAAACATGTTAGATAGATTCTGGAGAGAAAAATTGTATAGCACGACACAGTGAACCAACTTTCCTAGTAGCAGACCTAGCAACTGATTCAATATAATCTTTCCGTTGCATGTTAGTGAAAAACTTTAGCCCAAGAAGGCACAATGACTTACTCTCCTGGAGGTTAGCATCAGAAAATTAAAAGAAAGCAGTTTCATCTTGGAGGTGTTAAAATTAACAGGTCATTCCTTGCCACAGTTAATAACAGATTGTAGGTAATTTTTGAGATTAGCTGCCAATTTAACATTATTGAACCAATGAGACTATTAAGATAGGAGTATGTAGTTGTGTCATCAGCATAGACACCAAGTTGAGAATTGAAATCATCAAAGTCATTTATGGAAATTAGGAACAAAGTACATCCGAGGATAGAACACTGGGGGACACCTGCATTAATGCAAAAAGATCTACAAGAGTGGTCTTTCAAGACAATTTTCATTTTGCAATTTGATAAGACTGAATCAGTTAAAAAATTTGCCCAGGAATAACATAACCTTTCAACTTTTGAAGAAGACCTGTATGCCAAACTGTGTCAAAATCCTTTGAGATATCTAAAAGAAACAGCCTAGGCTACACTATTGTTATCTAAAGCTTGATAAATTCTTTCAACAATAATCATTAATACACCAGCAGTTGACCTAGAGAAATGAGAGCCATATTGCTTATCTGAAAAAAGACCCTGCAAGGTGAAATGCTTAACTAATTCAGAGTTGATTAGAACCTCTAGTACTTTGTCAAAAAAGGTAGAAGGCTAATAGAAGGATCAGACAGTTCACCTGAGTTCTTAAAGATGGGAACTAAAGAAGAGGAATTCCAACAAGCAGGAAAGCAAGAAGCAGCAAGGCATTTATTGTAGAGTTTACAGAGAACAGGAGCCAGGTTAGAAACATATTTCTTAAGAATTACTGCAGAGATACCATCAAGTTTACATTCTTTGTGTGTGTGTGTGTAAAAGACAAAATTATTCATACAGTATGAAAAATTGAAAAAATTTAAGTTTTCACAATAGTCAATAGCATGAATTCTAATCTTTATAACTTGCTGCAATCATTTTTTAAAGTTTTTGATGAGATTTGAACAAGTCTTTTCTGGGATTTTCATCCATTCTTCAATGGTTACATGTTCTAATTCCTGAAGGTTTTCTTCCATGCCCAGGCAAATTCTTTGTCATGCCAAACTGTTTAAACTTCTTTATAATGGACTGTACCATAGATCTAGAGATAGATAACTGGTTTGAAATAGTGCTGTAACTATTTCCTGATTTGTGTCTCAACTCAATACTAAGTTCCTTTGTCTTCCCCATTGGGTTGTTAACATAAGAATATCAATGGTGATACTATGCACCACGTGATGTTCTTTGCTGGAATTATCACAAATATTCTACTGAATAAATAGTCGAGAAGGCTCCACTTATAAAATAATTATGTAAATTACTTATACTTACATGAATCAATCAATTTAAAATATTTTCTACTGTACAAATAAATTTGTCTTTTCTTATTTTGCCTTATTCACCCGTCAACTTTGTTGTATTTAACCTATTGTTCTGAAAATTGAGTTTAAGATTACTTTTTTGTGCTTATTAACATATATACAAAACCTGGCATTCTGAGAAATGGATAAAAATATTCCAAATTGATGGGTGTACGAGTAATTTTGTCACTGACTGTATATAAGTGGTAGGCATGTACATTTATAAGTAATATCCTTAAAATTGATACAAAAGCAAAATTTCCCTGAGATTTAGTTACTCACTATATTGTATTTTATAACTGATACTAAGATTAAATACCTGTGTATGCATGTTTCAAATACAGAAATTCACAGAATAACTAAAGAGACACATGTAGCAACAGCAATAATATAAATATACTTAGTAATAAAAATCTTGAGCACAATATTGAATTCAGGAAAGAAGAAGAATTCAAATGTAATTTTAAATAATGATCATGAATTCACATTCTGTCCCAATTGATTCTAGTGATGAGAAAATTACATGCATATTCTCTATTCCTCGGCACCTATACAATCTTATTGCAAGTTTACTAATAAGAACAAGAAAAGCAGCCAAAATGGAAACAATGTACTGATAAATGATGAGAATTTTAAATTAAAAATCAACTGTCAAGAGAAAAATTAACAAGTTAAGATTATGAAGGAAAAATACCAAGAAGGGTGCGAAGTAAAAAGAAAAAAAAAAAGACAGAAAAAGAGACAATTTTTTTTAAATAAACATTTTTCATAAAAAAAAAGAAAAAAGAACAAAAACTAAAACTATTATAGGATTAAATAAAATTCAAATTATTAAAGTTGACAAGAATTAAATCTCAAAAAGCCAGTGATAGGGAAAAAAAAAACTTGTTAGTATCTTATTATATGCCTTTCTATTCAAACTAATATGCTCTTCTTGTTTTTACTTGTTAAACTCACATTTCAGCTGTTGTACCCTCCATCCTTCAACAGGAAGCTGTTGTATTTGGTAACCTCTTCAGATTTTTATAGATTATTCTCATTCTGCTTTCCATGCTTATTTCATATTGGTCAATTATCTTTAGTCTATTTTGCCTCTGTGTCAATTGTTCATTTCTTCTCCTGAACCAGTTTCCTTTTCTACCAAACATGAGGATTGAACTCATAACTGCCATAAAACCAGACATGCTTTAACTAATTAAAAAAATGCAGGTGTCTAATCCAGTGATGTAGTTTTAGAGCCCTAAACTTGATGTCAATACTCAGGCTACAAAATTTTTGAGTGTTCTTTTTTTATTTAATGTTCTCAAACGGAATTTATATCTATGCTAAGTTTACTGAGGAGGTTATCAGAACCTAACATGTTTCAGTCATCTTATCTTCCAGTGTTGTTCTCTATTAGCTTGGCTTCTTTTCACAAATATTGAAAAGTTATCTCCTTTAGTTAATTGGAAGAAACAGAGAAACAACACAAAGGTGAAACAGACTAGAGAGAATTAGCTGATACAAGGTATTGCCTAAACATGGAAAAACAAAACTTAACCTCATGGATTGGATAAAGGATTTGGTTCAAAATTCAGAAGTTACCAAGTACAACAGCTACTTAAAAGAGAACAAAGGGCAAAATAACTGAAACATTGTGAGCATAACTTAGATGAAAATACTACACTGAATGAAAAGGGATATAATAATGATAATTCCTCATCTAAAAAATTCCAGCATAAATAACTTAGTTTTTATAGAACAAAAATAAAGAATTGATGGAAAAGAGGGAAAAACAAATATTTTAAAGAAATGCTATTTGTACTTAAGATGCAACACCAATTTTATATTTTTACTTGACATTATGTAGCTGTCAACAACTTGTGACCTCCTATTATAGTTTATTTTAGAATGGAAATGAGGTTCGTTAGCAATTTCTGTCACATATGGAAAATCATTTTGTTTTTTGTTTACAAATTCATTTTGAAAGGATTTATCATTTTTAAATTAGCTTAAAAACAATGAACAGAAAAATACTTTATTTAAGATTTCATTTTTAATTGAATTAAAGTTAAATAGTGAAGAATCTCTGGATTTTGAAAATGTCACTGAATTTCAAATCAGATGAAGTTAATGCAGTTGAATGAGGAGAAAAAATAAATTAGGGATAGAAGAGTTGATTTAAAGAACAAAAATGTTTATCAACATTTACTGAAGCTAGAAGCATTATATAAGTTTTCAGCTCAACTTGCAGAGAGACAGTTTTCTCTCAAAATAATATGAGAAAATATTGCACAATAAGATTTTTAGTTGGTCTAAAATTAACTTTGTGTAGCAACAAAACTTGATGGAATTCAAAAGCTTCTTAGTTGAAAAGATGCTTGAGTATAACTTGCATTTGCCAATGAAGAATGGACAGCAAGGCTGATTTCATTATCTAAAGATATGTGTAAATTTTAAAAGGAATAAAATTTAAATTCTTGAAGCAACCAATTCTATGTCAAATGATAAAAAGGAATCTCAAAATAATGAGAGAAAGGAAAGGGTGGTGAAGATATGACAAAAATGGTGGGAGAAAAATCTGTATGAAATTTGATTGAATTGATGTTTTACTTACGACTCCGGCAGTGGGGCTAGGAGAGAGAACTCCAGGACTCTTGGGGCTGGCAGAGGGTGGTCTTCCCTGCATAGCAGCCATGTTCAGCTGTGGATTCATTGCACCTGCTTGCATCGCCGCTGCGAGATAAACACCTGATCACAAATATTTGGAGCTAATATTCTACCACTACAGAGAAATGGGGTAGCACAAGCTACTTGTACAAATCAAACAATTTGTTTGAAAAACAACTCAGAAGGAAAATGGAGACATTTAGAAAAAGACAGAATGGAAGAAATTTATGATTAATTATTTAAGCTGATTATAACATGTGAAAGAACTTCATCAAGTGAAAAATTCAGTTTTTTATTCTTATATTTGAATAAGAAAATGAACTTTGCTTGATAATAATGATTAGGTTTATCAAAATACAGTTCAAGTTACTTTTTAAAAAGGAACACGATGAAACATTAAAACAATTTCCTTCAGAGTTTTTGTGCAATTAGATAAATCACAAAAATGTCTTCAAAAACAAGAACATTTAAGCCTATAAAATCATGAAGAATATTTGTTATAAAAATATTATCTTATTTTAAAATTCATATCTCACTTGGAAATAAGTAACAAAACATGTTTTTACATCTTAATAAGAATGTTATAAAATGCTTGAAAAATAAATAAAATTCTATTGTCATTCAACATTGGTGAAAAGCACTAAAGTATTTAATTTAGAGAAAATGATTTTTGAAGTGCAAGAGATGAGTTTTGGATTTAGTCTGTAAATCACCAATAGTGGAATTTCATTTCAAATCTATTTCAAAATATCTGAGATAGTAGACCAGATTTGCTGTTTCAATTTCAAAAGAGGAGGAAATAAAAAAAAATTGGGGAGAAATTCTGAGAGTGGAGAGATATAATACTTTTAGTTCTCTAAAATATTTTATACAGAAGTGATGTTGCTCCCATCACCTTCAGCTTTTCACTCATCCCTAATCAACCAAGTTCAAATGAAAAGAAACTTGGACAATTGTGAGCAAAATACCAAAATATTTCAAAATAATTATAAAGAGAAGAGCATTTATTTATAATCAATTTTCCACAGGATGCTTCTCTATGGCATTTAAACAAATAGTTAGAATCAGATTTGATCAAATTTCACTTAAAAGTGTGTTCCAATAAAATAAATACTGAGAATATATTATATATATATATATATATATATATATACACACACACACACTTTTTAAGCTGTTGATTTTAATAAAACATAATAGAAGACTTTTTTTTGTCCCTCATCCAAAGTGTATGTATTTTTTATGTTTAAATTTAAGCTAAGAATTAATAATCTAACTTTGGGGGTAATATTTTTATCTCTCTCTCTCACACACACACACACACACACACACACGTAAAATAAAATGTTATCATTGGTGTCAGTAAAGTTTTAAAGAATTGAACTTTTTGATGTTTGCAGAGACAATCCCCAAAAATTAAGTTTAAAAATCAAAATCAGATAAATTCTTAGTGATTCATAATTAAAAGGCATGAATTTTTTAAAAAGTTAAGCAAAACCATAAGTACATTTCCACAAGTTTTGGATGAGTAACTTATATAATATTGAAAGAGAGACATTAAAAGTAAATTAAATTTCTTAATAGCATTCTATTCAGTAAAAACTATCATTCTTTCAAATATTCCCCCACCCAAAAACAGATTTTTTTTATTTATCTCTAATTATTAATTTACTGAAGATGCTTTTTCAAGATGGTTCTTGTTGAATTCAAAAGAAACTTTTAATAATAAAAACACAAACTACAATTTGATGAAGACACAAATTTGGCAAGTAAAATGCATCCTTTATGTTTTATTTGACAAATATCCTTCAAAGAAATAAATTGTCTCCTTAAGAATGTCATTTCAAATCTGTTTGTAAATGCTCATCATGACTTCTTCTGACAGTAAAGATAATAAATAAAACAAGATCCATAAATGAATTGAAAGAATTATTGAAAGTCAACTTTTAGATTTAATGTAAATGGTGATGTCAAATATACAAAATGAATTTAAGGCAGTCGAAAGTTTTAAGATTTATATATTTAAAATTTTGGACTGGAAAAAATTCAAAAAATCCAGAAAAACATTTAATTTAGAAATGTACTTGCAGACATGCTTTAAGAGGAAGTTATATATATTAAAATTTCCTCAATTCTTATGAAATTCAAACATTAATCAATGAAAATGACCATCATATTTTTCAAGACTCAAAACTTTTCTGAGATTCTTAAGAAGGAACAAATAAGTGATCCAACTGCCACTCATATTTCCACAAATCTTGAAATCTTCAGTTAAAAAAAAGATAAAAAAAAGCTTTTTATTTCCATTTGGACAAGTATCTTTATTTTATGTATTTATTTTAACATTTTAGCCATTGTGCCCTCTAACCTATTTTAGGTGTCTGTCAATCTGGCCAATCTTGAGGGAATTTCAAATGAACCTTTTATTGTGGATTAAAGAAGCACTGTTTCATGAATTTGATAATAGTCTTAGGCTTAATAGAAACAAGGTGAGTAATAACTGAGCCATACAAAAAGAACAAGCCAAGATATCTCCAGACATGAACAAAAACAATCTACATCTGTAGATTAAATAAAGGGTTCAATCTGAAATTCTCTGAAGGTTAACCTGATGAGAGACACCTAAAAAAGCCTGGAGGACACAATCGCTGAAACATTATGATAATAATAAAGATGAGGAAATTATTATATACATTTGGACTAATGTTCTCATCTCAGAAATGCATACATAAATAAAAACTGTTCTTGAAACCATTATCAACAGTTTTCTGCCTTCCTTTGTAAAAGTTTTTAAAGCATCAACAAACTATCGGTGTTCCTATTTCAAATCACTTAACTAAGCTTAGTACAAGGCCATAATAATAGAGCCCACCAGTGAGGACTGGCCTCGCTAGTGAATTGGTCTACTTGTTAACTACTAAACTATGGCAGATACAATAAAACCAAATACATATCAGCCAGAGTATCACTTTCTTTTGCTCCTCACAAAAAAGTTAAATTAATGCCAAGATCAATTAATATGTTGAACTGAAGCAGTAAGGCTGTAAGCCGCATGATAATAGGATATTTTCAATCAAAGTTGAAATTAGAAGTAAGTTTATCAGTTTGGTCTTGTTCAGGTCGAAAAATTTCTTGTGAATGTTTATGCTCTGGATGTTTGTAAGTTTACCAAACCCAAAAACAGTTTTGTTGGTGAGACTTTTCTGTTTTGTTTTTTTATATATAAAAAAAAAAAAAAAAAAGCATTATAAAAGAAAAGCTCAATTCAGAAGAATTATGTGTGTCATTTGAAGACAAAATTATTACAGTGAAAAGAAAGAAAGTTCACCTTGGACAGCTGCATTTTGTAGCATGAGTTGTTGCTGGTTGTATGGGAAGTTTGGCATGTAAGGTGGACTATGCACAGGTTGATGGATTACCTGTACTTGTGGCAGAGGGGCACGTACATTAGTTGTTGTCCCACTCACTGCCACACCACCACTTTCAGAACCAGGCCGTGTTTCAGACATTTTCAGATCTCTTCAACTACAAAAGAGAAAAAAAAAAAAATAATTACAATTATAATATATCAAAGAAAATGACAGAAATCTAGGAGGGAGGGGGAGAATCAGTTTACTCGATATTATAGACTAGATTACTATTAATTTGCAAATATGTTTTTATGTTGATTTTGATAAAATTAGAACAAATAATTATCATATTATGCCACAAATCTATGGTAAGTGAGCTTGTTTCAAAAGCCATTTAATAGTATAGAGAGTTTGATCCTCACTGCATGCTCCACAAACTGCAAAAAGGCTTAAAAAAACACAAAACATAATAAAAAACAAAATTTTATCATCAAAACCTTTATATTATTAGATGAAAGATCAAAGGATGTTTTGATGTAAAGATTTTTTTTTTTTAAATCCTTTTTAGAACCTCGTAAATTTTTGTTAAAAATTTTGTTTTTTTGGTGTCAACATGAGACCATAGATTTGTACAGGAAATTTGAGTGTCTTTTTTGCAGTGAAAAACACTGATTTGGAAATTCTTGCAAAATCAGGTAATTGCCAAACTTTAGTGGAACTTTCAGGACTTATTTAGAAATGAATTAAGTTATTTTTGAAATGTGTCTTTTTTAGAAAATATCTTACCTCCCCACTAATCTGAGCTTATGAAATTCCGAGATATTAATTTTTCTATCCCTTAATGTTCATATATTAGTTATAAAGATAAGTCCTCTGAGAATTTAAAACAGTTTTTTTTGTCAAACAGGACCCCTAGATCTGCTCTGAATTGTAAAATAAAAAATGCAATAAAACTTTTTAATCGCTTTTATGTATATAAAATGAACACTATTGTCTTAAGAAAAAATTTATTCAATCAATACTCTAGTTTTAGAAGAATTAAAAGAATTTTTTTTTAATTTTAATTAGTATAATTCACAAAATTTTAAAATTCTGTATTAATTTATATTGGTCAATTGATATTAAGTTAAAATGGTAATTACTAATCATAATTGGAAAAGCTCACTACAATTCAATGACCCTCCTCCAAGTATTTTAAAAAGAATTTTGAATTTATTTTGTGTGTGCATAAAATAATTTTTGTAAATACAGACATCCATACACAACATTATCATAAAATAAGAGCAGTAACTATAATAAATTAAAAACTTATTGATAATTTTTTAACATTTCCTCAACAAGCATCTTTGTAAGTAAAACTAAAATCCTAAAAGTTAATAAAATATTAGAATGTTTGAAGATTACAGGGTAGGTAAAAATGTGTTTATGTTGTATTCATCATGTAATTTTATTTCAATTATCTCCTCCTTACTTAAATTTCCCTAACATCAAGTTGTCGATAGATATGTTAACACCTGATAAAAATACCAACCTCTGCATTAAAAAAATACTTTTCTGCAATTTTAAAGTATATTTGTTTCCAATCATTTAAAAAATCATTCCAATCAATTTAAATTCGGTTTTGCTTATTGTTAATATTAAATTCAATCTAATAACTTAGAATTAAAACTAAAATAAAAGCTTCAATGGATTTTTAAATTTAAAAAATTTTTTTTTAAAGTTTATTGCTTTCCTTTTTGATGGTACCAATAAATGCTATGAATGTTATTTATAATACATGTTAACATATCTAACGTAAAGAAAAAAAATTTCAGTGTGTGAGTATGAGCAAAATTTTCGAGAAATTTACAACAAAAGATATTTTAAAAAAACATACAGGACGATATGCCACTAGGGAAAATCATTTCAAACTGTGTTAAAGGAAAAATATTTGCAAACAATATTTGAGAGTATTTAAAAACAAGGGACACAACTCAAATCGGAACAAATTCCAGTTTCAGTAAGTGATGAATGATTCTGACAAGATTTTCTTGAACTACAAACTGAAAGTTTATGTGTAAGTTAACATGGAAACTGAAGGTTCAAGTTATAATTGATTTATTCTTAAATTTGACGATAAAGATTAAATTTAACTGAATCTTTGTTACAAATTTGACAGTATTATGAAATTGAAAAATATTAACAAAATCGAATTATATATTCTTAGTCATTAAAAGGCGAGAGGAAAAAACTGTTGTTTTTAAAATTTTGCACCTTGTTGAAACTAATGAATGATTGTGCCTATTGGTGGGAGGTAAAACAATTTAAATAAAAAGGAAAATTATTTGAAAAATGACTTCACTTTTTCAAACAATTGTACCTGTTTAAAATATAAATTTATCTTCATTCTCACAAAAAATATATTTCTTTTTAATAATCATTGTGTAGACATAAACTTGTACATCTGCAATATGAGGTCGAGTAAAAAAGTAAATAAATAAAAACGAGAAAACAACAAAAGTTACCAATTAAACTTGTAAGGTGACTTGTAGAAAAAGCAAAATGAAACTGACTCCAATGAAAACTAATATCAGTTGTAGAAAAAAAATGACCAAGAAAGGAAAAGACTTGAGAAAAGACGAAGAATTGTTGCGAGTTTTTCAGAAGGAAACAAACAAAATGGCTACACGTCGAACGCTGAAAGCTGTGAAAGCAAAAATTTACTTCGATCGGCAAATATTGACATTTTAGTTTGTATCGAGGCTTCAACCAACCTCTAAAATTCAGCAGTGAAAATCGAAACAAATATAAGGTTGCAATGAATTTAAAAAAAAAAAAAAGGGATTTTATCCACAATTTTTTGCAGGATAAACGGATTTGAAGAAAAAAAATAAAATAAAGGGACGAACATAAAGTAGGTGACCAGTTTTTAATTAATTTCTCTTCTAATTTGGTCCTCCACTTTATGACCATTTTGCTTTCCAATAATTAGGGAGAGAAAGAAGTAAGGGATTTTAACATGGATTATTTATGGTATTATTTATTATTAAGAATACAGGCTGTTGAAAATTGTAGTTTTCTACGCAAAGAAGATGGGTTGCAATACACGTGGTGGATAGACATTTTTTGCAAGAAATGATGATGAATATTTTGTAGATAAACAATAAATTATAATTTTCTGACAATGCTTTTAAAAATTTAGAAAGGCATTTTTATGGGATCAACAGTAAATGAATAACCTAAAAATGTTATTGTTACGTTGTTAATATTTTTTGTTTTAAATAAAAACAATTCCGCTTAAAAAATGTAGGTAGACTAAAAAATTCATTTTAATTTTACGAAATTAATAAAATATTGAATGTAGAATAAGGGGAAAATTAAATTATCAACGAAATAATTTTTTTTAGTTTAAGTTATTTTTTCTGTTTTTTGTGTTATTTAAAGAACAAAAAAAAACGAAATTGAAACAAAAAAAATTCTATCATAAAAAAAAAACAATTTAAAACAAAGGTGATCAATGCCAAATAATTGTCCAAACAAAGGAGCAAATTATTATTATTATTATACTAATCAGGATCTTTAGTCTCTTTTCTTTTTTGCTTTGTAAAAGAAAAACAAATGAACAAAAAGTGAAGACCATGCCTTTCTTTCTTTCTTTCTTTCTTCTTGAAAAGAAAAAAAAATATTGTCTGGATAAACGGCCCTGTTTTTAAATAGATTTTTTTAATGCAACTAAACATTGCAATCAGCAGAAAATTGAATTTTCATTTTAAAATCCGATCAAAATGAGCAGAATTAATAAAAGAAAACCCGACAATGGCAAATCGCGAAACAAGAAAAGCTTTTCTCTCTCTTTTGTCCCAAATACATAAACATTACAAAATTAAACAGCCTGGCTTTGTTTTAAAAAGCATGCAGTCAAACTGATAATTACCATTCATCAGGAAATATTTCACAAGATTTTAAGATATCAAACGTCGCTTAGTTTGTTTGTTTTTGCTTTTTTGGATTCCTTTCCAAAGGAGTTACAAGAAAACGGTCATCATAAGAGACATTTCTCAGCAAATATGAACAGTGAATAGTACATGCTGATCGACACAAACTACGGATGGTTGAAAGTGATACAAATTTCTCACTGTTACTTAATTTATTGTTTGGAGATTTTAATTTTTATGTGTAATTTAACATTCGGGGGAAATATGATATGCAAGAAAAATTAGAATTTTTTGTGGACAAAAATACTTTTTCCCCTTTTTAAATAAATGTGTGTCTTGCAGTGTAAGTTTTCAGATTTTAATGAAATTAAAAATTTTGATCGTTAAAATTTAAGCTTTTAATTAAGATTTCAATTTTTGATCTTTTTTCAGAAGTAAAAGATTTAATTCTTACCATTTTTAAAGACTAAAGAAATCCTTTCTATACAATTAGTAAGCTGTATGTCTTAAAATTAGGAGGGAAATATTTTATTTGTAATAAGTACTACTAGCCTTCCATAGTTAAAAGAGTCTACCGATGACAAATAGAAAAATGTAATTATGGAGTCGGCTATTTTCGATATTTTTCGTAAAAGCCGATGATTTTTCAGAAATAGGTCATTTGTATTCAATTGAGTAAAGTATTCTTCTTCTCAACTCTATTTTTACCCTCTTGGAAAAAAAAGGAATTAAGAAGTTTAATTTATTTAAAAAATAAAAAAATTCTTACATTTGCCGCTTCAAACACCACAAAACAAAGATGTAACGTTGTTTCTTCGAGATATATCAATCATTGATTACAGGCCACACCTCCCCATTGCACTAAAGGGGTGGGGTCAGGGCATTCCTTTGATGTCTGTGGCGTGTTAAAAGCAAGGCCTAGGGAAGTAACAATTTTTGTCTTGACCCACATACGTGTGTCGATTCGTCAATTAAAATAACTTCTCACATTTTGCACTCGTATAGTGAGAAATAAACGGAAACCTTAAATTCTAATTACTATCCCTTTTCTCTTATTTTTTTTTGGTCAGTGTCAGTCACGTTTTTAATCTTCTGAAACAAAACAATCCTTGTACCGGGGATCCCAACCCCAGAGCAGCACATTCCCATTGTATTGTTTTAAAAGAGTTCAGCACATTTGACGACTGTGAATTTTTATTTTTGCATTAAAAAGGCGTTGATATTCAGAAAACTTAAAACGATTACTTGGTTACTTATTTTAATGCCTGTTTTACTTAATTATTGCCATTTGACGCAAACAATCAATGCATTATTTAAATTAGCCGTAAATAATCAACAATACATTTTTATAGTTTTCTGTCACTTATATTATCAACTTAGACTGTTTTTTTTTACATTTACATAAGTCGTGAAGTAATCATTCTCTAAGAAACAATGGTTAATTGAAATAAGTGTTACATAATTTGTTGCCTATAAAAAATAATATTCACAAAAATTGTGGCATGAGGATGAACATTAGGGGAAGTTGTTATTTTTTTCTCTCCTGTCATTAACTTAACTAATCGCATTTACTAACTCAAACATTCTTCATTATTCCTTTTACTATAACATTGCATTGCATTTTTTCTGAATTGTTTATACAACAATCACCATCTATCTATGAAAATTCCAATTATTCATATTTACAATGTCATTATTTTCCTCATTAATGATTTAAAGTTGTTGAAGAACAGTGCCAGTAAGCAGGTAAACATGTATGACAGTATCAAATACACTTCTTAAGGAAAGAGACTTCTTCATTCTGACCATTTTCAATGCTTCCCAGATTTTTTTTTCCTTTAATAGGATCCTCATGCCAAGCTGTTTCTATTGCCTCAAGTCAAGTAAAGTTGGCTGAATAGATGTTGAACCACTGACTGGGCTACCAAGTAAAAGGATTCTGGTAGTAGTCACAAAATTCCTCACAGATGTCTTTGTTATTTTTAGTGATGTGACACTGACAATATGTTGATCAATGGCATTCTGGAGTTCTTCTACAGCTATGTTTGCCATCTTAGCAGACATTCTTTTTAATATAGCTTTTGCAATTGTTTTTATTATTTGATTGATCAATTTTCCTTCACAAAAGGATTGGTTCAATTCTTGAGATAGATTGCAAACTGGTAAATAAGTTTTCACTGGTTTGGTTTCTGTTATCACAGGCTTTGTGTGGAGATTTGTGGTGTACAGGTGGAAACATTCTGTTGTTATTATGTTGATTATTGTGGTGTCAACACTTCATGCATTAAATAACATAAGAATTAGTACCAACAAGTGTGAATATTTATTTGGACATAAATATATTATTGTTAAATCTCCAGTATGGATCAAGAAGAACAGTTTATGTTGTTTTGAGTAAATGCTCAAAAGGAGTCATTGGTTTGTAGTGGACCAGTTTTATCATATGCTAATGTTAAGGTGTGTGACTGGACAAAACTACTTTTCTCTTATTTATATATAGACAGGTATGTATGATATGTAAGAAGTTTGGATTATTTCATTAGATTTTGATATTTTAACTCCTTATCAAGGTTCTGATTTTTATAGATGATGTCATAGACAGCGTGGCAGATCAAAGAAAGAGTAAGAGATAGGACAGACAGTTTTCCTAACACTGGAAAAACTTTGGGTCTGTTTTTAATATTTCTACATTTCCTTATTCTATTTTTTATTTTTCATAAACTATTTATGTTTACATTATTTACATTATTCGGACTATTGTCCTCATCTTTGTCGCCATATTTAACAGAACGTTTCGGCTGTTGTACGCTCTGGCCTTCTTCAGGTGGCTGGAATGTCAAACTGAACCCTTTATTTCGCTCACTGGGGTAGACTGTTCTAGTTCCACGTGCCATGTTTGATGGATGTCAGTTATCTCCTGTTAATTTTCCCTCTGAAAGTTCTCCACTGCCTTAACCAGGTATTGAAATCACACTATTTGGGTCCTGTCACTGGATCTAACCAACGCCTTTCTCCATTCCATATGCACCTGCTCTTTCATAAAAGTTTGTTGGTCAAGTTCTGGAGCTCACTGTTACTACCTGTTATGAGGTCAATGTCATCTACAAAACATAAATTACAGACAGATCTGCCACTGATAGTGATTGAAGGATCATGGTCAGTCAAGGTTTCTTGCATAATTCTGTACGCATTCCTGTCGCACACCAACAGTTATCCGGAAGAATCCTCCCATTTGTTTTCCCAGAATTACCAGTAACTGAGTCCACTCGTTAGACCACATTTTTGTTCCCAAATCTTCTGGCATAGTGTTGTTATGACTTTGATAGTCTCTTCACCTCCATGTTTTATCATATCAGAGGGAATATTATTCACCCCAGTTGGTTTGCTAGGTTTCAAGCTCTTTACTGCCAACTCAACATCTTCTTTCAGTATTGACAGACTGGTCTCATCTTCTGTAGAGTGCTGGTCACTTTGCAATATGGAGACATCTGGATGAAGTTGGTAATTGTATAAACCATCACAGTATTGAGTCCCTCTATGGAGGACCTTCTCAGTGTCTGTCAGCAATATACCATTCTTATCCTCTATGACTGTTGCTCTCTGTTGGCTGGTCTTAGTGAAGTATTTGAGAGTATTATAAGCCTCTTTGTTATTGTCTGTAAGCATATTCTTCTCAATGGTTTTGCACTTATTTTGCATCCACTCTCCCTTAGCTTCTCGTATTTTTCTCCTCACATCACTTTGCACTTCCTGATATTGGGTATAGACCTCGCCATTTGAGTGCTTTTTTTCTCTCAGTCCTCTCCAAGATTTCCTTCATGACCCATGGTTAGATTTTTCTTTGCTGTTTACCCAAAACTTCCTCGCTCTGTCGGTGGGGCTTCAGAATACGCCGACTGCACGTCTGTAGGGGGTAAAAGTCCCCCAAGGGGGCCACCTGTTGGCTGTGGGTGGCGACCCGTAATGCCTGGGGAAAAGATCCTGGTGGTTGAGAAGGTCATGACCTGGGTGCAAAGAGGTCATGTTCCTACAACACACCACATAACAAAGACACTTACCTGGGCTAGACGGGCGGTCGGAGAGGCCCGATCCGATCAATCGGCTGGTCCCGACATGCCCTAGCTCATATATATTTCTTTTTCTCCCAATAGTATTATTGAATCTATATTAGTAGACCATTTCACAACCCTTTATCTTATATGTGCTAGAAGGCGGGGGCTGAGGGTCAACTGTGTTGAGAGCAAAAGACTTTTTCACCACTGTAAAATTGAAGGGCTTTATAACCAAAATTTTGCAGAGGCTCAAGACGTGCTCTTAATATGAGTATACTGGTCGTGTATCCCTGACTCAACCAAGGCGAATGGGTTACCCCCTTGGTTCATTCCCTTCTTAAGTCAGACTCCGTGGTGAGTGGTGGAGCACAGGGCCAATGAAAATAAAAACCCAAACATGGCATCCTTAAATAAAAAAACTAAAAGAAATTTATCCGAATCAGACTCTGAGTGTGAAACAGCAGACTTCCCCAGATTCATTATCATTGAATCCCTGGAAGAGGTCTGTCACGCTAAATTCTCTCCATTTTTAATTGAAAAAATTATCTCTGCATGAGCAACACCAAAAAATGTTAAAAAATTGAGAAATGGAAACTTGCTTGTTGAGGTGGATAACAGAAGACAAGCAGAAAACCTCCTAAAAATGAAAAGATTTCATAACTCCAAATGTAAAACTTATCCACATGAGAGACTTAACACTTCCAAAGGTGTCATCAGAAGTCGGGAGTTGGCTTTAGCCTCAGAAGACAAGATAAGAGATGCCCTGGGAAAACAGGGAGTGATAAATATAAGAAGAGTGACTATAAGAAAGGGTGATAAAAAAGTCGAAAATAACACCTACATATTAACTTTTAACCAGCCCCAAACCCCTAAAGTGGTCAAAATAGGCTGTCTGGAGAGAGTCGAACAGTACGTCCCAGCTCCCTTGAGGTGCTTCAAATGTCAGAAATTTGGACACCACAGGGACGCTTGCAGAGGACGACAGACATGTGCCAATTGTGGAGAAAAACAACCAAATCATAAAGAGAAGGAATGCTTGAAACCACTGAAATGTCCAAATTGTCAACAGGATCATCCGGCATACGCAAGATCTTGTGACATCTACAGGAAAGAAAAAGAAATCATTGAGGTAAAACATAAGAGAAATGTGTCTTTCTTGGAGGCCAGAAAAATTGTAGAGGTCTATATGGGTGAGACTAGCTATGCCTCTGTTACACGGAGAGCTGAAATAACCAATGAAAATAACAAATATAGAACCCTAATCAAAAAACCCATAAATTTAAATCCAAGCGAGTGGACAAAATTCCAGGCAGAGCTAAAGAAGGAACACGCCAATAGTACTCAACAAACATTCCAAATGGAAGTTCCAGCTCAGATTAATAAAACCATGACAAAATAAAGAATGAAAAAGAAATAACCAAAAAAACATTACAGACCACTCTTACCAAAAGACAACCTGCAACGATCATCAATCTGTCTTTCAACTTCTAAAATCGATAACAATGGGAAAAATAATATACAAAACCCCAAATCAAACAAGGACAAAGAAGAACATCCATCACAGACCATACCCCAACTTTCTCACGGGAATGTCTAAAGTCTTCAAATCTAACAAGTCAACCTACAGAACAATCAACTTCAAAGATTGACACGGAAAACAGGTTTGGTTTTTTGGAAAGGATGGAAACCGATGAACCGAGCACTAAAAACAAGTCAAAAAAGAGCAATAACTCCAATTCAGACAAATTACACATCAAACAATGAAATTACAAAATAATACAATCCTACAGTGGAATTGCAGAGGAAGCCGGGCTAATTATGAGGAACTTCAACAATTTCTGACCAACCATAACCCCAAAATAGTTTGCCTACAAGAAACCTTCTTAAAAGAAACAACCTCCATTAATTTCAAACAATACCATATTTATTAATACTACATTGGGCCTTTTTTCACTGCAAATAAAACTGGTAGTGAAAAATTACATCAATTGGCTATGCAAATGAATTAGTTTATTTAATATAAATAACTAACTCATGCCAGATAGAAACATATGTCTCCACCAAGAAATATCATTGTGTTTGCCTTGTTAATGCTGGATTTATTGTGTTGTGAAACTAAAATAAAATTGATCTGGTTATGGATCTTCCCATTAAATGAGTGCCAGGTTGTGGTTCAAGACAGCTTATGGAGGTGGAGAGTCATTCATCTTCCCAATGCCAAATCTTCCAACTCTTCCTGCCCAGTTTGTGTATGCATCCAGTCCTACCTTGGCATTCCAATCTCCTTGCATGTTGGTGATGTCTTTCTGGGTTTTTTTTTCTCAAGGTAAATTCTAATAATTTATAGAATTCCTCAACTTCCTCGTCATCATGCTCTAATGTTGGAGCATAGGCCTGGATGATGGTCATGTTGTATGGTCTGGCTGATAAACAGATGGAAATAAGTCTGCTGGAAATAGGATTAAAGCTGATGACATTGTGTGTAATTTTTTTCCTTACAATAAATGCCACTCCATGTTGGTGCTTCTTCTCATCTCCAGAAAACCAAATTTTAT
This sequence comes from Acanthosepion pharaonis, assembly GCA_903632075.3. Taxonomy (NCBI): domain Eukaryota; kingdom Metazoa; phylum Mollusca; class Cephalopoda; order Sepiida; family Sepiidae; genus Acanthosepion; species Acanthosepion pharaonis. The sequence continues at coordinate 71,452 of CAHIKZ030002538.1, read as the reverse complement.
GTCCATTTTGTGTAATTGTTTCTCCAAAACCAATCCATCTGACCTCAGACATCCCAATGATGTCCCAATAATAATATTTCAGTTCATGGGTAAGTTTTGGGGGTTCTTCCGGGGGTCTATAGTGTGCAGACATTCCATGTTCCTGTTGTAAATTCTTCTCTTGATAAACTGATACTATGTTTTGCAGTAGTTGACTTATGACGCCCATCCTGAAGTGAATTGATATTATTTCACTATGTTATAAAAAATAAATTTACCTTACTGTGTTGGAATGTGTCACAAAAAAATAAATGATTTCATCAGTTTCTCTCCTGCTGTCGTAGCAACAGGCACAGTCTCCACTTCTGAGACAAAAAAAACTGCCCTCCTTCTCATTCCAGCCCTTTACATAGAGCTTGGTAACTCGCCTATGCAAAACACCAACAAGCCAGCTACCAATTACAGTTCCCGCGCATGCCCGCCTCCACTCGCTTTGGGGGTGTCAAGTTGACCAACCAACTCATTGCCTGCCCCCCGATCTTAAGATCACCAAGCTTCTCAGTTCGAGAGATGGTCGCGTCTGTCTGATGACTGCATCCGCATATATACAACTTGCACGCTTGACATATTGGGATAACCACTCATGCGCGATCTTGCTTGCTCGGATGTGGCAGATTTCCAGATTCATCCCGTGTCTCGCTGTCATGATCACACACTGGGCAACTCGGGGCAGGTCTCTTCTGCCGAGCACTCCTTCTGAGTAGGATGACAGGGTCCTCATCCTCGGATGAACTTTCATCCGTTGAGCTGCTATCCACCTCTGGACAGCTGGCCACGTTAACATCCGCGGGTAGAGTACTGATGTTTGAGGTGGATCTGACTTTAAATACACCACTCGCGCACCTTCAGAGTCACTTTCATCATCTGATGACTGTTTTAACCCTACAACTGGCCGCAAGTCTTTAACATGATGCGGCACGCCATCAACCTGCACTGACTGCAGGCTGATAATCTCGGTAACATGCCCCATTCTAAGCTTGTCCATACACTTGATGTGCGAGGTCTTAACCCTCACTACGTCACCAATTCTGTATTTTGCTTGCGCATCACTTGGAGCCATTGCGATGTCAATGCCTCGCAACCGTAAGTGATAGGCGTGCACCATGTTAGCCGGTGCTGTTGTAGGCAAAACACCGTCTTTAGGCGTCACATTATACCAATAGACTGCTTTGGGGATTGAACATTGCTTCCTGGCTGCAATCACTTTTATAGACCGGGGGCTTCTTTCTACTATGCCGTTTCCCGCCAACATGTAGGCACACCAGAACCGAAGCCACACACCCCACTTCCTTAAGAACTGCACCTCACATGGGATTGTCTTGCATCACTCTCTACATAGTTTCAGTTATCATGCATCTTAGGGTAACATCGTGCACCTTGTCGTCCCATCCTGACGAAACACAAGTTACGTGGCGCTTTATGGCTGCTGCCGCCACTCTGAGCCAACTGCATATGGGAAAATGGCCTACCAGTTTCCCACACATGGAGAAGGTACTCCAACGAGTGATCACTGGCAGGACATGTCACTACCTCGCCTCCAGTGAAGTTTTTCTCCATCACTACTGACATGTAGTCCAAGTACATTTGCTCCATCCTGTAGCAGATCTGGGGCCTTGCACACCAAGCCAAAGCGCTCTAGATGTTCCTTAACCCTCGTTGAAGAGGCCACATTTTCACTGACATAAACATTGTCAATGTAGGATGACCTTGTCCTTCGAATTTCCTCATCCTGCGACATGACCACATTCATAATCGCTGACATGATTTTTGGAGCCACATTAAGACCAAATCCCAATCGAGTGAGGCAATATCTCCCTCCTTTTACCATGACAGTCTGAAAGGGCCAGAGTGATCGGTGGACTCGGACTTGGAGGTAGGCCCTTCTTAAATCGAGGGTGACCACGTTGCTCCCTTGTTGTCGCCATTCCCGCAATTTCTGGGCACAAACGTCCGCGTTGGCGATATGCATCTACAAATATATTATTCAATTCCCTGTAGTCCATGACTGGTCTCACTTTCCCTTATTCTCTTGCACTATTGCCATCAACGGAATCAGTCCTCGAGGCGGCCCTAGCTCCTCCTCGGGGTACGGCGCAAGCTAGCTGTTTGCTATCCAAAGCTGCAATTCATTTTCGTATTCGCTCCTGATATGCTCTGGAATCAGGTACTCTGCTATTTTATTTTTCAGTGGCGTGGGAGTTCGTCCACCCGCCCACTTCCACGTTGCAGTCCATACACGCCTGCGCTGGTCGAAAGTTGCACTGAAGTCGGGTTTAATCCTCAAAGCAGCACAGATGGGCAGATCAGAAAACTCGACTTCACTTGCGTCTGTGATGTGTATGCCGCCCAGCTCCTTAATAATGTCCATCCCAAGGAGCAGATCAAAACCTAATAATGTGCTGTCCACGACCAACACACTGACTGTGACAGGGTTACCGTTGTTGATACTGAGTTTGATGTTTCCAACTTCCCGGCTCCTGAGAGCTTTTCCATCGGCCAGTAGTATGTCCATCTTTAGTCTGCTCCACTGTCGACAAATTGAACTGTTCATAAGTGACAGAAAGCAGCCCGAATCTACTAAAGCGGTATGCGTTATTCCATTGTTGCGCACCTTAATCATAGGGAGCGCCTCTTTCATGCTCGGTGTGGGGAAGAGACCAGCTGATATCGTGTCCCCCATTCCATTTCCCAGACACATAGAGGCAATGTGACCTACATTATGACATTGGAAACATCGTAGATCGAGACATGCCTTTCGCACCGACCCGCTGCGCATTTCTTTGCATTGATAGTGGCAGTCTTTGGCAAAATGATTTGGCCCAGAGCACCGATAGCAGGTGACATTGCCATGGCGACAGATGGCTGGGGTTGGATCCTTTTTGACTTCAATTGGTTGAACAACTGTGGCCACTGGTTCATCAGCCTCTTTTTCATTGATCATGATAGCACGGGCTCTGGTCATCAATTGATTGAGCATCATGTCTTCCATTCTGAATGATGTGCGAAGTATCTGCTTAACATGACTAGGCAATCCAGACACAAAGGCACAGATCATACATTCTTCAGGAAGCAGTGCGATTGGTACGGTGAGCTTCTTTAATTCTGCCACATATACATCTACTGTCCTGCCAGGTCGCAGACGCAGCACCTGGAATTGGTCATAGGCCACGGACTGGTCAGTTCCAAATGTGGTTAGTACAGCGTGCTTTATTTGCTCAATGTCACTTTTCTGTTCTTTGCTCAGCTGCCTATACACAGCAAGGGTGCTGCTTTTCAAGCGCAGTGGAAGAATCCGTTCAATCTTCATGATCCCGCATAATTAATTTTTAATTGCAATGGATTTTTTTCTTTAGGTTCCTTCCAAAATGTATTTAAGATAAAAGTCAGTAGATTCTTTTGGCTTATTTTAAGATGGTGCTGCATATTGTCTTCATTAAATAGGGATGATTCCTTTCTATAAAGATTAGTAGGAAACACAAAAGCTTAATGTTATGAAAGCCTGTAGTAGTAGGCAGAATTTAATAAATATAGATATGTCAACTAACTTTGGTATTAGGATAAGCGAAATAAAAGATCAAAGACCCGGTACCAAAGCAAAGGACAATATCACATGCATTCCCAACCACAATATAAACACAGGAAAGATAGGGCCTAAATACCAGTCTTTTCTACCCTTTCACCCAAAAGTGGGACAGGCAGGTCCACTCTATTCTAACCACCAAAAAACTAATCAGGACAACTGTCTGCTACAAAAAAGAGAGGTCACTATCTCTTTCTATATCAACATACCACAAGCTATGAACTCTGTTTCACAAGAAGGATACAAATTGAATTAAAAAAAAACAAAAAAACTTCCAAAACAACGTTCACCAAGTGTTCATTCATTTTAAATATAAAAGCCAACATTCTGCACCAACCTCCACAAGCCAAAAAAAAAAAAACAAAGTCTCTTTTTTTTTCCCCATTTGAATAATTTTTCTTTATTTTTCTCTCTCTTTCAGTAAATTCTTTAAACATTCTGGAAAAACATTTGAAATTTGCAATCTTTGCTGAGATTGTCTTTAAGAGGAACATATGCCTTGGATAAAAGTGTTTTTAGTTTCTTAGATTTTCAAACAAAATTCTGTATTGACCAGGATCTTCTGAGTTTTACTATCTTCACCTAAAATACAGTCACTCAGTATTGGTAACATGGTAGCTGTTAGTAATTGTCAAAAATATTTTCATTTTTAAAGAACTGAAACAAAAATATTTTACTACTGACTAGCAATATCTAATGTTGAAAAATTAACATGTTCACTGTGTGTGTGTGTGTGTGTCCTTAAATAATATTAATCACTAAAATAGACTAGTCTGTGGAAGAAAATCCTGTATTCAACTCTTGATTAAAATTAGGTTAGAGAGTCTAACTTTGAATCCATGTAAATAATTTGTCACTTGTCAATTTCTCTTTGTAACATTTTTCAGCTGAAATGTTTGTTTTTTGACTGTCATAATGATATTTATTGCCAGACTAAAATGTTTTGGGGATTTTTTTAGTTCAAGGCCAACAACAATAAAAGAAAGGTCAATTATTATCTGAACACTTTGACTTTAAATTTATAAAGTTTAGGTACAAAAACGAAAGTCCATCAGAACAATTACCATGAAAATATTTATAGAAAAGGCATAGGGAAGCCGTGTTATGTTAGTGGAAATGTGACTGAAGTGAAGATGCAATATCAGCACTGATAATGTTGCAGATTCTTCTTTGGATTTTATCAAGAATCTTTAAATACATAGAAACACAAGAGCAGATGGGACAGCAATATTTAATGCATAGATGAATGGTAGACTTATAAAGGTGTAAGATAGATTGTGAGAAAAACTGTCTAACACAATGAACCAATTTTCCTATCAGTAGACCTAGCAATTGATTTAATATAAGTATTCCACTTCATGTCAATGGAAAATGTTAGCCTAAGAAAGTGCAATGAGTCACTCTGCTAAAGTTTAGAGCAGCCATATTGATGGAAGGTGAAAAAAGTTCTCTAAAACAAATAAAAGAGAGAAGTTTGATTTTTGAGGCATTAAAATTAACAAGCCATTTCTTGCTCCAGTTAACAGATTGAAGGTCATTTTTTAGATCAGCTACCAATTTAACTTTAGTGACCCTATCAAACTTACCATTAACAGACTTACCAATAACATGGGAGTAAATGGTTATGTCATCAGCATAAATACTGAGTTGAGAACTGATAACATTAGGAAGGTCATTGATGAAAATCAGGAACAATTAGGTCCAAAGATAGAGCCTTGTGAGACACTTGCATTAATGCAAAAAGATCTAGAAGAGTGAGCATTCAAGACAATTTTCATTTCAAAATTAGATAAGAAAAATTGAATCAAATCAAAAAATTCAGAAATACTATAACTTTTCAACTTTTGAAAATCACCAAGATGCCAAACTCTGTCAAATGCCTTTGAGATATCTAAAGCAACAGCCCACGCTTCACCATTCTTATCAAAAGCTTGATAGGCTCTTTCAGCAATAACCATTAATATATCAGCAGTTGAGCTAGAGAAGTGAAAGCTATATTGTTTATATGAAAGAAAACCTTGTGAGGTAAGATGCTCAACCAGTTCAGAGTTGATTAGAGCCTCTAGGACATTACCAAGGAGAGGTAGAATACTAATAGGTTAATAGAAGGATCAGACAGTTTCCCTGAATTCTTAAAAACAGTAACTATAGAAGAGAATTTCCAACAAGCAGAAAACCAAGAAGCAGCAAGGCATTTATTGTAGAGTTTAGAGAGAACAGGAAGCATTTCATCAGCACATTTCCTTCGGATTATTGCAGGGATGCCATCAAGTCTTGCATGCTTGTTGGTGAGGATCTGAGAGATAATAGCTGGCACTATTAATAGAGTTATGTGCATATCACACAGTAGAGACTCAGTTATAAGTGGAAAGTCAAGTAAAAACACTCCAGGTGATTCAAGAGTAAAATTGGAAGAGAATTTACAAGCAAGAAGATAATATCTCAAATTGAGTGAAGAGAGGGGTAATAGATGACTTACCCTTGTTTAACACACTATTACAGAGCCACCAGTAGTCATGAATACTAAACTTGTTAGAGGCTATATGCTGCCTCATTCTGTCAGCAAACAAAGACTTATCCCTATTGAGGGCATGTTTATAATTATCATAATTGTGATTGGAACTATCAAGTTGGTATGGCTAGAAAAAGTAATTCATGTGAACAGGCAGGTGTAAACCAAGGAGAAGATTGTGGTTTCACCTTGTATTTCTGAAATGGTCCAAAAGCAACAATGCTGGCTTTTACCCAAGAAGAAATCTGAGTGGTATAATTCTCAATACGAAAGTTAAAAATTTAACACCAAGCATTGCAAGAAAATCACAAAATGAATCCTAATCAGTATGCAGGTAACAGAAAGAAGGCTTGTGAATAAGAGGTTTACACCTAATAGATAACACAAAAGAAATATCAACAGATACTACAGAATGATCTAATTTGCCAAGAGGACAGAGTTGTAATGCTCAATAAGAACCAAGAGAGGAGATAAGGAACAAATCAAGTAAAGAAGTGCATTTTGATCAAAATTATTAGGGAAACAAGTAGAGAAATCATTTGACTGAGAGACTGTCTGAACAATAGAAAAATTAAAAGTGAGAATGTCTGCAACATCAATAACATTATAATGATTAAGCCATTTGACATGATGAGCATTAAAATAACCAAAGACATTCACAGATGAATGTAGAGAGAGAACCATTTCTATATTACCAGATATTTTGTCTAATGTTACAGTCCTCAGAAAAAGGGGAATGATAAAGAAAAAGAGATAGCTAACAAAGTGCAATAAAGTTGAAAGCATGTGAAAGAATCATTTGGGGACTCAAGAGATGATTCCCTTACCATTGGAATATTTCTGGATGTAAACACCAAAGCCATGTATATGTATCCTAGAACCTATTCAACAAGGAAAAAGATAGCCTGGAATAGGGAATTCATTGGTAGCAATAGAAGAGTTAAAATTAATTTCACAAAGCACTAAGATATCTGGGGAATGTTTCAAGAGAAAAGATTCTATACAACAGAAATTAGTATGAATACTATTAATATTAGAGAAAGAAAGGTTGATTAGGGAAGGTAATTTTTGTTTACTTTTTTGATTTTTTACTTTTTTGTTTACTGTAGTAAATTTTTGTTTACTTATTTCTTTTAATTGTAACTGTCATGAGAAAATTATTTTAAAAAAACCCAAATAACTATCACTGTGCATCATCTATAACAAAATAAACTGGCCAGAATGTGGCTATGACTAAAGCATATGGCCTCAACATAGCCCACAAAAAGTGCATGCAGAGATACCCATCTATGTGCAACATGACATTGCAAATACTTAGATATTATATGACTGTTGATTAGAGCAGCCTAAGTGCTCGAGTTTGGGCTCCTTCCTACCAGTGGGGATGCTTAATAAGAATAAAGTAACAATATATAACAAAATAAAATAAATAATATATAAGCCCAATTTTATTGTTGTTGTTAAAATTGTTTGCTAATTAATAAAAAATGATTGGTTATACAAAATAAAAATAAAAATTAAACCATGCAAAATAAACATTAGGAACTTACTACTTATTCAAAAATACCCTGTCACTCTTAAAAATGTCACATTGATACATAAATAAATAAAGGGAATCATTTATGCCAAATGTATAAATAAATTAGCAAATATTATAATCTATATCTATAATTATCAAAATGTTTATGAGTTTCCAGTTTTCATCCAATTTTGATGAAAATTTTTGTTTGATAGATAATTCTTCAGTGCCGGTTTTGAGTCCAAATTGCACATTGATTGGCCAAGTTTCAATCTCTCTCAAGTGAGGTTACCTTTTCCGTTGCATATACAGTTTTAAGGTGTTGCTTTAATTGTCATTTATAGCTGTTCCCAATATAAATTTTTTTATTGTCCTACCATTTTTTGCATTGCATTCACCGTAGTAATAAGTAAGCTTGTTTTTTATTACTCAACATTTATTTTTCCAACCTTTCCTAAAGTTATTTGAACTTAGTGATCCCTGTAGCTTTAAAGTGTTCTCTTCTGTTATTTGCCCATGCATTCCATTTGACAATTCATACTTGCCTAAGACATGCAACCAAAGAAAAGAACTTGCCTAGGTTGCAAAACCACTGCCACCAGGTCCGCCATGTGAATAAGAGATAATGAATCGTCTTTAGAATGTTCAATTTGCCTGTCTCAAAATGCCACTGAGTCTAAAGATCAACGTAGCCATTGGCTTTCCAGAAGAGCATACCTGAACACTTCTGCACACAAGGCTGAAACTGCTGATAAAAGGACTCAACGACTGAGGAGGAATGCCTCTTCAACTGCTGCTGTGCATGAGGCTGAAACAAGATTGAGAACACAAAAATGGCTCTTTTCAGGCCCCCACTCCTATTTGGGGTTGTGCTTCAGTTGCACCCAAATGTTGTTACTAACATTGATTTTCAGGTGGACTGACTTCAACTTAAACTGCTCCAAATGAATGGTAAAAATTCCCAGTAATGAAAGACCTGGTTGAAGTGTATTAATATGTTGTATTAATATTTGTAATAAATTAATGTAATATTATAAATAATAATAGCATTTCTACATCCCTACACTATTTATTTATTTATTTATTATCATTATTATTATAACATTCATTTTTTAGTGTTACATAAATTCAAGAAATAAAATAGGTAAAATGTGTGAATTGTTTCTCTCCTAAAATTATGTGATAAGCTTAAAATCACTGCTGAAGGTTGAACTGACTTCTATGATAAATTCTTATCATATTACTCAGGTTGATCTTGAGAAATGCCCATCTTCTGCAGATATACTAAAGAAAATATGTTCATACATTTCAACATGTGTTTTCAGTCAGAAATAATATTGCTCTATAAGAGAAAACACTTTCAGTCATGAACAGTTGTGAATCTATATCTGATGTTTCTACATAAATGACCTGTTCAGAACAAATTCCAACTTAGTAAGACATCAATAATATTGAGATGATGCATGGAATTATATATGATATTAAGAACACATTATTTATAAATAAATATAGAATTTAATAGTAAATAATAATAAACTTCTATTTAGTTTGTTATCAAGACAAATAAGTGATCAAACACACAAAATAATTTTGAAGGAATTATTTATTCAAATAGCAAAGATATTTAAAAGATAACAAAAGCGTTAGCACATTGAGAAGACAATACTGATGAAATTAAAAAGAAACTAAATAAAATTTTAAATAAAATCCAAAAGAGATTTTCTTAAACATGTCAGACTTTTATGAAGGAATGTTTGCTATTTTTTTTATACATTTTACATCTTTTATCAAAGGATTTAATAAATATTGACACATTTGTTTCAGAAAAAAAAAACTTTATGATTAAACAAAATTTGTTTGTATGCTTTTTTTGCAAAACACTGTTGAACACAAAATAATGATTTACTCAGCTTTGTATGAGAAAAAAAGTAAAATATTTTTGAGATCAAATTGCATGATATCATCTGAGTGAATTCTGTATTTTTGATTGAACATTCAGTATCAAATATTCTAAACATAAAAATATGACCAAATATTGACTCATCATCTGTTTGTTCAAATGTCTTCTGGGTCTTTCTCAGTCTCTCTTGAATAATTTGTGCTGTTTACTTTGAACAAGCAATTGAGAATACAAGTTTGAATTAACTGTGAGCTTGTCAGTTAAAAGGAGTCAATTTGATATGACACAAAAATAATAATATCTGATATTGTCATACCAATTGTCAGATTTAACAAGTTTCTATTAACAACTAAGTAAAATTTTAATATATTTAAAAGCTAATAGTTTTAATTTTGATATAAAATTTAAAAATTTAAAGTATAATTTTTCTATAAATAGTATTGTCTTATTTCATTGAACTCGAGTTTGAATTCCAGTCGAATCCATTTACATGCTAATACCTTTGGGAAAGGTATGAATCCTTTTCTTCTCCCACCAATTATGGATAAATAGCAGGACAGATTGAGTTCTAGAGACTTGGATGGCAATTGGTCTACCGTAGAAACAAATGGCAACCTACTGCAGAAAATGATTGCCTACACGTGTATCATGCATAGCACATAACTGACTGACTAAAGATTGTTAAATGCAGTGGCAGAGTGTTATAGTTCAGTCCTTGCAGTATTATGTGATTTTGCTAAGATTACCATACTGAAAAGACTCTGATGGTGAATCAACTTTTTATATCTTCAAAGTTAGCAAGAATAGGAAATAGAAGAATATTTAAGACAGTAAATAACACAGTCAGAAAATAAGAATGAACATTTTTTTTTTAAATTTATTTCAAACTGGTTGAAATATCCAGTTTCAAACTTTCTTTCAGTACTATTTTGGTTACTATTGTTTTAATGACAAATTTAATAAAAAAAAAAGCATTTAAAATTATTCTGAGTTAAGCAATAATGCAAATTGTTTGTTTTTTTTTTTTTACTTTAAAATTTATTTTAGAAATATATTAATTTAGAAACTTTCTAAAAAGTAGAAAATTTATTTTTACTGAGAAAAATGAACCTCAAAGTTGATTTGAATGACTTCCAATTCAGAGATCATCACGTGTTCTTTTGTAAATTTCTGTAATATGTCTGCCACGAGCCAGAATCCTTTCAGGTAATAAATCCATCATTGCTTGCACCTAAAATAATGAGACAAGACACAGGTTAATCAATTTTCAGATGGAATGATTCCAAAGCTTTGAGAGAATCAGTTGGCAATTTCCAGATCAAATTGTTTCTTCAACAAAAATATTCAGTTTTTCAGTAAAATCAAAGAAATCAAAATACCATATCTTTCATCCTCATATTCTATTTTTGGATCTAATATTTTGTCTTGAACAACAAACAAAGTAAAAAGAAATCTAAGAAAGGAAAACATTTACAGCTCAAAGCTTGTAAAATCTAAGATTAATTTATTATAAAAGTGGGGTTTAGTTGACATTCACTCTGTGGTCAGATAGCCATGTGGAAGACAACACCATGAATCTTTGGAAATATTTTTTGGCAGTTCTAAGCTTCGTTTTAAGTTATTCAGCCTTGTTGCAGTAAAAGTTTATCCTCCATCTCTTTTTGCTAACTGCAGATTGTAAACCAATTGTTACTAAGTTACAGAGATATACTGATGGCTGGAAATTAAAAATGAAGCTGAATCTGTGCTACAGGTATGTGCTGCAACTGGCAGTGGAATAGAGTTCAGCCAGATTAAGAAAATACACCTGCACTGTGAAGATCCTGGTGTTAGACAAACAACCTACTTCGTTAGAAAGATCATCCCATCCATGATGAAAGAGGCTATCAAATTGGCAGTCAGATCCTGTTTGGAATGTCAATCAATTGATCCAGCACTGATCTGATGGCAAAGAGGGAAACTGGGGACAGCCAATGTATGGCAAAGACTGTTTGTGGATGGACATCACTCATTATAGAGGCACCTATTACTTGACCTTCATAGACTGTGAGCCTTCCTGCTTTGCCATTTGGCAACCATTAGTGTGAGAAGATTCTACTGCTTTAATCCAGCATCTCATGACAATTTTCTTGAAAGGGGCCTACCTGAGGATATCCTGACAGACAATGGCACAGCATTCAACAGCAGGAATTTCAGGACATTTGGTGAAGATTAAGGCATCCACCTGCAATTCCGGTGTGCATATATGCCATCTGGAAATGGCATTGCTGAATGCTCACACAGAATCATAAAGCGGATCGCTGCCAGAAAGCAATACTCTGTCCAGAAAGCAGTGTGTTGGTACAACATTACATCAAAGGATAGTGTTCACAGTGAGACTTCTCCAGTCGATGCGTTGTACTCCTACGAAGTTCAGATGAAAGGTGTTGATAACATTGCATCACTGAAGGCTGAATTTAGACAGAGAATATATAAAAAAAAGAGATGCTGGCAAAAACATCACCTAATAGATGCACAAGTAAATATAGAAAAGAAACAGTAACCAGAATCTTGAGTCTACATAGAATGAATACTGTGCCATGTGAGAGACCTTCGCCATCACCCTTAAGTAGTGGATGACCCTGTTGAGGTTGAGGTTGCCACATCAAGGGATAATGGAATGTGTCTACTAATGGTGGATGATGAGTCCGACCATTCAACTGATGGTGACTGATCAATCAAGCAGATGTGATGGTGAAGAGGATCAGTGGGTTGTAGCAAAAACTGTTGAAGAAGTGAGTGAACCTTTGGAGAAGCAGCAGACACAAGGTGTCTCAACCGCCCCACTGGCTGCTATCTATGTGATCATGAGATGTGGGGGGATGTAATGGACATGACCTATCTTGTCAATGAAAGAGGCACAAAATTGTTTGTACCATACACAGTGATGTAACTAGTGCCTTAGGACTAATTAAATGCCTGTAGGTGGGTGTGAAAAAATCTGCATAACTGACTGAGGCTCACATAAAACCTGGCAGATTTTGTCCTCGAAGAGAGAAGGTTTACAGACAGTAAGGAATGCATTTGAACAAGCCAGCTGTAAAGTTCAAGGACAAAGATGTAGCAGTGAGGAATGTGAAACAGATTACTAGATATATTATTGCAGAAACTCAGGTTTCCAGTCCTCAATTTGGGAAAACCTAAGACTTGTCATTTCCGGTTCATACAATATATGTCCTCACATAGTAGAATCGTAACATGGCTTCTTCAGAAACACAGAAGAATCTTCGTATCATATGTAAGACCCTATCTTTTCATTCTCCTTACTCTCTTCTTGCTGTGTAGATATATGTGATATATTTTTCTCTGCATGGGACACATGTAAATATGTATATATAGTTTTGTGTATGTCTTAGTGGTAGAAAAGTCTCTCTGTGAACAAAGTATGTTTGTCATTCTTTTTCTTTTCAGCTATTCTGTTTTGTCTGTGTAGTACTGTATTATTGTGACACCATTTGGGGATACAAGGAAAAGGAAGAAAAGAAGGGAAAGAAATGAAATTTTGATAATGAAAAATGGTGAAGGGTTTCATTGCCATTGTCGAGAATTCTAAATAGATAAAAATTAACTGTGTCGTGGTGGCGGACTTATATTATCGGGAATAGATAACAGCCACTTGGTGCTGGCAAAAAATCTAATTGACAAGTTCCAGATCGGCTAGCTAAACACCGAGTTTTGAATAGATAAAAAAAATTAACTGGGTCATTGTGGCGAACTTATATTATCGGGAAAAGATTTTCTGTGACCGGGAATGCCCTGACCACACACGAGCTGAAAAAAAAAAAACAAAGGAAAATAGGTTAAGTCTTTGTCGATGGAAAGATATCGTTAGACAAGGTCTGGGTTGTGTTAGAATCTGGCGATGACAGCGAAACTATTTTATTGGAAAAGTTGGCTGTGTTTTGCTAGATGAAACCCACCTGATAATTGGTGAAAGTAGACTTTGGGATAGGAATTGAGGTTATCACACTACGGGTCGCATTGTTCTGTTGGCGGCCAGAGAAGAGAGAAAAGAAAAGAAAGAAAGGAAATAGAAAAAAAGAAAAAGAGGGGATAATTCTTTTTTTTCTTTGAGCAAGATATTTTTTTTTTAAGAAACAAGGCTAGTCTGGTCACACCCACACTGATGATCGGCCATAGGCTGAATGTTAACGAGAGCCAGGTGGAGGTGATCATATGATGTAGGGGGAGGCCTTCTACCACTCCTTAAAGAGAATAGGTATGAGATGTTACTGCGAAGAAGTAGGAAAATCGTTGACGCCCTCTGAGATACCCATATGAAGATGGAAGGTGAAGAAAAGACTTCCAAAAATGGAAATAATAAATTTTTCCTGACCGAAAACAAAAAAAGGGATTGTGGATTTGAAATTGTCAAGGAACCTCAAACCCCGACAAAGCCCACCCCGGTTTTGGTCGGCGTCCATATAAGCAAAGTCGCAGCAAGCGAAAATGAGTTGGAGTTCCAGTTTTCCAGAGTTTCCAGTTCGCAGTTGAATTGGGTTGAATCCGCCTCGCAGAACAAACTGACTTGAAAGATTCGCGCAACTTCCGAACTCATCTTCAATCCAAGAACAATTTATTTTTGAAGAACGACTTAGATTCATACCACCAAAACAAGTTTTACGACTATCGCCTGAAGACACACCAAGAACCAGTTTTTAAAGAACAGACAACTTAAGATGTTAAAACTCACCTAACAAAAAACAACGTGTCACGAATCCATATAGCGGGTTGGGAGATAGACACAGTCCTATGTATCCAGCAACCAGATATAAAATATTGTTATCCTTTTTTGATACCTTTGAACTTTTGAGTTATTATTTTATTTTCTTTTACATATATTTGTGCGATACCACCCTTATTCGAACTCAACTTGCATTACGGCCCCAACGACTGATTGATTTCGTCTGCCTAAGATCAATTCACAACGTGGATAGGCAGACTGGGGATCAAAGCAGTTACTTCGGTAACCAAACGTTGGAAGCGAGTTGGGAACGACGAGGCTGATATCGAATCTAACCAGATTCTCATCCGAATCACCAAATGTTAGAACGTCACATTTGGGTGCCGCAACCAATACCAAGCCAGTTGGTCGTCACAGGACAACACGACTGACGCAGACAGGCGGACGTCACGTTTGGAGTGGCGACACCCTAACGAAGCAGCGAGGAATGAAGCAGTGAGGAACAAGCCAGGCTGGGGGACGTCACATGGATATAATAATGCCCATAATAGGGGAAATATAAATTGGACAATAAACCTTTCTTCTATAGCTCTCTTTCATTATACTGTGAATGAAATTACTAAATATAACATATACAGTTCTTTAGACTTCTGAAGTGCCTATCACCAGGTCACTATAAAGGAAGCTGGGTGTAAACTATTAGAAGTTCAATAAAAGCTTATTTGGGGTTATTAATGGAGTAGCAAATTTTCAGCATGTAACTGACAGAATTATAGGTAAGGAATATCTACAAGAACATATGCATATATTGATAATGTCACTATATATGTGGATAATCTGAAGGCAGGCACAATAGTAACCATGGTTGATTCATGGAGGCAGCTAAGAGATAAACTCTAACTCTGAATGAAGACAAATGTTCCTATAAATTATGTTCAATGTCTTTACTTGGGTATTTCATACAATAGGAAGATCTGCCCTGATCCAGGTTGCCTGGAACCATTTGCCCATAGATACTTTCTCTATATCACAATAGGAATACTAGCAGATTACTCCAAATGGATCACTAGGTTTTCAGAAAAAGTTTATGCCCTTGTGGATGTGAATAAATTTCCTTTGCCACAAGCTGCTTGTTTGAAACTCTGGAAAAATGACATTACTGATACTATGACTTGGGCAATTGACTGAACTGATTCTTTTACTGTTGAAACCCAGTCCTCTGAATACACTATAAGTGCTACACTACGTATGGACACCCTGTGGCATTGTTTTCTTGCACTCTTATTTATAGTGAACAGAAGCATTTGTCAATAGAAAAAGAAGCTTATGACACAGTTGAGCCCTTATGAATGTGGCACCATTACTTCACTTTCATCTTTAGAAAAGAATGTTTATAAATAAAAAAATAAATTTTTGATAAGTAAAATCAAAGACAGAAGTATAGAGGAAGTAAAGAATTGAATTACCTGAAATCTGGCAGAGAGTTTTTCAAACTCCTTAGGAATAATGTTTCTTTCCAAATTTCCAACTTTGATAATTTCTTCAAGGACAGCCAAATAATTATGCAAATTCATTACTTGTCCTGACACAGCCAAAGTTTCTTCCATATTATAAGCCTGAAAGACATTGTTCATTATAATTACAATTATTTGTCTCAGTCTGAATTCTATGTCTTTGTTTACAGATATATTATTCCTTTTTTTTCTACAAGTTATTCAAAAGAAAATTGTGCTTCAAAAAATTTAAAAAAAGAAAAAAAAAAAAAAGCTTCACCCAGGATCTCTCTCTCATCCTTCCTTACTGTTATAGTGGAACACACCTATTCTATAGTTAATAGACTCTCCCACCTATAATAAGTAGGAGTAGTAAGAGTAACGAAGGAGTCACTCAGTGAGGCGGTCAGTCAGTTGATGCCGGATGACCATTAGTCGAATACTAAAGTATCAGTGCCCACAACTAGATTACTCTGCGTTATACCTATTATATCAAATTCCTAACGTTTTGTACATCAAATCTATTTTAGGACCGACAGTACAAATACAAGCCTCCACTGTGAAATCACTCAACAACAATAAATTGGCGACGAGGAAGTCGTACTCATACAGAGAAAAAAAAAAAAATTTGTTCGCCACAGTATTATTTGACAACGAGGGATTCAGATTCATATGGTGGAAGAAAAAAAATTCGTTCACCACAGTATAATTTGGCAATGAGGGATTTGGATTCATACAGTGGAAGAAAAAAAAATTTGTTCGCCACAGTATACAGTTTAATTTGACGAAACCAATTGGTTCTTCATATTCATATGGTGAAAGAGAGAAAAAAAAAAATTCGTTCGCCACAATAAAATTTGGCAACAAGGAATTTGTACTCATACGCAGGAAGAAAAAATTCGTTCGCCACAGTATTATTTGGCGACGAAGATTCGAATTCATATGGTGGAAGAAAAAAATTTGCTTGCCACAACATTATTTGATGACGAAATTCATACTCATACGGAGGAAAAAGAAAAATTTGCTTGTCAGAATAATTTCGGTGACAAAATCTTGGATTCACACTTAAAAAAAAAAAACTTGGCAAAGTTTTTCAAAAGACAAGACGTCAACTTAGTGACGAAAAAATCTGTCATATTCTCAACTGAGAAAATCATTTTTTTTTTCTCGATAATATAATTTGCTCAAATAGGTCACGAATTGCAAATTTGTTGGACCTCCCCACTACAGTATTTAGGCATTGTGTAAATTTTTGCAAAGATGGAGGAATGCAAAGATATATTCCAGGAATATTTTAAGTTCCAGTCAGAACAACAGATGACAATATTAGAGCAACAGAGAACATTCCAGATGCAGCTACAGGGGGAAACATTTATTAGACAAATGCAGTTTCAACAAGAAATGGAACAGATGCATAGGGAGTTTCAAAACAAAATTCTGGAAATAACCGAGAAGAGGAAAGAGAAAAATCTACAAAATGATTCTTTCCCAGAGAATACAATATGGAATTCAATTGAAATATTCACGTACAGTCCAGATGAGGAGATAACTTTTGAGGAGTATTATAAAAAATATACGGACGTGTATAACGAGGACTGCAACTCGTGGTCTGAAGGAAAGAAGGTTAGGCTTCTTTTAAAGTTAAACTGCTGAGCATAACAAATTGGTAAACTACATTTTAATCTAAAAAAACTAGCGAAACAAACATTTAACGAGGCGGTAAATATATTAAGTGAATTATTTAGTAAAAAGACATCTTTGTTTCACAAGAGGTGGAAATGTTTGAATCTGATGAAAGATGACAAATAAGACTATATAACGTACGCAGCCAATGTGAATAAACATTGTGAAGAATTCAAGCTGGCAGAGTTAAGCGTTGACAATTTTAAGTGCTTGGTGTTTGTTCAGGGGCTGGTATCGGAAAGAGTTGAGAAAATTAGTGCTGCCAAAATTGGAAAACGAGTTGAGGATTACGGTACAGGAGTTGGCAGAAGACTGCATAAGATATGTTAACATAAAGAAAGATTCAAAAAAGATAAAACGGTGTGGTGTTTTGCATGTAAGGAAAATACGCTGCAAAAAAGAAAGTCAGTCTATCAAAAAGAATTCTAAAATTAAATTATCAAGCAAAAAAGTGAAATAACGGAGAAAAATAAACAAAACTCCCGAAAATGTTTTTTTTTTGAACTTCACTGATACAGATATTGCAATTTTAGGAATAAAAAATGTTTCAACTGTAAAAGAGTTGGTCATAAAAGCTCGCACTGCAGGTCAAAAAATAAAGACAATAAAATAAGAAAATTAAAGTCCGAGGTGAACGATGGAATAACCAGAAAAAATTGTTTATTGAAATAATAATAATAAAAATAAAATGCAACTCGACACTGGTTCCAACCTATCTATCATAAATTTGCATGTGTTTTAAAAAGTTGGGGAAACCAACGTTAATGAAGACAAAGAAAATTTTTAGGTCAGTGACGGGAAAAAAATACAATTTATTATATAATTTATTTACAAATGTCATGTGAAATAAAAAAACACGAAAAGCTAAACTATTTGTCATAGAAAATACCACGAACTTACTTGGTATGAATTGGATAACAGAATTCCAATTATGGAATCTACCGATAAATTCTTTCTGTTACAAGGTAGAAAATTTAAACTCCGATGCCCAAAAATCAGTAAAGAAAATTAAGGGAACATTTCTTTCTGTTTTTTCTCCAGGTTTAGGAACATGTACCAAGATGGAGGCAAAATTACAGCCAAAAGAAAACGCTCAGACGGTATTCAAAAAACGGAGGAATGTGCTGTTTGCTTCAATTGAACAGATAGATAAAGAATTGGACAGATTAGAGAAAACCGGTGTATTTTAAAAAGTTGAATGGGTAACACCGACGATATATGTGAAAAAAAAGGTTCAGAAAGTAAAGATGAAGCCAACACCGAGAAAAACTGGGGAGCGAGTTACCCACAGCCAAGGACATGCAGTATTATTAAATGATTTAAGTCAACTGAAGTCACCACAGAAAACGTTAAGAAGCACAAGATCAACAAAAGGGAAGCTAGAGGCAGAACAAATAGAACCATAAGAAGAACCTACAGAAACTGTGACTCCATCCTTAAGAAGCTCAAAGCGGAAGGTTGTTTCTGGTAACACTATGGAGGTACCAAAAAATAGAAAAGCGGATTGGCAATATGATGTACTTTGTGAAAGGCAAAAAAAATTCACGTGCAGTAACCAGATCAGACGATGTTTTTCAGACGTAGTTGACAGCAGTCCCGCGAAAGAAATGCTGATGGAGGTGATTTTCAATATGTTTGATCTAACAATGCCTGCCACAATTTTACCTGAGCTACGCCGACCCAGGAGAAAAACAAAGGCAACTGATCATTTTAAAAGTGGATCCAAAACGTAGGGGATACACTACGATGTTGCTAAAAAAATGAATTTTTTTTTGTTTTTTTCTTCATATTTCCTGTAAAAAATAAAAAATAAATAAAGAAAACTGTTTACTCCTACGGAGTAAAGTTTTAGGGGGGGATGTTATAGTAGAACACACCTATTCTATAGTTAATAGACTCTCCCACCTATAATAAGTAGGAGTAGTAAGAGTAACGAGGGAGTCACTCAGTAAGGCGGTCAGTCAGTTGATGCCAGACGACCATTAGTCGAATACTAAAGTATCAGCACCCACAACTAGATTACTCTACGTTATACCTATTATATCAAGTTCCTAACGTTTTGTACGTCGAACCTATTTTAGGACCGACTTAGTACAAATACAAGCCTCCACTGTAAAATCACTCCACAACACTTACTCTTAATCTTCTTCTTCCTCTCTTGCAACCTTTCTCGTACAAAATGAACAAAATCCCTGACTCCTATTTTCGGTGGAGCTTTATAGCTTTTCTTCCTGCCCATAATTTGTCTCTTTCTCTGGTTTGCCACACTATCTTTCTATAAAAGAAATTGCCTGTCACCACTTCTTCTTCTCCCCCACCACAAGATAAGTGACATTACATTTTCTCTTCTTCCTTCATTCAAACTACAGAAATCTTAAAAAAACAATCATTTATTTCCAATTACTTACAAATATTGTGTTTAAAATGAATATCTACTGAATAGGTAAAGTTTTGTTTTTTTTAATATTTGCATTAGGGAGTACTGAAATTTCTTAGTTTGATCCACTTTCCAAAATCTGACTAAATAACCAAGCATCACAATTCTTTTAAAATTTATTCTTGATCAGGCCAATAACTTTTCAGCACCACCTCATAAATCTCTGGTCTTTAGGATAAAGGATTGTTCTTTTTCCATGATTTATTCAGATGTGTATCTTCCCTACTGTTGCTTTAATCAGGTCTTTCCAGCCTTCATCAGCTATAACTTTTACTAACACTTCAATAAGAACAATTATTTAAAACTTAATGATGATGAAAATAAGTGTCTAGATAATTCATAAAGTAATCCTGAAATCTGTCAGTGGGATTATTAAATTTATAACACAGAAGACAATTTTTGCCGTGAACAATAAGCTTACCTTCTCACCCTCCCCATAAAAAATAAACAAAACCAGTGTATTTGTTTGTTTCTCTGCTTCTAAAATCTGCAAGGTAATCACAGACTAACTAGAATAGTAAACAATTGTTGTTGGGTGAAGAATTATTCATTTAGAAAGACTTTCTGAAAAATATTGTTTGCCATGGAGTTTGGATGAGATGATTTAAAGAATTCTATACTAACATTTTATTTTGGTTAAAATATGACTTGTCATCTGATAATTGTTACATTGTAACAGAAGAGAAGCAAAAATGCTTTCAATAAGGCTCAACACTCATTAGAATTGGCACAAAATTCCTCATTCCACTTCCAGATTGAGACTGGCAACATTTTAAACATGACTTACTTACCTGGTGGTACCATCCAGTTGGGATAATGAGCAATTCTCCTGATTTTTGTTCAAAATCAACTGAATATGCATCAGAAAATTTCGGGTAAGTTTTCAGATCAGGATTAAATGCATCAATGAAACTGGAAAAAATATATTCAGTTTAAAGAGAACTAGAATTAAGAATTGCAAATGTAGGTTTATGATTTGTCAATGTCTATATTATGATCATATAAAATTGAAGACATTTTTCCTAGATTTTAAGACTTTAATCTCATATTCAAGGTTACATTTAAAATTATAAATGTGGATGCATATTGATTATAAATTCAAAAATGCAATGGGCCCCCATTGTTAGATGATTTTTTTTAGGCATGTTAAATTGCCACATATAGAGGCTGTGCAGCAGGTGATCTGACTGATATTGGCTTAAATAAGAAAAAAAAACTTAGTTTAAGATTAGTGTTGGGACGATTCCTAATTTTTTTTAAATAAGAAAAACCGATTTAATTTAGAAAATGTTGATTTTTTCGATTCCGATTCCAAGAAAATGTTGATTCCGATTCCTTGCCTACTTAGGTTCTACCTGTATGTGTAGGGAACCCCAATTTTCAGCGATCACGGGAATCGATCGGGAATCGGAATTGTTTTGAAACGGAAGCCAGTTTTTTTTTTTTTTATGCAATCGTTTTCAATGTTAAATTAATCTTTTTTTTTTTTTTTTTTTTTTTTTTTTAATATAATGCTTTAAAAAACTGTCTTTTGTATTTTTGTAAATATTTTAAAGCAGGACCTTGTTATTTCTTTTAATTTTATTCTTCGTAAATATTTCTAATTATTTTCCTTTTTAACACCTAAAGAAGAATTTTAAAATTCAATGTCTGCATTCATAAAAAAAAAAATCCTGAAAAATATTCATTATCTAGATTTATTAAAAAAAAATAGTTAAGAAACTGTTTGTAGGAAGGAGATCAAAGTCAGTTAGTCCCCTCCCACTCCAAATATACTGTGTCTGTTTCACTGATTAAGTTAAGTGTAAGTGGGATTTATAGATAATAAGTTTGACCTAAAAAATGAAAGAAAGAAAAAAGAGCAAAAATTAATACATTTTAATAACGTATTTCTTTGGTTTCATTTTATAACTTGTTATTTTTATGAAATGTTACATTTCTCTCTTACCGGTTAGAAATATGGAAAAAAAAGTTTTCTTTTTTCAACATCAGACTAATTTAAGAGAAACGTAATGAAAGAATCGGAAATCTAAAGTATTTATTTAACGATGCGATTCCGATTCCCCCCAAAATACACGATTCTTACGATTAACGATTCCGATTAAACGTCCCATCACTATTTAAGATATGTATGCGTTTATATGCATCAAAAGATTTGAAAACTTGAAGCTCATAAAGATGTTCATGGACACATAATGATAGTAACAACAAAGCCGCGTAATGACATGTCAAACAAAATTTCCATTTTATTACTGCGAATCAACACGTAAACAATGTACTAAATTATAAAATTTATAATAGATATTAAAAACAAATAATAAAATGTGTTAACATACACTTTTAAAAATATTACTTACATTTTAATATGTCTTACTGAGCCAAAAATTTAAAATATCAACTTTCAAGGATTACAGTAACAACATTGTACTCATTTCAGTAGAGGATTCTGCAATTTTATCAATAATTTTGTCTTTGTTTGATTTGATTTTCATTGCTATGTCTTTTTCAATAGCAATTAGCATAAGTGACTCCAAGTTATTTTGTGTGAGCGAAGATCTCAGCCTTTTTTTCAACAATCTTAGTTTAGAAAAACATCTTTCACATGTGCACTGTGTGATGCTTAGAGTTACAATAAATTTATATGCAGCATATAAATTTTCATATGCAGCTGCACACAGCCTGTACTCAGATAATAGCTTGAAAGCACATGACAAACAATTCTTACATGTTGTCTTGGCAGATGATTGAGTAACATTTGTATCCTCCTCCTCTGAATCCAAGCTGTCTGAATCATTTTCATTGTCATTTATATTTTCTAGCAGCCCTTTTTTTTTCAAGTCTTTGTAGCTTGATGCAAATGAAATCAGTTCATCCTGTAGTGCCACTATGTCAATTTCTGGTATTGCATTAGCAATCAAACCTAGCTCAATGTTTTGTGGGGATGCCAAAATTTCAGAAAACCTGTTTGGATCAAAGCAGGAAATTTGCTTATAGAGCTTCTCATGAGACGAGAATCTAGCTCGCATGCTGGAGAGCACAGCATCAATAACCGCATTATGGTATAAAACCTCAAAAATTTTCTTCTCGTCGGTGATACCTTCTGGTGCTGAGCGACTAGATCTCATGGTTGAAATTGAGAAGCTATTAGGGGGACAAAAATCTTCACTTCTTCTAATTTATAATTTGCACGAACAACAAAATCAGACGCAGTTTCATAAATGCCCTTAAAATCTCTTGAGATTTTTCAATATTTTCAGTGGCTTTTGTTAATCATGCGCCAAGCCTGCATGATATCCAGGCCTGGTGTCTGCAGATAATCTGACACAGGTGTTGTTTTCAAAAATTGTATGAATGTAAACGCCATTAAGATGGTTTCAAATTTGACACGCAAGTTTTCACTCAATTTCTGTGCTTCATAGCGAACTGATCCTTTGAAATCAGTTGCTTTTGCGCTTACTTCTGAAGGATGATCAGAAGGTCCGAAAAAATTCTGATGACTGATCTGCGTAATTGCCAAACAATTTTCAACGAAGTGCTCTGCTTTCTAACTTGACCATCTAGTTTGACCAATACGTCTGAGTCTTAGGCGTTTCTTATTTCCTGTTTTGGTCTGCATATGGGTCTCTTCCCACACCTTCATCCTTTTCAGTAGGAATCATTGAAAAATGAGCATAGTTCATTTAGCAAACCAAAAACACTAACTGATGCAACACATCCACTGCTTGCATCACTGATCACCAGATTCAGAACATGTGCATAACACCAAGTATGGATGTGACTTGGGCGAGCTGCTTTCATAAGTGCCTGAAGACCAGAGTAAACACCACTCATATTTGCTGCTCCATCAAACGAATCTCCAATACAATGCCTCAGTGTCAGACCTATCTCTGCAAGTGAATTTCGTAACAGGCTGTGCAAGCATTTTCCAATTGAATTATTCACATTTATTCACATTAGCTCTGTCTCCAACTACATATCTAAGGACAATGGCACACTGATCATGGGCAGAAATGTCTTGGGTAGAGTCAATTTGCACTGAAAACATCCCTGCATTTTTCACCTCCTTCACAATTTCGTTTTTAACCATGTCTGAAATAATATTTATTATCTTATTGACAGTTGTTTTACTTAAAAAAAACTGTAACAAATTTGCCACGCCCTTTCTTAGATGGATCTTTTTGTTTGCCTTGCAAAACCACCTTCTGCAAATGTTCCTGCAGGTGTGGATTGTACTCTGCAAGAAGCTTTATAGCCTCTAAAAGATTCCCAGCATTGTCCTGATTATTTTCATCAAATGCAGTTGCAACAGCTTCTCCATATTTGCCGCGGTAAGACAAAACTTGAAACCCAATGTAAAATATTGCACCAATTATACACTTTAAAACAGAGCGATGCTGAAGAACTTGTTGGGTTCTTAAGGAGAGTTGTTCCTTTAACAAATTGTGCTTGGCAGATCTCTTCACAAGCATTCAGAAAATATGCATCAGTAGAATGCTTATGACACTGGCTTTTTTCATGTTCCAAAAGTCTCGTTGCAATGTCTCTCCAATCAGAACAGCCCTGGATCATCTGTATATTTCGACTTTTTTCGGGAGCATACATCAGACAAAATGAGCAATGTAAACTCTTATTTTCTTCATTGTATGTTACCCACTTTCTGTTAATATTCATGCCCTGAATGCCTTTGTCTGTCATATACAACAGCACTATTAAATGGTATATTACATACAGGCTGGTTTGGATGAAATTTCCAGAACATCTCCTGTGAAATTGACGCATTATGGCTGGTATCCGGTTTTAAAAAATACGCACTTTTTGCATGTGTAACCTGCGTACTGGTTGTCATGGAATCAGGCCTTAAAATCTTAGATGGTGGCTCATCGAATTCGCTTTCATCAGGTGTGATTTCAAATTCAGATGGTGCTTCTGCACATGTTGATGTTTTATCTTGTAAGCCAAAGTCAGTTGTAACTTTGTCTTGTTCAGAGGATGTAGCTTTCTTAGCAAAAAATGTATCAATTTTATTTGTTGTCTTCTTTATCATGGATATTTTATCTTTTTTCTCTTTTCTCTTTTGAGCATCACTTTTATGCTTGTAGTCAGACATCATTAAATAGGGTTTTTAGCTACCTGCACACCAGACAAATAGTTTCTTCTCGGTAAAATCTGTTTGGGGACAATTTTATAAAGAACAAGTAAGTACACTGTAACAAAGAAAATACAATCGATAGCAAGTATGTTTTAAAATTATAAAATGAAAATAAAAGAATACGTAATTTCAATATTTCAGAACCTAAACGAAAACTAAAGTTTCCATTAATGTAAACATAGAATTCAACTCTATTCATTCACCCTGAAATCCATGAATAAGATTGCAAAATTAGGAATGTCAAAAATCCTGAAATTTGCGAAATATATGAATAATTTCTGTTTCTTTATTAAAAATAGTATCTTTTACTTAGAATAACATCTATCGGTAAGTAAAAAAAATCGAACTTTTATTAACGTGATCACTTACCGTCACTTCTCTACATTTATCTAAAATATGAACGCGGGTTAGTTTTATATTCGATGTATATTTGCATATTGATAGGGGGGATAGATTTTTTGGACGCTCCTTCATTGTGAAATTGTTGTTAGTTAAACTAGGCACATTTCAAATATTTGAATTATTTTACTAATTAAGATCATACAAAGGTAATTTTTTAATTACACGTTACATTTTTGTTCATTAATTAATGGTTATTAACTAACAAAAGGATGGCATTTTATCGCATTTGGTTTGTTTTTTTTTAAATTTAATTTATTTGCCTTCTTTTCACGAATCAATAAATAACAATTATCGGCTAAATTCGAAAGTTGAGTTTTTCATAAATTTACTTTTTTGATTTATTATTTCGAGTACGTATTTAAAAATAATAGTTCTATTTATTTATTTGGAAGTTTGTTCTCTATGAGTTAAGTAATAATTTTCTCTTTAATTTTTTTTTTCTAAGGAGTTAAAAACAGACTTCCAAAACACAGCGACTATACTTAAATATATAAAATAATGTCTGAAGAGCAAACAAGATAAGAGACACGACCCGTGCAATTGCAATGGCTCGGGATTGCACAGTGAGTGAGCGTTCAGCAGCACATATACGTATAAATATCTTATCAACTGAAATTATATCAATGATTTAAAAGAATGTGGTAAGATCTAATGCACTCACTGGCATAAATTGACTGTTAGTATTAACCCCTTCGTCAATTTAAAAACAATACTGATTTAAAAAAATCTAAAAATATTTTGCTTGAATTCGCATTAAACCCTCTTATTGACATTTTAAAAACTTTGACTTAAGAAATTACATAATGCGAATTTAAATTTACTCAATATTTGTAACAAATTAGCATAATTACAGATGTAAACAAAATAATTAGTCAATATTTTAACTTACTGAAATGCTTGGCAATGGCAACAGACAGGAATTTATAAGGTGTCCTTTCTTTGGAAATTCTAAATATCATATGAAAATTTTAGTGTCTTTTGGGAGTGACGGGGATGGGAGAGAGAGTTCGCTAAGACTTGACCGGTACCACAGACTACAGGCGCCAGATTTATGGTCACCAGAATATTTTTACAATATTAAAATAATTTATTGCGTGTTTTCGGCCAGGCAAGGGGTGCGGGTGCGGCAAATCAAAAAGGATCCGATAAAGCTATGCCTTGCAGTCTAGCTGGGAACCAGGTTTGAACTTACCAGTCCCAAAAAACAGAGACATTTTTTTACTGCGTTCATTCGTAAGGTTTCTTCGTTTTCTTTTACTTTCTTTGTTTTTCTTTCTTTCTTCACAAATTTAGTTTGATTGCTAACGAAGATACTTTTTCTTCTCCAAATTTTCATTTTTGAACGGTCACGAATCTGCCCGTAATTGTGTCCGGCAGTCCGCACGGCCATGAGAAACACACACAAGGGGGCCTGAGTCAGGCGGGCCCCCTTGCAGTGCCGGGCCCTCGGACCAGGTCCGATTGGACCGATGGCTCATTCCGCCCCTGCTGCACTGAATTATGAAGACACACACACCACCTTCAAACAAAGACATGCAACCAACTTTTTACATTCAAAGTTAAATTTAACTTACAAGAAAGTGTGTTCACCAGCAATTGCTTTAACTTGAAAATTAGGGAAGGCTAACTGATTCTACACTTTGTAAAAATGGCACTATGAAATCTTAACAAAAAACAAGAAGTTCTTCCCTTTCTATTGAACAGGAAAAGAGGGTTATTTGTTGTTCCCTGTTTAGGATGGGGTTTCCAGTTTCCTTCTTTTGAGGCCTTAATAAGGGTGACTGTCATGAATTTTTGGTGATACACTGGATAATGGCTATGACTCTTCATACTGAAGGGTACTGGGTTGGCAGTTTTCTGATTGCTGCATCTCAACTGGTAGTTAAGAGCCTGAACTTTTGGGTAACGTCTAGAGAGGCTGCTCTGATCAAATGTCACATAATATTGGGGTTCTTTCAATACCATGTCATGCAAGGAAAGGTGTTCATGCAAGCAGTTTCAGTGGGCAACCCTGAGGCCACAACATGCTGCAGTCTGCACTAATTCCCAACCAGCACATATTACATTAGATGACTGGCAGCTACTATTATTCTTGGCCTTTCCACTTTTTAAAAAAAAATACCATGACTAAAAACCACTAAATATATACAACTAAACCAGCTCATCAAAAAACACCCAAACCGCTCAACCTTTCTTTCGCCAACATTTGTGATATTCATACCAATTTTTGCAGTGTGGAATCATTCCCCTTGGAATGCTCTCTGGATATCCTAGATCTATGTGAAACTAATCTGCCCCACTGAATTCTCTGTTCCTGGCTATCTTCCTCCTTTCGAGTAGACTCTAATGTCCACTTGCATAGCCTTGTTGTATATGCTCGGGAATCTTTCCCACTGGCAAGGGAACTCTCTCTTGATTCTCTGGACTGTTCTTACATGTGCTTCTGTCATTCTCTGTCAAACTCAGTCAGATATCTCTTCTTCCTGTATTGTTCCTCTTCTTCTCATGACTGTGGTGTGTTAGATAGAATCTCTGATAGTATAGATAAGGCCTTCTCTCTACACTTGTCTGCATCTTTGTGTTCAGTAATTTCACTGTCCACCATGTCAGGTGGCTTACTCACTCTAATGTCACTGACCTTGCTGGCATCCAGACCATCAACTTCTCTATAATATAATCTATTACACAAATAGTAGACTTCCCTACATGCTTCCCTAGTAATTCTGACAGACATGCTTTTCTACTTTATCTCTTCCTTACCGCCACCATGGACTCCTGTTGCATGCTGCAGCTCTGATTGTGTGGCTCTTTCTGCTCTCCCACCAGTCATGAATCTTCCATTAATAGAATTTCTTTCTGTTATCAATACACTGTTTTGAAATTGTTTTATGACTATCTTCATGATGTTTCCTGGGAAGATATTTTTAATCATCCTGCTCAGAAAGATGCCACCAAGATCTCTTCCTGGGTGAAAGCTGGCATCAAAGCTTTTGTTTCAGCTTGTAAATACCAAGTGAAATCACAATTATCACCTGGGTTCTTCCCTACCTGCTCAGTTGCCTTGGCTCACAGGAATCACTTCTTATGGCTATACTAGAGTGACAGGTCTGATTGCAATAGTTGTCTCTCTCTTTGTTGCTGCCTGTAAAGAGTACAAGTGTGTTCTCAAAGAAGCAAAGTCACTATTTGCTGTATAGCTTCTCACAAGTTTGGTTCTAGGGATTACTGGTGGCTCTGCAAAAGCCTACTGAACAATAGCAAATCCTCAGTCCCTTAATTTAAAGTTTTGAAATCTACTGCAGATAAGGTAGAGTGCTTTGCCTGGAAGTTCTCTTCCAACTCCTCTCTTGATTCATCTGCTAGATAATCCCCCTAGAACTGAGGCTGAGTGACATACGTATAACTCATCATTGGTTTCTGGCATCATTTCAGAATTATACCCTGACAAGGCCAGCAGATCTGACAAGATCCCTGCCATATTCCTAAAGAAATGTGATCCTGAGCTGGTTCCTGTTGTCTCCAGACCTTACAGCAAATACCTCACTTTCCTGCTTTCCAGCTTGTTGGAAGTCCTCCTCTGTATTTCCTGTTTATAAGAAATCTGGGGAACCCTCTGGCCCCTCAAATTATTGCCCTGTTAGTCTCTTACCTCTTTTTTAGCTTTTTTTTTTGTATTTGCAGCACTACTGCTGAACTGGTTAAGCATCTTACCTCACATGACCTTTTGGACAAACAATATAGCTTCCGTTTCACTGGGTCTACCATATATCAAAGGTGTTTGACATGCTGGCCTTCTATGCAAGCTTGAGGACCAGGGTGTCACAGGATGTATGTTTAACTTAATCCAAACATTCCTAACCAATTGAATAATGAAGATCATATTCAACAGGCATACTTCCAGATCATTTCATAATAATGCAGTGGTACCCCAGGACTCTATCCTTGGACCTATGACAATACCATTTACTCCTGCCTTAGTAGCAAATCCAAAAGATCTGACAAAGTAAACCTAGCAACTACTCTTGAAGAGGACCCCCAGTCAGTAGTTAATTGGGACAAGAAATGATTTGTAAATTTCAATGCCACTAAAACAAAACTGCTTTCATTTGATCACCACAGAGAAGCTTTTCTGCCTACCATCAGGATGGCTGATGCCGAACTCTAAGGGAGCAACACTATGCTTTCTTGGCCTCATGTTTTCTCCTAACATGAAATGGAGAGACTATATTGAGTGTAAGGGAGGTTGGTTCACTGTGTCATGCTAAAATAAGTTTTCTCATCAGAATCCATCCTGCACAATTATAAATCTACCATTCATCTGCGTGTTGAATACTGTTACCATATTGTGTCTGGTGCTCCTACTGTGCATCTTGAGATTCTTGAGAAATTCCAGAGAAAGGTCTGCAATATAAATAGTCCTGACCAGGCATCTTATCTTCATTCAATCTCTCACCAACATGACATGGCTTCCCGCTGCCTTTTCTACAAATATTTTCATGGTAACTGCTTGGTCAAGCTTTTTTACTTGGTGCCTGTTACGTTGCTCAGAGAAGAAAGCTAGTAACCTTTCACTAAGGCTTTACTGAACTTAATTCACAGCAGCAATCAACAAAGGAAGAAGAACGCAGCTTTTAAAGAGGAATGGGGACGTGTGAAAAAGTCACGTGGACAGTAAAGATAGTTTCCTATTTTCTTTTCTTTTATTTTCTTTACAAAAATATAACATTCTCCCCCACTTGCAAAAGAGATTGTAATTGAATAGGTTTTATAAATCCAGTCGTTGGATTGGTCTACGAATCCTGCTAGACCGGCGTAGAGGTAGTTCACCACTGGAAGAGCCAGACCTCTGAGAAGGCTGACTTTCAGGATTCTGGCTATTATTCACAGATTCATTTTCTGTGGAAGGTGAAGAAATATTAACGGGACCTGCATCAGGCAAAAGGGTTGAATCTGCGTGGTCCACGTCGGGTTGAGTATTTTCAGGTCCATCCGGGCGTGGAAAACGTGCCAACCGTCTCAGCGCCACCGAATCTTCCCGGCCATCATTGTGACGTATTTTGGCATGCGTAGGATTGGCCTCAAGGAGTTCCACCACCTCAACGATAGGGTCATATTTACTTCTGCCATCGAATCGTTTTAATAATACCTCCCCAGGCTCACAGAGCCAAACAGGCAACGAAAGTACCGTGGAGGACCGCCTTTCAAAATTGAACATTCGTTCGGGGGGGTTGCATTAAGTAGTGGTACATAGTAGAGAGCGGATAGCATTTAACACATCATGTAGAACATCCTGCCAAGCACTAATTGGTAACTGTTTCGATTCCAGGGCCAATAATATGGTATTCCAAATTATGCCGTTGTAACGCTCGCATTGGCTATTGCCTCTAGGGTTATAAGCAGTAGTATTACTGAATCCAATTCCAAGTCGTGTTAGAAATTGTTTAAATTCTCCTGACATAAACGAAGTTCCTCGATCGGAGTGAATGAACGAGGGAAGCCCAAAATGGAGAAAATACTTGTCAGGCACTGAATAGCAGTTTGGCGAAGAGCAATCGCGGCAAGGAAAGGCAAAGGAAATCGACTATATTAAATCGATGACAGTAAGTATATATCGGTAACCTGTCGGGATACTGGGACAGGCCCTTTGTAGTCTATGGAGAGACGCTGAAATGGCGCGTAGAACGGATCAGAACATTACTAGTAGAATCGAAGAATTGGGGTTTTGTTTTTGGCACAGGTCGTATATTCAGAAGTCACACGTCGGACTTCATCAATGTTTAATCACGGCATATTCTGAGACCTTACAAAATGCCAAAAGCGCTGTACCCCAGGATGTATTAAGGAATCGTATCGATTTAAGTTCCTTCAAGGAAGAAGCAGCAGCACCACATACTCTGGATAAGGTATCCGCAACTGTGTTTTCATTTCCAGGACGGTGTTTTATGTCGTATGAAAAGGGAAGAAGTTCCATTTTCCACCTTATAATTTTATCGTTTTTAATTTTTTCCGCGATTAGCAGGTTTAAACATAAAAAGATACGGCTTGTTGATCAGTAATAATAGTAAAATGTTTACCGCAAGGAGGTCTCTCCATTTACTGAACGCATTCGACTATAGCATATGCTTCTTTTTCGACTATATGAAGTCGTATTTCAGAGGGGTTTAGCGACCGAGAAAAGAATGCTACAGGTCACTCAGCTTGTAAAAGAGTGCCTCCAATAGCCTTTTCTGAGGCATCGGTTTCAATGGTAAATGGCAATTCATCATCAATAACTTTTACAGATGACTCGGCAATGTCTTTCTTAAGTTTGTTTTTCGAAAGAATTTATAACTATAGGAGGCATAGGGAATTGTTTATTTTCGACCAGTGGATGAATTTTGTGTGAATATTTAGGTATCCATTTCGCATAGTAAGCAAACATACAAAGACACCTTTTTAACGAATTTGAGTCGGGAGGAGGAGGCATTTGTAAAAGTGGCTTCAAACGCTCAGGATCAGGTTGATAGTTCCGTTACAAATTTGATATCCAAGCACGTTAATAGAACGAAGTGAAAACTCTGATTTTTCCCGGTTTATTTCGAGGTTGTATGTCGAGGCAGCCTTTAAGAAACATTCCAAATTGACATCGTGCTCCTCCTGGGTTTTACCACAAACAGTTATATCATCTATATACGAAAAGGTTCCAGATAATTTGTTATCAGAAATGAAAGAATTCATAAATCGCTGAAAGGCAGAAACCCCGTTAGTAACACCCATGTGTATTCGTTTAAATTGGTACAGACGGTTTCCAGCTTGAAAGGCCGTATAGGGACGATCTTCAGGGCAAATTTCAATCTGATAGTACGCTTTGGACAACGATACGAAGAAGAAGAACGCAGCTTTTAAAGAGGAATGGGGACGTGTGAAAAAGTCACGTGGACAGTAAAGATAGTTTCCTATTTGACGTGGACAGTAAAGATAGTTTCCTATTTTCTTTTCTTTTATTTTCTTTACGAAAATATAACAGTGCCCTAACTACATGAATTTAAGCATGCTACTAGGTTGACAACTAAGTCTCACTGATTTACTATTGAACTAGCTAGATGCAATTGTTATTTCTAGTCTAACAGTTTTTTTTTCTCACACTTCCCACTTGCTTCCCTGATAACTACAATCTTCAATATTTTAAATGCAACATGAATTGACATATTCTGACTTCTCAAATCATGTTCCTTTTTTTTGTCCTTTCCTCAATCCTCCCCTTTTACAATGTACTCATTTACTTACACTCTCCATACTCTCTCTCTTCTCACCTTGGTTGGGGTGAAAAAAAAAATTGTTCTGTTGTGTATTTGTTATTGTGAAATCAATTTTACCTAAGAGAGAGATGGGGGTGGGAATATGTATAAATAAATTTTTGTGGTGTAAGCTTTTAAGTCATGCTAAAACGGCCACAAAATGAGAAATAAAATAAAGGGTGTGCAGGGGATGTTTTGTACAATTCCAGGCCACTTAAGATACTTGTCAATCTCTTTCTAAGTTCTAAATTTTACATATAAGTGCTGTGGATTTACTTATAAAAGCTCAGTGGCGAGCAAGAATTTCATGAGCAAAAATGGATTGCTAAAAGAAAAACTTCATCTTTTAATTGTTCAGAGAAGTTCATAAGTTATAGAAATCTCTCAAACAGCAAACTACATTATAAATATCTATTCATTAACTTATATAATCAATTTTTAACATCCACTTTGTATATTACAATTATTTCTATATATATATATATATATATATAGTATACATGGGCAATGGAGAGAAGTCACATAAAAATCCTTTTAGCCTGAAGGAAGTAAAACTACCCATAATAATTTTGAAATTCAAAATGAAGCTATATAATAAATCATCTGCTATTTTGGAAGTAACAAGTTTATCTATTATATGTTTGACATTCAAGAGGAAAAACACATATCGCAACATCTTAATCAGAAGAGAATAACAACCTTACCTGTTGTACTTTTGACATTCAAGAGGGGAATGAGATATTAAATCATCTTAATCAGAAGAGAATAACGACATTACCTGTTATATTTTTGACATTCAAGAAAAAAAGCTGCATAAAAAAGTCACTTTTTCTTGGTGAGGAGTAACATGTTTACATGTTATACTTTTGACATTCAAGATGGAAGCCACTGTTTTGCCCTTTTGTGACATAAAATTTCTTGGCTTAGAATGAGTGACAAACTACCTGTTATACTCTTGAAATTCAAGTGGTAAGCTTTATAATGAATCATCTTCTGAGGAGGGTAACAAACATTATGATTTTGACATTCAAGAGAGGACCTGTATTATAATAAATCATCTTGCCCTAGTAAGAAGCTTTAAATATTCAATACAGAAGTAACACAATACATTATCTACAAAGAGTAACATGTTTACATATACTTTTGAACTTCAAGATGGAAGCCATATTTTTGTCTTGCTATGACATTCAGTAATGTAAGCTTACCTGTTATACTTTCGACATTCAAGAGGGAAGCCACATTGTTGCCCTGCTGTGACATATAATAAATCATCTTGGCCTGGTGGGAATAACTACAAACACAATTTTGATCAAATGAGTCAAGAATTGATTTGAATTTCAATATTCTTTTTAAATAAAGATATAAACAGAAGAAAGGCAACAATTGATAAAAATGAATCATCTTTATTTTTATAGACAGTTTTTAAGAAAAAGCTTCTACTGTTTATTTTATAAACAAATTCTCATTAAATAGACCCCCCAAGAAAACCTGGGGGTCTATCCCAAAACTTTTGGTTCATTGATTAAATTACCAATTTTTATTTTTGACAGTAACTTTATTAGTCAACATATTTATCATTTTGTTCCTAAATATTTTTCTATCTTTCAAGCAACTTCATCATTTACCTTCTTAGAATATTTTATCTTCTCAGTAAAGAACTTAATTTCTTTTGCAGTCATCCAGGGAATTGAAAAAAAAGGACTTCTTTCCAGTGCCACTATATACACAGCCTCAATTTTATTGGCTGGAGACTGACCTGTGGCTGGTTAGTGGTGACTATTTTCACCTACCCCATAATCTCTTACATTATTTATTATTGTAAAGTATTAACATTTTATTGCCTGTTACAATTTGTTTGATTCACAAACAGATTTTAAGTAGCAAATTGCACATGGAAATATAACTCGAGTGCTTTTTTCATTTATGTGTTTAATTTCATTAGAAATCCTTTGTACCAATGTGACACCCACCGGTGGCCGCGGTCGCAGTGTCAGCGCCAATATTGGACATCCACTGGTCACAACCTCAATATATGATGCTGCGCCGTCGACCCGTGGTCAACTCCCAGTTGCGGCGCGAAGCTGTAAGGTTTCTTCCACCAGCATTTGGGGTTGACTCCTTGTCGCTGCCACCAGCCTGTGTCCTGGTTGATCTGGTCATTTCCGGTTCGATACCAGCCTCGTTGTTCTCAGCTCGCCTCCAATGCTTGGTCACCAAAGTAACTGCTTTGATCTCAAGTCTAACCTACCCACGTTGTGACTTTGATCTTAGGTAGACGAAATCAATCAGGCATCGGGCCGTAGCACAAGCTGAATCCAGGGTAAAGGTGATACCGCACAAGCGTAAGTAAAAGAAAAATAAATAAAATAAACTCACAAGGTTCAAATATGTTGAGAAATAATGATTAACTCTATCTGTTGAATACAAGAGTGTTTCTCTCCCGGCCTGTTTCTATGGATTCATGACACTTTTTGCATTTCTTAAGCGAGTTATGGTATCTTAAGTCTTTCGTCGATAAAAACTTGCTTTTGGTAGGAAGACTAAGTTGAAAGGCGTGAAATCTTGGTCTGCTCCTGCGAGGCGTTATTCTCTGAGCCCAACAGCTCTCTGTCGATCTGTGTCTGCATCTCCAATCTCCAACCCAACTCACTGTGGGCCCGGGGACATTCGTTTATATGGACACTGACCAAAACCCGGTGTGGGGCTGGGCGTGGTTTGGGTTCTTTGACAATTCTTAATTCCCAACAAAAATTCTCTTTGTCTTCAGGACAGAAAAATTTATTACTTCCCATTTTGGGGGTTTTTCCCCCTTGTCCGTGAGGAGAGGTCGAAGGAGAATTATCCTCCTAGACTCTTCCTTTCTCATATTGTTATCTCATACCAATCCTCTCAGTAGGTGTCAACAACTTCCCTGCCTTTCTCATACATTCACCTTTGCCTATCACTCACGCCACCACTTGGCCAATGATTGTTCGGCAGCATGGGTGTGACTAGACTTGGCCTTCTTAAAATTATTGTCCAGAAAAAAAATTCTCTTTTATTTTCTTTCCTTCTTTTCTATCGGCCAGAATTCTTATGAATCCCATGTGGCCATAATTAAATTTTTATCTTATCCTGAGCCACCCAAAATCCACTTAGCAGAATCTCTACCAACTCATTAATCACTTGCTAGTCAACTTTTAAACTGGGTGGTCGTGTTCCACCTGAAAAGCAAATTCTTAATGCCTTAAAATTTTCGTATCACCAGATTCCCACCTTCGGCGACATTAAGTCTGTCGTCAACAGTTTGAATAAGCAATAACAATGATCATATCAAGATCTGTATACATAACGGCTGGCTTTCTTCGTCAGAATCCAAGAATGAAAAATATTAATGGTCTCTCTGATAGATAACCAATATTGATTTCTTCTGCCTGTATGCAGTTGACCAAAATTTTTTTTATGGTCGCTGTGTGTGGTCAGCTTTGTCATTCCTCCCCGAATTCTGTTTCCCTTGGCGCGTCACTATCTGATCATGACATTAATTAATTCTGACAGAATCTGAAATCTGGCTTTCTCTTACGGATTTTCTGTCTTCTGCAAAAAAGTATCTTTCTTCGTAAATGAAATAAAATCTTTTCCCATTCTTTTTTTTTTGTTAAAAAAAAAATGTCGCTCGGTCTGTCTTTCGATATAGCTGTTTCTTGCCTTAAGTATTTCTTGTTTTTAATTTCTATGCTTAATTAGTTAGCCAATTACCATAGCTAAATAGTGTCACACCAAGAAGTAGAAAGATCAACTTGATTAATACCCATTTTTGAATAGTTCTGTTATGTATTATTTCAAATGTTGATGTGATCCTGATTATGTGGGTCAAATCAGTTTATGCTGGTTTACAAGAATCAAGCAGCATGTTCTAGCCTATAAAAGTTGGGGTGAGTTGCATAGTTCAACACAGTTGGCTAACACTTAATTAATAATCCTGCATGTTCTGGTCAATATGGAGAGAACTGGTTTGAAGTGTGGTCTCGGCATTTGCTTGAAGCAGTCACTATAAAACTGAAAAGACCTGCTCTTTGCAAGCAAAAGGAGAATTTTGTTCATTCCCTTCTTCTTTTGGGAAAACATTAATTTTTTTCCTCTCCTGAAACTTTTTTCTGTTTTTTTCAGTTTTGTTTATCAATTTTATTCATTTTTAATTTTACAAATTTTATTGATTTTCTAAACTCTAAGATGATTTCATATTTGAATTGTGCAACAGTTTTGTTCTCACATTTATTCTCTTAAATTGTATGTTGTTGTTCAAAAGAATAATAATTGTTTCATCAATGATTTTTTTCTCTGACAAAGAGTTGGCTGAAAGGTTCCTAAGATATATTCCCTCCCCACTTTTTTAGTATCAAGATGTTTACATCAATTCTATTTAAGGTGAGATATATACAAGCTGAGGCAAAAGTCATGCACCATAGGGCTTAATTAATTAATGTCACAGGTAAAACATAATTTCACATGCTATCAACATGCTTACGAGATTTAGTGTGCAATGTTTCATTAGCAAAAAACAAATATTCTTTCAACAAGATGGAGCACCACCACATTTTGTTTTGATTATGCATGACTTTTTAAACGAATATTTCCCTAACAAATGGATAGTTCAAAGAGATCTTATTCAGTGGCCACTGAAGTCACCAGACCTCACACCTTTGGATTTATTTCTGTGGGGTCATTTGGAATCAGTTGTTTATCAGACATGCCCAAGAAATATTGAAGAACTTAAAAGAAAGAATTAAATATGAATACAGTAAAATGACAGTGGAAACTCTTTGATGTGTTAAAGAATTATGCACACACAGAATTTAAATGTATTTTGAAAATCACATATATCAATAAATAACTAGTAAATAAAATTTTCATATGTAATTATACTTTTAATAAATTATCCCTATGGTGCACAACTTTTCCATCTCCTGTATGATACAATAGTTTTAAGGTATGCTATATTTATGGGTTAAAGTGCTCAATATCAGGGATAGAGCATATATAAATATAAAAGTGTACAGTGAAGTTAACACCCAGCGGCAACTGTCTGTTTCATGCTTATAGACAACTGCATATAAGCATGAAACAGACTTCTCATGACTCTAACATACACTTATATATATATATATATATATATATATATGTTGACTCTAACATACACTTATATATATTATATATATATATATATAGTGTGTGTGTGTTCAACATACGTCTATGCTGTTTTGTGTGTCCTTTAACCTAACCTAATGTTTGCTGTCATTATCCTTGATTCCTGAACAAACAAAATTTGTTGGCAATCACTATCCTGTGTTATTGGTTTCCATAAATGATAAATAATTAGTTTGGATAATTGATAGCAGAAGAGTTTCCATGCCATGACAAAATCAGTAAACAAAAATAAGTAAACTTTCACTATGTATTTCATCAAAAAAAGCATAGCACCATAATGGTTGCCATGGAAGGAAATTGGAAAGGTTTTTGTCCAGTAGTGGATTCACAGTAGTTTCTCTTACTGATAATGATGGTATTTCTTCAATTTAATCAACTCTTGCAGGTTATAAAGATTATACATTTCTGCAATTATTTCAGAGAATAAAATTTACAGTTAGCAGACTGGTTTTAAATGAAGACAAAGAAAATGGTTATCTGTGGTTTCCAGACAGAAAAATATGACTTTTAACCAGAAAAATTTATGAGACAGAATTTTGTCGGAGTTACCACCTCCTTGGCTCCTTAAACCAGAAGAGAAACAGGTCATTTCGACCTTGACCTCTCGGTTGTGCTCCCTACACACTGTTAACCCAAGGTAGAGACTAGCAAGTTACCTTTTCAGTTTAGTTATATTACGAACCTAGTCGTAATATACTTCTAGGCATTTTTAGGCTATAGTTTTCTTTTAGCTAAGCTCTAATCATTTTTTAGATAGACTTTCCTGTGTTAGCTTGCCAATTCTCTTGCTAGTCTCCCTTACCACAAGACAGTGACTTCTCGCTAAATTTACGATCGGCGACTGAAACGGTCGGATACGCAGGCTCCTGGCCTCCATTGGCTAGGATGTCAATCACTGGGCTGTGTATTAAGTTACGCTCCCATTTATTTTGTCTGCCAACTTGACGATAGTTGGAAACTTTCCTTCTCTCTCTCTCTTTCGCCTACTACTCCTGGCTCCTTGGCCCTGTTCGACGCTCGGCATTCCGTCCCTACTGGCTGCCTGCACGTCGTCCATAACCTTTCCCGTACACTATGTTAATAATTATTACGGGAGGTTACTAATATCAGACTCGACCGGCAGACACGCAACGCCTGCATGGGACCTTTGACATGCCCGAACATCATCGCAATGCCAGTTCCTGTTTCCTTCCCAACATGTCAAGTTGGCATCCCGGCAACGACCAACAACAACCTCAAACTACAATGACTAGAAGCGATCATCTGCAATGACCGACATCAACAACGAACTACAGCGATCATCTGCAACGACCAGCAGCAATCACCTGTAACGACACCTGTAACAACAAACCTCGACCATCAATGCCTGCACCGGAACATCTGCATCTCTACCGTTCCGACCACCTTTATTTCTTTATTACTTTTCTAGAATAAATTAGCTTATATCTTATATATCCTCGTTCTGTCGTCAGATTTAACATCTTCGAGAATGCTAGCGGGCATCTCATGACCTCATCACCCTTTTGTGATACGGGGGCGCTCAAGGGGTCTGCTAATAATTTCACTGCCTAAATAATATAATTTCATTAAAGTGCAAAACTAAGTGTGCTTATAGAAATTATACAACAGATAACACACTATATATTTTGCATTGGGTATCATGCAAAGGGGAATTAATCACATTCACACATAAAAAAAATAAGAAAACCATTCTTTTAGATGCAGTTGTTTCTGGTTATTGGTAGAACCTGTTAATTTCTGAAAAATAATTCTATATTTATTTATATATTAATTTCCTGAAAAACCAAAACAAATAAAAAGTATTTATATTAACTTCTTTGCTTATTTGGGCCACCAAGTCATTTAAGGTCAGTATGTACAAACTAAATTTACTGTTGAGTTGGTCATTACTGGCTCATTCACTACTGAGACACATGAGTTGTGAGCACTTTGTAAAGTAAGGCTATAAGTATATATGTCATTTAGCATATGCGAAATTCTAAACTTCTAAAAATATGATATGACTAAGTAAACATGTTAATGGATTATAACTTTTAGAAGGTAATAAAGACAGTTTGTTATTTTTACAATGTTCCTGCATTAATTTTATTAAGTTTGTAGACTATGGTGAGATACATTTGATAAATTTTTCAAACACCAATGAAAATTAAGGATTACTGTAGTTCAATGTATGAAGTCTATAATATAAATAAATACAATTTTTGGTGTAAAATTTCGTATTACATATTTTCTAATAGTAAGCTTTATTTTTAAATAATTAAATGGGAAAAAAATAATTTGTTTTATACTATACATGCTTTATATTAAAAGTGAAAATCCATTTAAATTGTAGTTTTTATACAACAAAAATGCTTTGTTTCTGTTGACTTCAAATTAATTATATATATTATGAAATGGACAAAGTTTGACAATTATTTTTTTAAGACATTTTTTATGTTTATACATTCTTTTTATAGATATAAATATTTAAGTAAAAGCTCTGTTTATAATAAACAGTATTAACAACATTTACCA
Organism: Acanthosepion pharaonis; assembly: GCA_903632075.3. Classification (NCBI taxonomy): domain Eukaryota; kingdom Metazoa; phylum Mollusca; class Cephalopoda; order Sepiida; family Sepiidae; genus Acanthosepion; species Acanthosepion pharaonis. The sequence goes on along the minus strand of CAHIKZ030002538.1, from coordinate 31,016 downwards.
GCCTGAATATCCGAGAAATGATTGTAATCACAAGTTTTATGCTAACAGTTTCTTCTCTCACTTTTTAAAATCTCTTTTGGCCATTTATTTTCCATTCAAATTTGATCTTCAAAAATTTAAATGCAATGACAATCATTATCTTTTGTCTTAATTCCTGTTCATTTATAGTTTTCTCTTCTTAATTATGTTTTTCTTTTTCTCTTATTCTTTCACACTCAGTAACCCTTTGCATCTTAGTGGCTTTATTGCTTTGATTGGGGTGTACTGATTAAAAAAATACATTATTTTTTGGTTTCCTTTGGATTTTACAGTAGCTTGCTATTTGTAGGCAATTACCATCTCATGGGCATTCAGACTTTGTTCTGTAGTTACAGGTGGTAGTGTTGTGGGTGTTTGTGGTATACTGGCGATTCTTCTGTTGTGTTTTTTATGATTTGTAGAATATTTTCACTGTAGCTATAGCTGAACTTTAGAGTATTTCTGTTGAATATTTTGTACAGTTTGTTTAAGGACAGACACTTAAAGATTTATGAAATACCAATGCACATTTGAAAAAGCATTAAATATAGGCTTATTGAGTCTGATGTCATCCTTCAGTAAACAGCTTCTTGTATGAGTCACTGCTTCCATGCCACAATACGTTTTATGGTCCTATAACACCTTTCTATTATCACATTTCTGGACGGCACATGCACACACCAAAAGGACACCCCATTCCTCCATGAAAGCCTTGAATAACCCGCTGGTGAATACAGTATTGTTATTGGTAAGGATTTTGTATGGCAGACCTCTTTCACAAAATAGTGACTCCAACTGCCAAATAATGCTCTCAGAATCTTGTCGCATTAGGGGTCGCCACACACAGAACCATGTTGGTCCACAATCAATCAAGGTTAGGTAATGACTGTGGCCATAATGTGTAATATCCATCTCCAGCCTGGACCACATATTGCAAACCCCTATTATTCCATTCAGCCAGCGCACTGGTGCTGGATGTATGAACTGACATTCAGGACACTTCTGAATCACCATCTTGACAGTTTTGCTAGGTACGGAGGGATCAACTTGCCTGACAAAGTAAGTAGTGTGCTGAACACCAGGGTGACTGCTATGTTGATGTATTCGCATTATTTTGCATGGTCCCAACTCTCCTATGGCTGTACCAAATGCTGAGAGGTGAGGTTTGGTGTCCTTCTTTAACAAATCTAAACACCTCTGCGGAACTCTGGTAAGTTCGTCAGCCTTATTTTGGTTGAACTTTGCCAGCCTCACATTCAAATTGAGGTCAGCTTCTCACCACCAACCATGCTCTTCCTTTGAAAATATCTACAGGACCACTCTCAAGGACAAGGAGTAGCAGCTTGTTTGGGGCTGTCTATTTTATGAATTTACAGTAGGTTTGTCTGCATCCACATCAAATTGCTGAATACGTCAAGTCTTTGGAGATAATGTTGTGGTTGAATGCACTGCCAGGAATTAGTTCCAGAAGTTCAGGTTGTGATGAACCCTGCAGCAGCTGGCCACAGTTCCTGGATGATGAGGTCCTGAAAGTATCTGATGAAACAGTCAGACTTCACCTGCACCACATAGGGAAAGTGTACAAATACCACACACTGTTGAAAGCCAACAAGCAACAATGAATGACAGCCTGTTTCTTGTTGCCTTCCTGGCACTGCAATGTACCTATATATGATCGAGTGATTACCAGTGACGAAAAGTGTGTCCTGTATGACACTTCCAAGTGTGCTAGACATTGGTTACCACTATAGGAACCTTTTACTTCACACAAGACCACCTCTATACCCACGCAAGATCATGCTTTGTAGCTGGTAGACTAGTTGACAAATGGTACAGGTGGCTAGGGATACCATACAATGATTTGTCCTGGGAGACTCTGTGCCATCCTTTGTAAATGAAGCAGATTAGTGGCAGTCACTTCTTTGTGTCCAAAACACCTGATTTTTACTGCCAGGGCACTTTAGTAAAAGGTTCTGGATGTTGAATGAGATTACTTTGAGTATGTGAAATTTGCTATATACCTTCTTTTTTTTCTTAATAAATCAAAAATAGCAAGGGCTTTTTTAACACATGCTTTCAACTTACTGTATCAATTTGTAACTGTGCCAGCATAAATAGATTTGATGAGTGCTAAAAAATAGCAATCTTACTTTTGAAGCTTATCAATCAGTAATAGACAGTAAACAAACTCTACAGCATTGTAATTTTATCATGACAACTTAGCACACTAAGGTTTTTCCTGAGGACTGCTAATCCAGTTACTATAAAATACTGTAGAAATCAATAAGCCTATATTTAATGCTTTTTCAAATGTGCATCAGTATTTCATAAATCTTTAAGTGTCTGTCCTTAAACAAACTGTACAAAATATTCAACAGAAATACTCTAAAGTTCAGCTATAGCTACAGTGAAAATATTCTACAAATCATAAAAAACACAACAGAAGAATCGCCAGTATACCACAAACACCCACAACACTACCACCTGTAACTACAGAACAAAGTCTGAATGCCCATGAGATGGTAACTGCCTACAAATAGCAAGCTACTGTAAAATCCAAAGGAAACCAAAAAATAATGTATTTTTTTAATCAGTACACCCCAATCAAAGCAATAAAGCCACTAAGATGCAAAGGGTTACTGAGTGTGAAAGAATAAGAGAAAAAGAAAAACATAATTAAGAAGAGAAAACTATAAATGAACAGGAATTAAGAAGACAAAAGATAATGATTGTCATTGCATTTAAATTTTTGAAGATCAAATTTGAATGGAAAACAAATGGCCAAAAGAGATTTTAAAAAGTGAGAGAAGAAACTGTTAGCATAAAACTTATGATTACAATCATTTCAATGTAAAATGATGAGACCTTGCTGCCAATATAGTACTGCGCTTAAATTCATAAAGTCTAGGTAACATAGAGAAAGTTCATCAGTATCTATAGAAAAGGCACAGAGATGCTATATTATGATAGTGGGAAAGTGACTGAAACCAAGATGTCAGGTCAGAACCAATAACATTGCAGATTCTTATTTGGATTTTATGATGAATCTCTAAATGTACAGCAAAAGCACCAGACCAGATGTGACAGCAATATTCAATGAATGGTAGATTTATAAATGTGTAAGATAGATTCTGGCAAGAAAAAACATGACACAGTGAACCAACTTTGCTAGCAGCAGACCTAGCAATTGATTCAATATAGTGTTTCCACTTCATATCATTGGAAAACATTAGCTCAAGAAAGTGCAATGATTCACTCTCCTGAAGGTTAGCATCAGACATGCTGATGGAAAGTAAAGAAAAAGGTTCTCTAAGACAATTAAAGGAGAGCAGTTTCATTTTGGAAGGATTAAAATTAACAAACTATTTCTTGCTACAGTTAACAACAGATTGTAGGTAATTTTTGAGTTCAGCTGATAATTTAACCTTATCAAATTGATCAGACTTATCATTAAGGTATGAGTAAATGGTTGTGTCATCAGCATAGATGCCAAGCGGAGAACTGATGACATTGGAAAGGTCGTTGATGAAAATTAGGAACAACGTGGATCCAAGGATAAAGCCCTGCAAAAGATCTAGAAGAGTAGCCATTGCAGACAATTTTCATTTTTAACTTTGATAAGAAAGATTGAATCAGAGCAAAAATGTGTCCAGAAATACCATAACCTTCCAAAGAGGTCCTTGTGCTCACATAACAACAAATATATGCACATAGCATAAAACTTTTAAAACACATGGAAACTCCAAAAGACATAAAAATAACATGGAAAATAAATAAAACAACACCAGTTTACAATGAAATCTTAAAACAATGTAATCTTTGTCTAGAGTAGAAAATAGCAATCATCACATTTCCAGGAAATATAAACTAAGCAAAAGATCTGATCTCATTTCCAACTGCAAGCGTAAACACAAATGTCATCTGTTCTACCTATAACCACATTACAATTTCAAAAACTAAATGACTAATAACTAATAACCAATAACCTAAAACTAATAAACCTTTTAAAAAGTAAATGCCAAACATTAGAACTGAAGAAGGTATGTAATAAAATAAAATAAAAATACTAAAAACAAACTTAATGTCAGAACTACAAGTAAATTAAAAAAAATTAGGCCAAAACAAAAAAAAAAATGGAACAAAATCAGTTTCCCTCTTCCTCACTTTCTACAAATTCCCAGTGGTCTTTTTATCGAAAGCTTACATGAAAAGATTGAGTATACTTCCTTAACAAATATAGTAAATCTTAAACATATACACAATATAGTATAGATATTTACTAAAGTTAGTTATGGTTCGCAGAAGGTCACATATGTGGGACATGTAATGATACTTGAACTTATGACAATATTAATGGTCTGCTAGGTTAGCTTTCAAACCAGAACACTATAAGAAAATGTCCAATATCCTACTATATGTAGATGGATAGAAAGAGAAAGAGAAAGAAATAAAATGCAAGTGGTACATGCCTTCCATTTTTTCCTGCCTTTTAAAACAGAATTGGTGCCAGTCCAATTGTAAGGGTCCATGTGCAAAGGAGACTTGGAGTGATGACCTCCCCATAGCAGCATGCTGTTCCAGGGCCTCACTTCTTTTGGAAACAAAGAAAAGAAGTCCTCTTTCAAATAGGGCTACAAACAAAAGAGAAATGACCAGAACAATTAACCATTGGTACTCATACAATTTTATGTAAAAAAATTTTTGTGAAGTAGAATTGCCTTCATATTTTATCAGTAGTTATTTATCTTGCATACCAAGAGCTGCTCTATCCTTACTACTTGGGCATTTATATAGTCTCTATGCCTTAGCTATGCTAATTAGGCAGCCATTTACATATCACTACAATTTTAAAAACCAACAAAAAATGTGTTGTTTTATTTTGTTTTGTTTTTTGCTATGAAATAGTAATGATATGACTTACAATGTTACCCAAATCCTTTTGTAGTTCTGGATGAGAAGGGAAGAAAAGTTCATCCTCAATGTAAAGCCATTGTTGTAGTTCTGTACTGGAGAGAAGTGGAAGCATATGACGTAATTCCTCCACTGAACCATATGTTTCATCTCCCTGAGAAAGAAATATGAACACATTAAAGAAAAAGAAAAATGGATTCAAAATCATTTGAAATTATTGCATGTCAAAAATGAAAAGGACTTGTGTGTGCAAGAAAATGGTTACAGCCAAAGCAACTATGATCAGTTTGTAAAGGACTGAATTGCAACTTCTTTTCTGATATCCTGAGATTATTTTCATTATTCAACACATTTTTTCAGACTAGTATCACCTTTATTGTTTTTAACACTTCACAATATATTGCATGGCCTTTCTATGTGTATATCCAACAGTGTGTAGAAAGTGTGTTTTCTTATCTCTTCAACAAGAAGCTTAGAGTTTAACAAAGCCATGAGGCCAATTAACAAATCTTATGTGGCAATACTTTCAGATTAAACCACGAAACAATAGGATGAACACAAGGTCCCTGAATTAACTTGTTTCTTAGTCTTTGTATAATAAAATGATAGCAGATCATCAAATTTTTTTATCAAACTTAAAAAAATACTCAACAAAATTAAAACATCAGAAAAACATTCTGAAAATAGAAATGGATTATAAAAACGTGCACAAAATACATATGAAATTTGACTCTACTCTGTTCAAGAATTGCTATGAAAAGAAAACTGCGGCATTACATATCATTTTGTTTGGGACTATTTACTTATAAAGGAAAGGAAGGTGAAGGCTGACAGAAATTCTACATGGAAGAATTGAAATGATATAACATTTTAGCAACCAAATCAAAAATATAAAACTACTTAAGTCAAAGAAAATATATAATTCACTAGTATTGACTAAAACAAATTGAACATTTCCAGTGGAATGGAATGAGTGAAAAATCAGGGGCCTACCTGACAAATCTTTACTGTCACTCGTTCATCTCCATAATTGTCCACAAAGAATGCCTTAGTCCAACTGAATGCAGGCCATTTGGTAACAACATCTGTCAAAAGAACCGGCCTGAAACACATATGACAAAAAAAAAAAAATGAAATGAAAATTTGAAAATGGAAATAATTTTATCATTACTGAATTATATATAAATACAATTTTGTTATTTATAAACAAATCTACAAAATGGAAAAAGGATTATTTTAATGAAAAGTTTTATTGAGAACAAAACAATTTTTTACTTGCCTCTTAGGAACTTGTATAGATTGCCATTTCTCTATGAGGTGAAAAGATAAAAGTTAACATTCAGAATAAAGCAAAAAGTTGTTTATATGACACTTAACTGTTAGCTTCAATATTATGAAAATTTATTAAGACTTCACGTACAAAAGAAGAATTATGTCCCTTGCAGTGCATAAACGAAACTTAAAAAAAAACAAAACTTAAAACTTAAATAATGTTTTTTAAAGTAAAAACAAATAACTTTAATAAAAATACAACACAGACCATTTTTGTCAGAATTTTCCACATGTTATTATTATATACTTTTTTATTCAGATCATCATGCTTATCTTGGTTGTTACTTATAATCGATATTTTTGTCATTTTATTTTGGAATTTTGAGCCAAACCCTTTTCAATTCAAGGTGGATGCGTGGTCAATGATAGTGTCTCACCCCGCCCACAACTTTGATACGGGGGCCCCCATCTCTTATACACATTGATTTCAATGTTTCCAAACCTGGGGACCTAGAAACCCTCAAAGAAAGTGGAGCAGTGCTTTTTTTTTTAAATTACCAAAAATCAGGGAATTATCCGATTTAAATTAAAATTTTAGTACATATTCATTAAATATACTTTTATAATAATAAAAAAAAAAATCTGAGAAAATGTTATTATTTTCATTGTAATAACCAGCAATATTACCCCCATAAATTGATTTAAAAGAATTGTTCAGAAAGAAAATTATTATTATTAGTTGATGATTGATAATATAACTTAGGTAGAAAAATTAAAAAAGTACAAAAAGCAAAAAAAACGCTGCTGAAACTAACCCTTTTGGGGCTCTAACCTTATTGGGGGTTCCTGCATAGTATGCACCACACCGGCCATACAGATACATAATATATATTATTAGTTGATAACTGACAATGTAACATCAGTTTAAAAATAATTTAAAAAATGGTGGATGGCCATAAAATAATGCTGAAAAAAAAAAAAAAAAAAAAAAAAAAAAATGTCAGAGGCCATGACGGGCCCCTCAAAAATGTCCCCCACTCCCTCATACACACACCAAACAGGGTTTTAGGGTAAGACATGACAGACCTGAGTGGATGGTAGATTGTTCTCATTTTTTTTCCTTGCTTAAGGGATATATAATATCAGTTAATAATATTTACTAGTCTTATTTATTTTTGTGTTCATTTCTTCCAATGAACTCACAACTACGAGTGAACCAGATATGTTTTAACCAATATTTTAATCCACTAGGCTATATGTGTCTCTTGAACAATACAGTGGTGAAATTCTGGAAGTTTAAACTTAATGTCTGTACTCCAGTGGTGGGATTGTATCAGTGTCCTGACTCGGGAGATGAATTTTTGTTATAGTGTCCTTCCTTTCTTAATTAGAGACTCTGAGATGGCATTTATCTCAATGTTTGGTATACTGAAGAGATTCTCAGTGCCTAAAATGTACACTGAATCATTGTCATCTTATCCTCTGTCTATTAGCTTGACTTCATTCCATAAGGGTTGATGACAACCCATTTCCTGCCATATTTGATTAGCCATACCCTATTTCAAAATCTCTCCTTGGATGTCTGGTTTTCAGTATTCCTGTACCATTACTTTTATGGGCTGTCTAGTCTCTCCTTTGTACTCCTTACCACAATTCCATGTGATGGAATTTACACAGTACTTGGTTTTCTTCTGGCCAGAAACAGCCTGCTTATATTGAGGTGTGACTGGGCTTAGCTTTGCTGGGCTTAATTTAATTTTAAAAACCCTAATTTATAATTTTTTAAACTTACTCAAATTTCAGTATCTGTCTATATTTCTGAGATGTATTATGTACACTATTTACATTATTCAGACTATTGTCCTCATCTTTGTTGCCATATTTATCACGTTTTGGCTGTTGTATTCTCCAGCCTTCTTCAGGTGGTTGGAATGTCAAACTGATGGCGAATTTGGCTTGTTTAAAAGGTGCCTCCATATTTTCATGTACCAATTGGTTGAAAAACTTCTTACTACCATTTTTAGAGTAGATTTATTCTAGTTTTGTCTCCAACTAGATTCCTTCAACTAATTAACATAATTAACATCATCGGGTCAAATTATAATTTTCCCAGCATTCATTTTTTCATCAGTCCATATATTTTCAAATCTCAGTATATTTCTGTCAATCTTATGGAAGGAAAAACTAATAATTGATAAACAGCAATACATCATTTTTTACCCAAGGACATCTTTGTTCACATTTATCTACCCAGTCCCATATGGATTGTCTCATAGTCATTTCATTTCTCTTATAGCCCACCAAAGAGGTTCATTTAGATCCTTGATATAATTCTATTTTCTTTATGCTGATATCTTTTTTTTAGCTTCTCATCTCAGATAAACATACAAAAACATGACTTCTTTCTTGTCGACATCTTATGTTCAAATCTCATTTTCTCCAGCTTTTAATTCAAAGTGGTGCACTTTAAGCAGAACAAACTGGCCCCAGGGTTCTTCTGGTATACTAGTAAAATCCAAATTAACTAACACTGCTACCTCATCTGTTTGCATCAACTTATCAATTCCCTTTCCCACTGACCATCAGGTGTAGATTTACTTTTTTGTAAAATCCACACCAATAACTTTGTTATGAGTACTAAGCTTACTCTACTTGTGTGCTTGATCTGTAGTTACCTCACTCTCATGGCCTTGTCCTACAGTAAGCTCAATAAATAGCAATATTTAACAGCATTGTTAATCTGTATTATCATTTAAAAGAAAATTGATAATAATTTTCAACTTTTTAAATGTTTTCTTCATTAAAAATAAATGTAAAACTATCTTACCATTTGCCATCATAGACCTGCTCAAATTCCTCTTGGGAAAGTTCACTTCGATGATCAATGCCAGTAAGGCTATGGTTGAAAGTATATTTTTTCATCATTTTTTCTCTCTTTTGCCATCTTGCTTCATAAGGCACAATATATGGTTGGGACCTAAAATCCAAGCCATCACAGTCAGTGTGTGTAGCCAGGCAAGTTTCTGCATCAGAGAACTGATCAGTGCTTATCACTTTTTGTATGACTCCAGAATAGGCAAACAAAAGATAAAGCATAAAAACAATTCCAGCTCTCTGTTGTAACTTTTCCATAGCTGTTGCTTTCCATTAAGACTGGATTAGAATTGAAAGTTTTTTCTGTTTGGAAAATAAAGAAAAATTAAATATTAAGTATATTTTCAAAATAAAAATAATTTGATAATCAAGCCATTAAGGGAGTTTTTATTTTTTCAAAATTGTTCCAATTTGTAAGAAAGGATACAAAATACCCAGGAAGAAAAAAATAATTGTCCTTTTTTAATTTAATGACCAAAAAATCATGCAGAAAATAACACTGATAATTACCCCAAGATATCTTATCATTCTGTTTTGCTTTTGCAATACAAGAACACTTACCTGTCTTTCTAATTTGAATAGCAAATCTTTGGCTTTTTTCACAAATATGATCTAAAAGATTTTTATAAAAATAACTCAGGTCATTTCATTACTGCTATTAATTTTCATACCTGCAATATTGCTGGAAGAAACTATTGTTGAGCATTAAGAATGAAATTGGCTTTATCCTCTGAAAAAAAAAATCATTTACTGAGTATCACCTGAGTTCCCTCCCTTATGAAACAAAATTTTTGATTCACTAACAGATTCAGCCATTATAAAACAACAGTATTTCACTAACAATTTTAATTTTTTAAAAATTACTCTTTTAATTCACTAATGAAGAAAAGGAATCTAAATGTTGTTAAATGTAAATTAAGCCATCAGAATGGTGCCTACATTTGACAAAAACAGAAATTTTAATACCTCATGATAAAACAAGATATGAGTGTTTTTAGAAATTAAAGCAAGAATTTCAGTATAGGATGGGATTTTATGATAACGCAGTCAAAAAATGACACTTTTTGAATCTGTCAATATTCAGCAGGAAAAACAAGACATTTGAGGTGGCAGAGTGTTTTAAAATTTTAAAGATGTGTTCTCAGTTTCTCATATTTGGAACAGTAAATAAATGAATTTGTATTTGAACTGCTTGCAAACCATTCTTAAACATGAATATTTTGGTTATGGGGTAGGGAAATAATAAAATCAATTCAGAAAAATCCATATCAGTTCTGCAAGAGGAACTTGTAATATTCACTGTTTCGGCTGTTGTATCCTAAGACCTTCAGGTGTCTATTGTAATTAATAATCACTTGGAATATTGAACTGAAGACTCATAAAATTTGCCTCTTTGCGTCACTTGTTCATTGCTTCCACTGAAGCAGAGTCACAGTATATGACATTTCTGCACTACCTGACCTAGAGATTGTACTCACAACTGCTAGGAAAACAGATATGTGTTCACCAAGACTACGGTCCAATCAGACAAGTGTCACTTGAACAATCTTGGGAGTCTTAAACTTAATGTGTATACTTGAGTAGTGGAATGTTTTTGAGTGTTCTTTCTTTCTAAATCAAAGGCCCCAGATGGTATTCATCTTGATGATAGATCTATTGAGGAGGTTTGTCAGAAACTAACATGTGGGTTGATTCTTTCAGCTGTCTTGTCCTACAGTGTTGTTCTCTATTATCTTGACCTCATTCCACAAAGATTAATAACCTCCTTTTCCCATCCATACATTATCAGCTATGCATGATTTCAATGTTTCTCTCTGGATGACAGCATCAACTCTTACTTTATTTCTTTCCACAAATGCATGAGATATAATATGTAGTTTTGGGTCATATTTTCTTTTGAGTGGGGGCTTGATTCAGTAGACTTATCTCTAAAGGGTTGAACTGATTTTGAATAACCTCCAGATGTATGGACAATAGATCATTTTAAAATTTTCTGTATGGTAAAGAGATAGCAGATTTTTTTTTATTATTGTTCGTGATCTTTCTGTAACTGTTTGTGAAAGCTGATGTTATGACTGTAAGATAGCTGCTACTTTTAAGGGTGTTTTGAAAGCTGATCAAATCATGTTGATGTTTGGGTTGTCATTCTTGATGTCGCAGACAGAGGATGATACCTTTCTTGATGTATGGATAGTGAGAATTGAAGTTTTGGTATTAGCCAGTGAATATTAGCTAACAATATACAAGTATTTTGAACCCACGTTCTATGAGTCATTAGTGAATTCAGGAGGGTCAGTTTATTTTATGCTTTCTTTTATATTTTGTATTGTATAGAAATCCATATTGATTTCATGTGGTTCAGTAGTCCTTGCACATCTTCCTGGTTTGGACAGAGTATGATGGTGTCATCTCTCTAACCACATGGTTGGCTTTATTGATGACAAGCCTAGAAACCACCCTTCAGGTGAACTTTAGGCTTTCACCTTCAGCATCCTATGTACATAATAGTTATAACAATTTAGAAATAATAATAAAATTATTTTATCCTTATTTGACACCTTAATTCGGCATAATCTTTTTTCATATACACAACCGATAGTTTGTTTACATTTATTTTGCATGCAATTTTTATTTTCTTTTAAATTCCCCATTCTTTATGATCTCTTCACATAGTCACATTTAAAAGACATTAGAGAACTTGAACTATGTAATATTTTGAATACATCACAGTATGTGTACTAAAAAAGAAAAACCATATGAGCAACGCACCATGACCCACTTTAGTTTTAATCACGGTTTAATTAGATGATATCAGTTGCAATTGCAATGAAAAGCAGAATTAAAGTTAAACCTTTCACTCTGTTTGATATTTAAATTTAACGGAGTTATTAATTTAATTTTTAATCACATGTAACTACAGTAGTTACTACCTGTTACTTCAGATTGTTTGATTCATCATAAAAAAATGGACAGATGGATGGACACACATACACTGTGCTTTATTTATATAGATGTTTCAGAAGCAGTTTCCTCAAAGTATTCCATGTGTATGTTTGCCATTATTGGACATAATGGTAATCCCATAATGAAGTTTTGTTACTGTTGGTATATATTGGAACCCAATTGGAATTATGTTGTTTGCATCCAAAATGTTAACATCTATTTACTTAAACCACTAATTAGGCCTCACTTGCATAATATTCTGGAATTGTTCAGATCATTGTTTGAAAACTAAGATATTGGTTTACTTTTATCATATTAAAAATTTGAATAACAGAAACTCAAAAAAGGGAAGACTTTTGCCATAATTTTCTTGACACAAATCATTTGAAGTTTCTTTGAAAAGCAGTCTGTGTGAGCATGTAATGAAAACAACATCACAAATATATTTAGTAATATCCATACTGCTTGGTGTTTTTATTTTTATTTTTTTAATCAGTGTCACCTCCAGCAAGGCAGTACAGCCATGAACACACAGGGATTACAGGGTATGGAGGAATTAGGAACAGAAACATTAGTAATGAGTAGAAAGAGAAAAGAGCATTCAGGAAGGCAGTAGATAATGATTGGCATTGTATTTAAATTCTTGCAAATTAAAATTGGCTAGAAAGCATGGAGCTGGAAAGGAGTTCCACAAGTGAGAGAAAAGAAACTGTTAGCATAGAAGTTATGGTTACATCTAGCTAACTCAACTGTAAATTGATGTGATCTTGCCACCAGTCTAATATTGCACTCAAATTCATATAATCTAGGTCATCTGAACAGTTACCATGAAAGTATTTATAAAAAAGGCACAGAGAGGCAATTTTACAGTGGTAGGCAAGTGACTGAAGCTGAGCTACCAGATCAGGACCAATAATATTTGAGAAAAGACTCTGTGATGAGAGATGCTGAACAAATTCAGCATTGATTAGAGTCTGTAGGAGTTTTCCAAAAAAGGGGTAGAAGGCTAATGGGCCGATAGTTAAATGGGTTGGACTGTTCACCAGAGTTCTAAAAAAACAGAATAACAGCTTCCAGTAGGCAGGAAAGCAGAAGGCAATGAGGCATTTATTATACAGTTTAGAGAGAACAGGAACCAGTTTGGGAGCACACTCCCTAATGACTATTAACAGGGATACCATTAAATCCACATGCTTTGTGGGGATCAAGATTAGAGATGACAGCAGAGACCATGGAAAGGGGTTATATGTATATCACTCAGCAGAGAACAAGTGGGAAGTTAGGCAGGGATACTCCAGAGTAGAGTTTGAGGGCAAAGCATTTAGCTTTATCAGCAGAGGATGATATCACCTCAAAGTGATTGAAAAGGTGGGGAAATAGAGACCTTGCACTTATTTAGTACCCTATTACAGAGACACCAGTAATCACAGGAGCCAAGGCTTTTAGAGGCAATGCATTGCTTCATTTTCTCAGCAAACAGGGATTTAGGTCCTTCGAAGACTTGCTTACATTTGTTACAAGCAGTGGCAAATAGGGTCCTGTTATGATGAAAGCTGTCACTCTGGTAGAGTATCAAAAGATGGAAGCACATGAAAGAATAGTCAGCGGCCTTGAGAGACAGTTCTCTGACCATCAGAAGATTATCCTGGATGTAAACATCAAGGCCATGCATATGAATACTGGAATCTTTTTGGCAAAGGGGAAGATTCCCTGGAACCAAGAATTTAAATTGGTTTCACAAAGAGCTAAGATACCTGGCAATCATTCTAGGAGGAATGATTCTATGCTGCAGAAGTTGGAACGGATACCATGAATATTGGAGAAAGAAAGATTGAGTCGAGTAGGTGTTTTTTTGTTAGCTGGTTCAGTTTTATTTCTTTTTGTTGTGATTTCCAGGAGATATTTTTTGAAGAGAGAGGAAAACGACCACCATAATTGTCACTATCTATTGTCTATTGTGAGAGCAGAGCATAATGTGACTTTTCAGGGTTGCCCACCAGAAATACATGCAGGGACACCTACCCAGTACTCATGTGCAACATGGCACCACACTACAGATACCCCAATATTATGCGACTGTTGATCAGAGCAGCCTCTATTTAAAAACTATGTAAATTTTATATAGAAGGCATAAAAATTTCTTCAATTTATGTAGCAACTCGGAAAAATGAAATTATTAGAAAAATAAATTTAGTTAGTTTCTCGTCATAGCTACCGATTCCATCCGCACCGCAATATGATTTCTTTTTTTAAGATATTACGCCACCATTCTTTGCACTTTTTACTTTTATCTTCTTAAGTCAACGTAAGTTTATTGTCGGTTTCTTTAGGTTATTTGATAATAAAAAGTGCTTTTATGCCCCAACAACATCCTTCAGCATCAAGAAGAAGACTCACGCACACTGACTTAACCGAGACATGTAGTTGGTAAGCCTATTTACAGACTGGTAGAATTTTTAAATGAAAGGGACGATAAAAGTAAAACTGTGTAGACCCCCAAACCTGAAAAAGTCCTCACAAAAACTTCGGGGATTTATTGTTTATTATTTAAGTTTCATCAAGCATTATTAACAAATATGTGCGTACATGAAACCGTTCTACGTTGTTAAATTGACATTTAGAAATAAAATTTCAGTCTTTTAATTTTATTTTATCTTTCTTTACTATTTTTATTTAAGATGTTTTGATAAATTAAAACAAAATAATAAATAAAATTAACGAGTGAAAGAACAAAAGAACGTGAAAAAATGATCTCGTGGGAAAAATTATTAATAGTTGAAAGAATTTCGAAATTGTTTTTAGTTAGACTGACAAAACACCAACATGTCCGTGAAGTATTCAAACAAAACAAAAAAGAAAGTATTGTTGAGAACAAAAAAGACAGGAAATTAAGGAGGACCATGATTGCCCACGAAATAAAGAGACCCCCTCACCACACACACACACACAGATAGATATCCGAAAGGTAACTGTGGGGTACGGTTGGAAATTAAAATCGTGCAATAAACAAAAAATAAATATATTGTTGATGTGAAAATAAACAATATCATGATCGGCACAGCCCAAATTGCAAATAATGATATTTCTGCAGTTAAAAACACATTCCTGTGCATTTCCTGTCAGTAATGTCATCATTTGCGAATTTTAAGCCAAACAGTAAAATTTTCATTCATTACAAACTTACCGAAACTGAAAATATTTGAAAAAGTTTAGTTTACAACTGTAAATGAAAATTGACTGCGACATCTAACCACAAGCAAGAGAAACGTATGAATTATCTCCCTTTATATATATATATATATATATAGAAGACATGAAAACATTATTATTATTATTAATTGTAAAGAAAACTACTTGAACAATACTATTCCTTTTAAACTTTATTTTAAGAATAAAAACATTTTCTTTTCTCTTACAACAAATAAAATCTAAGCCAACATCCTTTAAATGTGAAAAATATCATTGGATGAGAAAAGAAAAAAAAGACTGATATCAATTAGTTCTAAAACATTCACTTATAAACATTCTTATAAACAAATAAAATAAAAATATTTTTTAATTTGTTTCCTTTTGGTTTTATTTCTGTTTTTGGTGAAACATGAAATAAAGTTATATATATATATATATATATTGGTCAATCACCTCCAATCTGGCTTGCTGATTGGTCAGTTCCGACCAATCAAACCGCCTGCACGCGACCAATCTGTTTTCCCGCTCATATGCTGGGAGCCACTCAGCCATTATAAAAACCGAACATGTGTGAACCTTTCGAGTAGTAGTTACCAAGTAGTTACCAAGCGCCAAGATGTAACCTTCACCGACTCCCATCTTAGTCATTGCTGACCAGACGTTAAAGACAATTACCAACTTTAGAAAGTCAGTAACAGCACCACAGAGAATTGCTAACTTACTCCACGTCGTTCGAAACCAGACTTTGCCGCCAAAAAAACACCTCAACGCTGACTCGCTAACATTTCAACTCTACCAAGCCTGTGGACATTATTTCTTAGATATTGCCTACCTAAAGTAAATTACATTTACTATTTATTAAGTAAACATCTACATGTGAACGACCTTAAAAATATTACAGTGAAAGGTAAATTACTTCTTAAGAACTTTCTGAACTCTTACAAGAATGACATTCTGAAACCTAAAACATCATACACATTTGCCAACATAACACATACCTATATTCCATTCGTACATCATTTTGAATTGTATGTAAATGTTTTATCAGTTTCTAATATAATATCTTATTCGTAATATGAACTCTGGTACAAATATTCCAAGTTAAAGGGACACGACTCTGTCCTATCCTTTTGTGCATATTGTACGTCAACCTAAATAAATTTATTGTTATGTTATAAAACAATTCAGTTGAATTTTGTATTTTATTTTGATGTTAGTGGAAATGGTTAATTGACACGCAACCTATTCTCAACAATTATTACCACATAATTAACCCATCCACCACAGTATTAAACTTAAAAAGAAAACAAATTGTTAGAACACCAATCTGATAAAAAATGTACAGTCAGTACTATCACACTGGATAAATTTATTAACTATTTTCTATATGTATAAAATGTCTGTCAGTATTTTTAAAGAAATGTTTGCATACATTTTGTATTATTATATCCTAATAATAATAAAAACAAATTATACAAACAGTTTTTGCTCTAACATTAAACCAACAATTATACTTAAACTTCATTGTATAGTTGAGACATAGTTTGTGGAAGTTGCCTCTTGGTCCTACTTTATGTAATTTCTACATGGTTTAACAACCTATTCCACAAATTTATAAACAAATCATACAGATGCCTGCAGGATTTCTCCTTAAACAAAAAAAAATGGACAATTCTTATTGTTACCTACACATGTTTTGTTTCTTGCCTTGAACACCGAAGGCTATAAACACTTGATTGTATCCCTTTTGCATGTAAATACTATTTTATTTTGTAAACTTTTTACTTTGTTACTGTCTTATAGTTGTTTGCTTTGTATTACATTGCCTTGATTTATATTATTTTGCCCTGTTCTTCCTCTTCTTGTTATTGAGTATTTTGTCAATTCCACTTAACCATGCCCACTTATTCAACCTATGTGCTTAATAATAATTTATTCCTTTTCTTTGGTGCTTTAGTAGACTAAAATTTTACTACTTAGCTATATAAAAACTCACATACAAAAATTCTTGTTTATATAATTACCAAAGTGAAAGTCCATGCAGATATAAAATAACTGTTATAAAGAACTTGATTGACCATGCTGCATGCTATAGTAATTTCTTCTCCATACATTATTTATAAAGAAACAAGCAATATAAAACTGACATTTATTAACAATATTTTCCAAAACCATGTTGTTAATGAGCAAATAAAATTAACTTTAAACAATTTTAGAGAAAATAATATAAACAACCACCCTGACATAAACAAAAACGTTATTAACTTATTCTATTGTAACCAGATGCACCCTAAGGAGATGAAAAGGCCATTAAAACTATAATTTGCAGGGACACATCACTTAATGATTGTAATAAATATTTAAGATTTATTATTTATTAGAAAAAGTTTAAAACATTTAACCAAATTATTAACAATATGAAACCTCAAAAATCACCCATTTTTTAAAACAATGTTTATGAATTTTCATGTCCTTTGGAAGAGTTTGTATCACCAATGTTAATAATAGAAAAAGGAACTGAATTCTTTCATTGGTCACACAATCACTACATCATGTGACAGTTTGGTAAGAGGCATGAAATGCAAGTTGCTTGGCAGTTGGTCCCAATCTCTCAAAATGTCAGCATGTCTATGCCAGCCTCCCACATTCTTTCATTGACACAGCTTAGCAAAATCAATGAATCAAAGTATGACCTAACTAATTAACAAGTAAGACCTTTGTTGTATTAGCATAATGTCCCACACATGAACTCAACTAAATGCTCCTTCTACCTCTCTAATATTTCCGGGTAGTTAACTTCCCCTTCAGAAACCCACTTTTGGTGCCCCCAGTTTTTTGTAATGCCTGTCTCTTGTGCATGTCTACCTAGATCCATGATTCTGTCTTTAATCTGGTGTCATCCACAACATATATAATAACATAATGTCAGAATGAGGAAATGAGTGTGGAGGACTGATACAAAATAATTTTTCACTTTTAATCCCAGTTTACAGTGTTATTTTGACAAGGTTGGATGACATTTCACACATCTGAAATAGCCCACATACTCACAATTGTCATCAAGGTAAGAGGAATTTAACTATTAATATTTTGTTGAATTTCTGGTTTCATCATGACAACTTCTCAGCTACCCCTTCCAACAATATACTTGCTTAGTCCCAATCTGGGAAAAAAATGAATAGATTTTTACATCAGGTCAAACTACATTTTGGCGAACCATTACATGACAGATGATGAAGTAAAAGTAAACTATGTCCTCAGGGTAGAAGGCCAATAAATAAGTGATATTTTTTTTTCAAGAGGGAAGAAGTGAAAAGTGTAGAAAATTACATAAATTATTTTAAAGACTACATGAATCCATGATCAAATTTCCAAGTCTCCAAACATGAACTTTTACAGTGATACCAAGAAGTGAATGAATCTGTCTATACCTTTCTCAAGAGGCTATGACAAATAATAAAATGATGTGAATATGACCCCACAGTTGAGGAGACAAACTTAGGGGATCTATTTATTTTGGGGATAGACATCAAGCCAACCCAGAAGTCCCTATCAAAGGTAGGTAGGTAGGTGACTATTGCAATGGTTCTACAGATTTCAAAAATGGAAGAAGCAAACTAGAAATGCAATGCAGTGGAGCAGAGACAAAACAAAGGGTTAACATGAACAACAATATAGTCGCTGGTATCCACCATTGCATCCAGGTCAACAAGTCCATGTCCAGTACAAGTAAACCAAATTGTGGGAAAATGGAGCTACTGCAGAACTAAGGTCATACTTAGTAGAATCTGTTGATAGCAGCATCCATTAAATAGGCAATTTCTAAGGTTTGTGAGAACTGACTTGATGAAACCCTTGTATGTCATCAGAGTTGACCACCCAACAGCAGTCCATTCCAACAAGCCACCCACTATTTGAATGCGTCCCATCAATAGTGAGTGGTGTGTTAACAATTTCAGGTTCCCATAATTTGGTTTTCTCATCCTGGACATGCACTTGTTGGCCTGCATGCAGCAGTAAATACCAGTGAATATTTTGTTGTTCATGCCAGTTCTTTTTTTGTTTGCTCCATTGCATTATGTCTCTAGTTTGCTTGTTCCCAAGTTGTTGCTAAGAGGTGAGTGGAATTTGAACCAGCTTTTCATTGAGTAATTCAGCTGGAGACTTGAAGTTGGTTGGAAGTAGTGTGGCTTTGTATGCCATCATCATGTGACAGTGACAGTTTGTTGGATCTTCAAATATAACTTCTTGTATACACCAACTACCTTCTTTGCGAAAACATTAAACCAAGGATAATGCAGTGATGACGTATGCTTAAGGTTGAACTTTCCTGCAAAACTAGCAAATTCCTTATTTGTATATTGAGGCCCATTGTCACAGAAGAGACTGTGTCTATACTAATTGACCACTAGAAGGTACTCATTGCCTTCTATTGTGAAGAGGTATGTGCTGATATACTCCCATGGGTAGGAAGGGGCAATACTTGTGGTGGAGTATTTATTTGGTATTTCTGACAAGTGGGATATTTTCCAACCATGGCTTCAATGTCTCTACTCTCTGCTGTGACACATGTAGTTGCAGAAGAATGTTTGGTTGAAGTGACGTAGGTATGATGATTTTGTTGCCTTTGAGTAGAACACCAACTTGGATTACAATTTCATACCTGAAATTCCAGTATGGAAGTAGACAACTTGGGCAACTGAAGTGATCAGATTGCCATTCAGTCATCACTGTGTTTGTCAACTCATTTAGGGTAAGATCTTTCATACAAGTCATCAAGATGGAGACTATGGTTGCCATCTTGATGACTTGTATGTATATGGTGAAGCATTGAGGAATGTATTTATGTGGATATTGAGGTCAATACCTTCACTCTATCTACCTAGTTTTGGCAATACTCTGACAACCAGTCAGCTATTGGAACTGCTTTCCATGGGCTGTATTTCACTGAAATCATAATCCTGAATCATTAGCAGCATTCTTGCCTACCTAGGTAGTAAAGTTCTTGAGTGCAATTGACTCTAATGGTTTGTGACCAGTCTGAATTGTTACTCTGTGTCCTTATAAATAATGATCAAATCTCTTCAGGCTGAAAACAACTGTGAGCATCTCCCTCTCACAGGGTAGTAGCAGAGACAAATGTTGGGGAGGGTGAGGTGCAAAAAATTTAGAATTTAGCCTTAAGTTATCAAAGGTTGTCAACATGATTAACAGCAAGAACATTTAAAATTTCCAGTACCTCTTTGCTTTGATAGTTTTTTCTTTATTGTATTTTGTTAAAATAAAACTCTGTAAAAATACTACAACTGGTAAAATTGTGGGGCGCCAAGCATCCCCGACAGTACTATGGCTCTGTCTCAATATTTGAATATCATGTTTCTCAATACTGCAATTTTTAGAGTTTCTTCTTTGACACTATCAAATGCTGCTAATGTATATTTATTTGAATATCTGAGCAAACTATTATACATTTAAATACTGTAAATCTATATCTATAATACAGAAGATGTCTGTGTGTGTGTCTGTCTGTCTGTTGTGTGTTTATGCTATTTATACATGTTCATATTTCTTGACTGATTTTGATGAAATTGTATAAATTTTACAAAAATAAGTCAAGACCAATCTCCAGGCCCCCGAGTATGACAGAAAAATTGATAAAACTGAAGGTGGGTATGACTTTTTGAAAAAACCAAGGCAAAGTTACACATGAACAAAATTTTTACTGGATGAGCTAATGTTCTTTGCCCTTAATGCAAACAAGGTTTATGTAGAGTGCTTGATAGTTTTTCTACAACATTGGCTTTACACAAAAAATTGCAAAAACTGTGAAAAAAATTGGCTTTTTTCATACTACTTAAAATAAAAACTTCCTCATTTTTTATCCAATTTTCTTCAAACATGTTGGAAAAAATTTGCCACATGCAAGAAATAAGATAGTGTGGTTTTAGTCCTGCTCACTTCCCTGCATATAATGAAAAACTGTTAAAAAATCCTGTTTTTTGGCCATAACTCCCTGGTTTTTCATCTGATTTTTTCCAAATTTGCCATGTAAATTACATATGACACACAAATTGTCCTGTATGAATGTTTGGTTCAGATTATTTCAGTTAAGTGGACAAAATCTGCAACACACTAGATACAAAATCAGCTTTTGCCATTTAGCCAATAGTTTCTTTATACGATTATATCTTAAATTCCCAAAGAACCTTTTATTTGCACTTGCAGTTGAATCAGGCTCTGACACTTATCCCTGTTTTTGTTTGATTATTAGATTTGTGAACAATGCCATACTATTTGAAAGTTATTATGGCCATAGGAAATTTAATGAATATCTAAAAGATTGAAACAATTTAACCCCAAGCAACAAGCACATAAGAATGTTTTATTGATGGAATTCCTTTATTAAGAGCAATCAAACACTTGTGAAGGACATACTGTAAAAAAGATGACAGTGGGGAGTAGCTTAGTATACTAATGGATGATGTATGCAAGTGGGGACGCAGGCAAACATTTCTAGACTTAAGGGGTGTGGGTGTGGTTATACAATTGCAGCCGTGTACACTCAGGCAATGCCGAGTACCTCGGCTAGTATGTATATAAAGTGTATTCTCTTAAACATATATACCTGCCTATGTTTTTTTTCCCCAATGAATAAAGTGTTCACCACAAGCCACACCAATACTCATGTCAGTCATGACATCACAAACAACCAAAATATGGCTGTTAACGCAAGATAAATATTAGTTGATAAGACTAAGGATCTTTGCAGCACTCACTGTAAGAAAAGATTCAAAATATCCAATGCTAGCATTTTGCAAAAAAGACACTGTTACATTATCATTTAATGTATGCTTTCTTATGTTATCATTTAATATATGCTCCCTAAACAACATTATGGAATGTGATTCTCATTCCCTTATGTATTCCAGCTCTTTCTTTCCCCTTCTTCTTCTCTACCCAAATAAAGTCAGTAACAATTAAGTTTTCTCTCTCTCCTTAAACTTATGTTTGTCATGTTCTTTCAATGACTTAATGTAACAACAATGCATATTAAATGCTATATTTTTCACCACAGAATATAGCATTTTAAAATGTGTTTGAAATTTTAATATCTTCGTTTTCAATCAAGTTTTTGTTACTCCTAATGGCCTAAATAAAAAAAATGTAAATTCTTTTAGACTCAACAGTTACTCCTCGAAATGAAATTACATGTCCATACATCATGCTTTGTTACCATATCATGTTATTATTATTATTAATCTGACTTGTAGATCATTCCTCATCAGTTTGATTCCTTCATTGAATAAAGCAAGGCTGTTATGAAATAATTATATTTAAATTTTCTTTTTCCAAAAATTATGAAATAGAAATTTGGGGGGCTTATTTTGTGTTTCTGAATAAATTTACTTTTAATCCATTTTAGATTAAAGAAAATAACAAGTTGAAGTTTATTTTTTTATTTTTGTATCTTGGTTAAAATAAAATAGAGCAAGTTAATAAAAATGTTTAATGAAAGTCAGCTAAGGCATTTCTTGAGAAAGAAAGAAAAAATCATATGAGAATGCATATTGCAATAATTGTTATTTACTAAGTGTAGTTTAGTTTTGGCACAAGGTCACAAGTATGGGGCACCCGGTGAGGATCAAACTCACTAACAACGATCTGCAACTTCAGCTTTTTGAACATGATAACATGATTAAGTAACTAAACATGAGTTAGGAATATACAATTTCATGTCTAGGAGTAACCTGTAAGACTAACATCTGAGAAAAAAAGACCAAAACAATAAAGCCAGAATATGGTAGACACAACTCATTTATGACCTGGAACAGACTTCATATATTTGTTTTATAACAGTATCATAAAACTGTTTTATTATTTTTTATCAACAACAAGCCAAAATCCAATGAAAGACATTTAGAAATTTTATGACAATGAAGATATTCATATATTGCAATGGGTAGACTGAAGTTTCAAAACACTCTTAACATTTGTTTAACACCTTATGAATCAACAGTAAACATTTTTCTGTAGAGGTGTTTCACTGCATCATTAGGGGTTTAATTGTTCCTGCATAAGCAGCAGCTAGAGCAAGACGTAGTCATCACCAGTGAAAATCATGACATCTATTTATTCCTCCCTTGTGTGGAAGCAGATGTTTCTCTCACAGAAGCCAGTGTAGAGTTACATCAAATGAAAGAAAAAGAAATGATGAAAAATGGAAGCTAAAAGAAGGGCAAAAGAAAAAGTTATGAATAAAGAAGATAAAATGTAAAAGAATAAAGAAGACAATTTCTTTATGAATGTTTGCCTTTTTTTATTTGTCTTCTCTTTGCTGACTTGTTTACTTGACTGCTTGTTTGCCTGATGTATTTCAAGGGAACTGTTAATATGAAGGAAATATAGCTAAAAAATAAAGGAAAGCAAAAAAGAGAAAATAAATTTTTGATACTGAATTTTGACTCAGTTTTTAATGGACCAAATGTTGTGCCCCATATCTTGAGTATAAAATTTATCAGAGTATCAACATAATGTTAATAATGTTTCATTTTGTCCAGAATATCTTAAAGTTTGGATGAAGTTACAAGTTAAAATATCCCTGGGCAACAGTTAAACGACTTTTGGAAGAGAAAGAATATCAAAACTTTTATTTGTCCCACAGGACAATAGTCTAGTGACTTGAAGTAATTGTGAGTTCAATCCCAATTCAATTAGTGGATCATACATCTTTGTTAATTCGTGATCTTCATTTACTTTATCAGCAATCTATTAATATTATATCAATATCTTGAAGATATGCTGGTTTAAAAGGAATTAGCATTTATAAACTTATTTAAGTTAAATTTTTACCATTTCAAGGGTTTATTGTGAATATTGAAATCATTAAAACTGCAAAAAATAAATTTTATTCAATAGTTGTAAACCATTACTAAAAGAATATACTCTATTCTTTGGCAAAAATATTAAAAATTTGTAGATTAAATCAAAATAAATTAAAGTAGTTGTGGGAATATTTTAGAAGTTGGATGGAGTGATAAAAAACATTATTCTGACAATAAGTAGCATTTTTCTTTATTTTGTGTATCTGTTTTTGCATGTTTAATATACAAAATTCTTGGGTCACTTTCCTGAAAACAAGCTAAAAATGATGAAACTCAAGACAATAATAACTAATGATGAATAATTGTTGAGATGCTTAAACTGATAACACATTTACATAATTAATAGAAAGACTAATGTTTCAGAAAAGATACAAGTGTATGCATGATTGGGAAAAGTGGAGGTGCCTTAAAATACTAGGAACTGTGTAATCAACTAAGTTATGCGATGTGGTATTTGATATTTACTAAACTTATTACAGTACATACTCAAATTTGGGAAATGAAAATAGATTGTGTTGTAACGATTTTTCAAGTGATGTGTTAGCTCCCTTGAAAAAATTGCATTTTATCTTGTCATCAACAATGATCACTGGTGTTGGTGGGAAATATGCAACTATCTCAGCCACAATGCTGCCTAACAAAGTGACTAGGCATTTTAATCCACAGTGTGAAGTATGAACTCCTTAATGTAATTATAGTCTACAAGACTTGATCTTATTATTTTAAAATTTTTATATCTTTATCAGATGTACTGGGATTATTTCTTCAAATGTTATTTCTAATTACAATGAGAATTTCAACTAAAATTTCATAGAAGGTACTTAAAATTGTATTCTATCTTTCAGGTGAAAATGATATGGAAAATTACTTGCAAGCTTTCTATTGATACTTTTAATGCCAATTTCATTAAAAATCTGTGTTCTATAATTATAATTATATACAATACTGATAAGTATTTATTGTACTTTGCAATGAACAAAAGTTATTTTGATGTTGTTTGGTTAATTTTAACTTATCAAAAATTGTTAAAATATTTCTGGCATGTTTTATGAATCATTTACTAAATGTTAACTATGCAGTTGATTGCTGGAAGTTTGAAATATTTAAATATTGGCATAAAAAGGTCTAGAATAAGAAGTGGATACATGACATGATATTATTATTTAACACTGAAAACTCTTAAGGTTAGTAAAAGATTTAATTTCTTTATCCTTAGATTGCACCTAGCAAGTCATAGACATTTACTTGTGTTGCAGATGGTATATTAGTCCACAAACAGATATTGAATAACAGAAGACAACAACAAACAAAATAAAGACTTGAGTAAAAAGAATATATTGCCAAGTTTATTTTCATTAAAGAAAATACATAAACAAAAATAAAGTTACAGTGCACAAGGCAAAAATATCTCTGCATGCTCATCTAGAGAGTGAGAAAAGCATTGTTCTGAAAAGGACAGTTTATTGCATATCATTGCTGCTGGAGAGGATGGCTGCAGTTGGAGGCCTGTCTGAGATGGCTGGAGCAGCAGCTGATGGCAAGCTGGAGATGATGATGGCTAGCAAGCTAGCTGGAGCTGTGGGCTGACTGTTGGCTACTGGGAATAGATACTATATTTTGAGCCTAGTTATCTGGGCTGTGGGAGATAGTATTTACCCAGTTGCCCCACTGAGGCATGATGTGATACAAGGCTGGGTTTAATGTGTTGAGCCCAAGTGCATAAAATTACCCAGCCCCTGCAACCATTGGTTGTGCTGGTGTTGGTATGTCTACTGATCTCCCCTCTCTAGTGCAATGAGGTGGGTATAACCATGGGAAGCTATTCTCCAGGACTGGGCACCTCCCAGTATTTTTTCTCCAAGCTGTGTATCTGTCCACAGACAGAGACACAACTAAATTGCACTGAGAGGTGATAACCCTACTCAGCATGAATTGTGAAAGGTGCTTTTTTGTTGCTTTGGGGAATTTTTATATCATAAATCAGTTTTATAATGATTGCTGGTTAAGCTTTTGGTTAAGTTGTTTTTAAAAAGTGTGGGTGTGTCAATACACTTGTATCACAAAATCCAGTTGCTACATAAATCATCTAATATATTCCAACTACATTTATGTAGTCACAATATGTGATATGTCAAAAATGTACTCAATAAATATTATCATTGCTGGCAATCTGGTTTTAATGGGTTTAAACCATGAAAAGCACTGTATAGTGGTTTATGGCCCGTCAGTAATATCATATCACCTTTCAATATGGTGAAAGTGAAGCACTGCTAAACAGGCTATTAGCAACTCACTATCAAAAGTCAAATATTTTGCCTTGAATTGTCAACTTTTGTGGGGAAGGGAAGGTAATAGGAATGAGTAACTCGTCTGTAATGTATAATGTTTCATCAATAGCATACTGACTAGTGCCAATTGATGGTGACTTCACATTGCAGTTGTTCTATGGAAGTTACATTACAAAGTTGTTGCATAATATGATGAAAGGAGCATTTTCAATATCAGATAATTCAAAAGAACAATTGGGAAATAATTTCATAGATTCAGAGTTGGTCAAAATTTTAGCATAATTGGAGATATACTCAATATAAATGCACAAAATCTTTTGTCCATGGAAGTTCATAAACCTTTTAATCAGAGATAATAATTATAAGCCAAGAATCTCAAATCAGAAACATCAAAGGTACATTTTGAAAAATTAAATTTTCAAATTGTTTTCATTTAAAATTTTAAACACTGTTTACAGATCATTTGTATATGTTTTTTTTCCTCATAATCACTTCATAGATGGATATTGTCTGAATACACAAATGAATAATTCTCATTAGCAAATATTTTGTCCATCAGTCAGTTATGTGCCATGTGTGATACATGCTTAGGCGATCATGTATCGAAAGATACAGGACTGACAAGGCAGATTTTTTTCCACAGTAGGTTGCCATTTCTGTCTGCAGTAGACCAGTTGACATCCAAGGCTCTAGAACCTGGTCTGTTCTGCTATTTACCGGTAGCTGTGGGGAGAAGAAGAGGATTCATACCTTTTCCAAGGGTATTAGTATGTATATAATGGATTCAACTGGAATTTGAACTTGACTTTCCGATTCTTCAATTCGAGCTGCTATCCATTACTCCTCCGTGTCTCCCTTTTGTCCATAAAGCATTGAAATATTACAGCTACTTTTTTCAAAACTGAGATATAGTTATATTTAAACAGTCTAAAAAGTGTAATTACTGCTTTAGGTACATCATCTTGATAAGCTGAAGTTCTAACTATTTTGTAAAACAGCATTTGTTGGCAAGTTTACAGGTAAATGAATTCATATTTGGTACAGAATAGCAATCACTTTTCTGTAATAGTTGTTGGTTCAAATCTGTATAGGAATTAATATTTATTTACATATAGCTACTTAAAATGTGGCACAAGGCCAAAAATAGGAAATGGTGAAAGCTGGTCATTACTGTTGTTAACTTTAGCTTAACTAGTCACATTTGCTGACCCAATCACACTTTTATATAATCCTTTTACCATAACACTACATTTATATGAAACACTTATATAATACAATCAGCAAAACTGCACATTCTCTCCATGAAATCCTAACCTAATGCTCCATGTTTACAAACATTTAGAGAAGGGGATAAAAAATATACATGATTTTTATTTACATAATAATAAAAATAAACCCCATGATATAAATGAAAAATATATACAATACAAGAATTGTTAGTATGGGACCCTCTGTACAATTAACACATAGCAGAAAGGCAAGTTAACTGGATGAAAAATACAGTAGGAAAGGGTAAAAAAATAAAATGAAAACAAAAATAAAATAAGAAAAACAAAACAAAATATTCCCATCACTCCAAAAAACTATGCCTTCTGTCTTCTGAAAATGGATGGAAGGAAGAATGAAAACAGAAAATGTGGGGGACTAAAAAAAGCAAAAAAAGGACCAATGGCCATTCAAACACTAGCTATGTTAATCAAATTTCAAAAAACAAAAGACAGAAAACTGCTACTCTAACCTAACGGGGTTGGATGGGCATGTCTAACCACAACCCTGGAAAACAAGTCCTTCAATCAGTCAGCTCAAGATCAGCACCATTTACTCACCTTTGCTGAAAAGTGGACGATTGTTGTACAAAGAGTCATCCACCTTTCAGCAAAATCTTTGGAAGAAAGTTTCTGCCTTTCCACTCTGATCTTGACCTTCAGTTGGTGCTGAAAGAACACAATCAGGTGATAGGAAGAGAGAGGCAATTCCCCTGTGAACTTCATTCATCCATACAACCATTTGCATCACAAAACAAAGCTCTCACTAGATAAACTATGCTACTGGATGGGAATGACATAACTGAAAGACAGTAAAGGATGAGGGAGTAGATGTACATAACTTATACTTTGGCCATCCTCTTCAGGGAAAGATTCTCCAAAACCTTCTCCAAAACTTCTGACCAGTTCTTCTCCAGTTGGAGGTTGGGACTAAACCAGATGCTGAGTATCTTTCACAGCCTGTCTGTCAAATTGCTTGTCATGAGAACTCCTCAACATCAATGCTGCTTGGGGGTTGTTCTATATAATTGGTGATTCCCTAGAAGTTACTCCCTCTTTTCCTTCAATTTCCATTTTACCTCGTTTGTAGTCCTTTTAGACACACTATTTTGGGGGAGTCTTCCCATATTCATCTCCTTTGTTCACCCCTTTCTAATTTTTTATGCAACATTAGAAGTATTTTTTTTTGTTAAATGATATTTTTGAGTTTAGTACATTGCTTTTATTATTTTCCTATCTATTTGATATCATAAAATATCTAATTACACCCAATATGGTTTTATAATTATTCTGAATTTAAAAGTTATTCAATTATATCATGTATCGTATTGCTCTTTTGATAGAGAAAAATAGTCAAAGGCAGTAATTCAGAATTATTTCCTTTTTAAACATCCATATAAAATATAATCTAACAGTTACAAACTGATAAATAAATATAAAATTCTTTTAAAATAGTTTCACACTTGAAAATAGCATTAAACAATTTTTGATTCTTCAAACATGTCTTTAGATAATAAAAAAAAACTTTTCAAAATCACATGGCAAAACTACAAGTAATTTTTTTTTTTAAATATTAAGTGGATATTTTTTTTCTTTTGAATCTGAAGGTAAAATAACATGCTTTATTAAATTATACAAGCACAAAGTCTCAAAAAAATGATTTTTTTTAGTTTTATTGAAGTATTTTTGGTAAGATTCAAGACAAACTTTTTTGTATGCTCGGATTTTCTTTATATAGCTATAAAGAAATTTTGAGCACTCCGCAAATTAAAAAGTACATGTGAGATATCAAAAGGGAGGACAGGCCCCACCCAAAATATTTCCACAATGTTTTCTAATAAAATAGCCTATTCAGTATACAATTCATTCATTAATAAATACATAATGAAAATTTTGTTTGAATCAGATAATTCCCTAATTTCTGGTAAATATGTTAAAATAGGGGTAGAGATTTTTTGCTTTCATTTCAGAGAAAAAAAAATGCATCCATTTTGGCAGTACCTAATATATCCAAACAAGTTTGATTAAGTTTCAAATAACAAGCTCTGTCTGTTTCATTTTTTTTATTCTATTTTCGCAAATCCTGAATAAGATGTTTTATATTGGGATTGAAATTGTGGATAAACTGTTCATGTTTGTTCTTTTGTTTTATCTAAATATTTTGAACCATCCCAGTCATTTTCAAGACCTATGTGGTGTCCATATCGTAGGCAGGATTTCTTTGGCTACATCCTGGTATTCTTTACAAAGCTGAACATTTTAAAGATAGTCCACAGTATTATATTCTGCTTCAAATTAAATCTTTTTCTGATTCACTGCACATCAAAACCTATTGGACGGATGTGATGCTACAAAAGCAAAATTAAAAATAAAAACGTCGCTCTCTGTGAAGGGGCTCTGAGCATTATATCTGGCTCACAAGACAAAGTCTTCCAAAATATGATTTAAAAAGAGCCAATTTCAAATATTACTGTTAAAGCAAAAGTGTGACAAAAATGCTGAGTGCTGTATACACCCTGAATGCTTAAAAGGACCTGCTCATGAGACTTGTGGCAGTAGGCAGGCGGTCACTGACACCACCAGTGACCCGACACAAGATTCAATGCCAGACCCTACCTACTTCCCCATCCTCCAAGTTGCTTCCCTCACCCACAAAAAAATATTTGGCATTGATCCTTTATATTGGCAACACAAAGAAAAGTTGTTTTCATTTTTTTCCTGCTCCTATATGCAGTATATAACAACGGTGACGTCATGTGTAATGATTAAAGGGAGTAAGATTGGACCAAACCAAAATGAATACATAGATTAATATTTCATCCATACTTTTTAAAACGTACCATCTTCTGTAGTGAAAGATATTTTATTTATGTGTTGTTTTAATTTTGTATCATAGTTTCTAGGATTTGGAACATTGGGTGCTGTAGTGTAATATTTTGGTATTATCCACTAATTATATTTGTCTTATTGACAGTTGTATTTTGCTTGATCAGGATGTGCTGGTATATGTGTACGAATTATTTGAAAGATGGAGCTAAATGTAAAATAAAATAAGTAAAAACCGTTGTTATTAGTTCGAAGTTCTTTCAAGGAATAAAGCGCGTCACTTCGTTTTTCTCATTTTGTCATTCGCTTACCCACAACACAGCGTTGTAAGGCAATGAAAAAGAACAGATGTAAAAAACAAACAAGAAAAACTGATTTTTAGAGCTCAAGAATGTAGCGAACCCATATTGATCCTGGTTTAACAAGATATCCATGTTTATTGCTTAGAAGGAAATTCGCTACAGGTGAATTCAACTCCCACGGGGTATCCCGTTGTTAATTCATTTCGCTGGATTTATTTGACTGTAACAGTAACATTGTGTACTGTG
>CAHIKZ030002537.1:60000-240186 GCA_903632075.3 Acanthosepion pharaonis | reverse complement strand
AACAGTTAAATCTCTCCATGAAAGATCTTCTGGCTTCTTAAGCTAAATTAAACGATTTGCTTGAATTTCAGAATTTCATAGAATCTTAAAATTATTTTCCCTAAAACTGTTTCTAGTTTAACTACTGGTCAACATGATCAGATTCCTTGATTTGTACTATTTGCGGCTATCACCTTTCCTGGCCAAGAATGTCTATTTTATACCCGTTTTAAGCCTATTTAGACGATTTTTTTAATAGTGACTCGTTTATAAGCAACTGGACTCAAATTTGACTAAATCTTAAGTACCTCCATTAGTGTGTCTTAAGCAACTCTAAAAACTAAAACAAAAGACAGAAACATAAAATTAAACAAACAAGATTAAAAGAAAAAAATCTTATTTTATATTGCATTCAACAATTCTGCCAATTCTACTAGTTTAGTTACATTAAAAAGCATTTCTTTTCTATTTGTTAAGTACATGCATCCGTCCTGGGTATGACGATAAACTACATCTGTGTCCTGGGTAAGACAATAAACTATGTCCAACAGCAAGGCCTCTGATCAGGCTTTGAAGTGCGTGGAACCACCTCTTAATTGCTGGTGTTCCCAGGCCCACCCTCACCCGGGGCGGTAGCACCTGTTAGGGTCCCAGCTATGAGCAAATAGTTAACTTCTAGACTGGGGTCAAAACACTATGAAAGTGTAAAAATAGGTTTTAATACCAGAAATGCTTTGTAAAAAAATTATTACCAGCATTCATTTTTGGAAAAAAATATTACCAGTAATAAAAATGTTGTCGACATTTAATAACCCATTGAGATTGATATGCCGTAAAACAAACTAAATCCAACCAAACCAAAAGCACATGCATAAAAACAAGTATGTAACCATTAAGTACTAATTTTTACACATAAATGAAGCAACACAGCTAGTGACCAAAATCATAAGTTGGCTATAAAAATTGTAATAATAATAATAATAATAATAATAAAGTGCCTCCTTATTGATATGGCAGTCCCTGCAGACTGCAATGAAGATATTCAAAAAGCTGTCAAAATACAAGGACCATGAAATAGAAATCTCAAAAATGTAGCACATGGGAACATCAACAATCCCTGTTGTAGTTGGAGTCCTAGGATTGGTTGGGAAAGATCCCAGTAGACTAATTGAAGGGATTCCTGGAAGTCCATGCCTCAAAGAAATACAAAAAATTGTTCTCACAACTCCAGCCCACACTTTACGAAGGGCTTTATCTATGTAAAATAATGTTTTTTTCTTTTTTTTTTTTCTTTTTTTTTTTTGGTCAGTGGAAAGTGTAATGATGCCATTTCTAACCTTAGGCCCCTGGGCGGGACCCGGAAAGAAATGTGTAAGCGCCAGAAATCAAAGGAAATAAAATAATAATAATAATAATAATAAGTTCCCTCAGATTATAATGTATATTTGAAGTTCTTAAAAACATCGAAATACAAGGATATTAAAGTGGAAATCTCAAAATAGGGTTCATGAGGGCATCAATAATTCCAGTTTCTGATAGACTCTATGGAGGGATTTTTAGTAGTCCATGCCTTAAAGAAATACAAAAATATGTCCTCACATGTATAACTCATATATTACGAAGCGCTTTATCTATATAAAATTTGTGTGATCTTAGGTTTTTTTACAAAAAGGATCAGTGAAAAATGTCATGAGGCTTAGTTCTCTGGTTGGGACCCGGAAGGAAATGCGTATACAACGGAAATCCAAGGGAATAATAATAATAATAATAATAATAATAATAATAATAATAATAATAATAATTTCTTACTATGAATTCTTTCGTTTTTCACATATGTAGACAAAGTGCGGAACATTCAACGACTCTCGATTACATCAGACAGGAAGTAAAAGAATAAGTAGAAGCAGTTCAAGTGCGCGGCGAGGCATTCTTGAACTCCATTTATTTAATCTTGATCTGAGAGCAGATGAAGTCTTTCTTTTCATGTTTTTTAAAAGTCAGGATCAAGTCGACAGACTCTTAAGAGGTTCCGTGACACTTGCTATCATCACAAATATTTAACTTGAAGAGTAAAGGAAACCGTACCTCTTACGCGAAAAAGTTGATTTTGTAAGATTCGCTAGAGTTCTCAAATCCTGACTGAGGGGTTCAAAATACAAAACTAAAAAAAAAAAATAGCTGACATAAAATAATTGCAAAAAGGAAATGTTTTTTTTTAAAAAAATAAAATGAATAAAGATCATTTACGCCTTAATTCTTATTACACACACCTAACTCGACAAAATATTAACACGTGGTTTCTACCCGACCAATGAAAACAAACGGCAAAGTATTCGAAATACTGAAGCATTCTCTACGTTCCCCCATGTCAAATTTGTCTTCATATTTGTTCCTTATTTAATCATGCCAGAATGTAGCCAATAAAATGTTGTCTACCATACTGACAACAGTTCTAGACAGTTACTGAAATGCTCCCAAGTACTCGAAGACAAATAAAAGACAAACATTAACGAAAGACAATTTTTCAGTAATTGTGATCTCAATATATAATAAACTATTCAAAAATTGAAAAAGACAATAAAAATATATCAAACTGATCTTGTTGGCTGAAGAAAACAAGTTTAAAACAATTTAAATACATGTTGCCTAAATCTAATATATATATATTCCACAGCGAGTTTTTGCTAATAATATGATCTTCACCCGAAAATAAACCGTCTATAAAAACATCTGTCGGTGAGTAATGCCCATTTCCCTGTTTATTTCTCGCCCCGTTGATGAAGGACACAGGCGTGCCCGAAAATTCCGTGCTTCATTTCTGTCATATAGTTAATAATTAATATTTAATAAATGTTTTCTGTACTGATTATATTGGTAGTCTTCCGTTTGTCCTTGTTTTATTAACTGACCTATCTATTTTGCATACATGGACCCTTTTTTCTAATTATATATACATATATATACATATATTGATCAATTGATTTCCTAAAGCTATATTATATGAACTCTATATTAATTAAATTGAATAAAATAAGCGCACGACATGAGGTGCGGTAGAAAGTGGAGAGGAAAGCAAGTGTATTGGAAATGTATCGGTGAGGGGATGGTAAATGAAATATACATATTTTATTTTCATCCCACATCATATGAACACAGAAGGAACATTTTGGTATGGATACAACGGGTACACACACACACACACACACACACACACACACACACATATATATATATATATACATAAAAGTATAGGATTGGTGTATACAGAATAAATTCCAATAGCCAACAAATACTATTCTTAAAAGAGTGCTCAATAGAGAGTAGAGCGAATATAATTATAAGTTATAAAATCACTACAAAAATAGCCATTTTGTTTCAAACAAAATGGATATTTTTGTAGTGATTTTATAACATATTTATCTTATAATTTTCGAATAAATAATTATATATATATATATATATATATATAATAAAATATTTAACATCGCTACACAATAATTTCTATATTTCTTAACTTAAAAATTGTTCCATCATCAGGCGATGTTGTGTACCTCAACATCGACTTCCCAAACATCGCCTGAAGAATTGTTATAATAAAAATATTGTTATAATATTTTGTCCTACGTTGTATCGAAAACTTTAAAAAAAAAATAAATGCGAAGACGAGAATGGTGAATTCTTAATCTGTCTGTTCTTTCTCTTTATATATATATATATATATATATATATATATATATATATATATATATATATATATATAGGTGATGTTAGATTTAAACATTTAGACAACAAAAATTCATACATACAATTTTGTTCGATTCAACCAAGAAGGTCCGTTTATTAAAATTTTGTTATACCTTAAAACTAATATATATATATATATATATAGTTTTAAAGTATACTATATTCATGGGTAAAAGTGCTCAATATAAGCGACAGAGCCCGTATAAATACAAAAGTGAATAGTGAGATCAGAACCGAGTGGCGACAGCCTGTTTCATGCTTGAACATAAACTTCATAACATGAACATTGCGTTCAAGCATGAAATACACCGTCGTCACTCGGTGTTGAATTCACTGTCCATATATATATATATATATATACATAAAGAAAGAACAGTAAGATATATAATCCGGTGTTATTATAGATATTTTTATTTTTACAAAATAGTGCTCAATGTAAATTTACAGAGCATTAATATTATAAAAATATTTAAAAAAACATATTTTAAATCAGTTAATTTATAATATATATATATATATATATATACACTCACACACACACACATATATATATATATATATATATATATATATATATAAAAGGCTTAAAATACTAATATTCCATGGTCATAATTTGTTCCATTGGAATCGTAAATACGATCCAATTCATCAGACCTACAAAAATAAAAAAATTACTCATTAATATTAGCTATATATATATATATATATATATATATATATATATATATATATATAATGGTTTCATATATATATAAAATATATATATATATATATATATATATATATATATATATATATGGTATAAAATTTGGAAAAAATCTTAAATTTTGCCGACTTTTCGTCTTCCGACAAAAAAAATGAAATCGAAATGTTTTCGTTGTTATAGTTACATTAAAAATCCAAATTTAAAAAGATAGACGCTTCTGTCTAACCTTTTTTTTTGATCTGGGAATTTAACTACATATATATCAAAATACACTTTATAGCTTTGTTATATTACATCGAGCACTCTTTTATTAAAATCAATACTCAATGAGCGATCTTAAATCTACCAATCTATCATTCTATCTATCTATCTATCTATCTATATATATATATATATATATATATATATATATACATACATACATACATACATACATACATATGTAAAACGGCTTCTTTTTCTCAAAAGTATTCCGTTGTTTGTTCAATATATCATTCACTTTTCAGAAGGCAAAGAAGAGGGCTGATTTAAAATTACAGCATTTAGTGTTCTATAAAAGGTTAACTTAGTGAAATAATATACATTTCTAAGTGGCTTAGTTCCGTTGGTTGCGCTGCTGAAATAAATAGCATATGATTTATTCATCGTCGACATTGCTGTGTGGGTTGGTCTCCTCAGTATATATGTTACTACTTTGGCATTGTTAAAAATGAATAATGTATTTTTGTCTCCTCAGGAAATAGATATTTTGCAGTTTACAAGTTTGTTAATCAGTCATAAAATTTTTATAAATACAGCATGTCCCAAAAGCCAATCAGGTATTTTAAAATGACTGATTTTTCATTTTTTTTTTTTCAGCTCTTAATTTAACATAGGAACATTACCCAAAAAAACATTCAATACTAAACAATGAACCAAAATCATGGACATTATTTACATTATTCGGACTATTATCCTCATCTTTGTAGCCCTATTTATTACAACGTTTCGGCCGTTGTACGCTCCGGCCTTCTTCAGGTGGTTGGAATGTCGAACTGAACCCTTTATTTCGCTCACTGGGGTAGACATGGCACAGTGGATAAAGGCGTTGATTAGATCCAGTGACAGGACCCAAAGTGTGAATTCAATACCCGGTTAAGTCAGTGGAGAACTTGGAGAGTGGAATTATAACAAGAGATGACTGATAACTGACATCTATTAAACATGGCAACGTGGAATTACAACAGTCTACCAGCATTGTTTTCTAATATTAATGCTTTGCTTAGTTTCTTAAAGGCATCTTTCGTTATTTTCGAATTTCTACGTCGTATTAATACACTACACAGATAACTGAATTTCTCTACCTAGTTTGTGTCTTCTTCCTCTTAGTGCATTAATTTCCCGAAATTGCCATACAGCTCATCAGTTGTACCGTATTTTTCTGTATAATACGCCTTGAGTATAATATGGCTCCTTGTTACTGCAGCTAAAAACAGGGGATAAATTACATCCTTGAGTATAATACGATCATGTAGTATAGCCACCCGTCCATGTTTTTTTTTTTTTTTAAGTTGTGCCATATTATCTTTTAAAATATCAAGGTTGTACGTATATTTCAGTAAAATATTTAATTTTTGGCGATATTAAAAATTAGAAAAGAACATCGTACATAGCCATCCTAATTTATGTTTCAAAACTTATTTTCGAATTTTCGGACAACACGCTAATACATTTGAAGTTGTTAATTAATCTCTCGTACTTGTCTCATTTATAGGCCTTTATTATATCTTTATATATTAATAATGATAAACTATGAAAATAAAAAAATATCTTTCAAGAATGATGAAAGAAAGCTTTATAAAAAAAACAAGAAAATTAAAATCTCAACAAAATTTATCTGTGAGCAAAACTGAGTGCATTTGCAATCTTGCTGTTTTAAATAAGAGGTTTTAAGCTGAGTAAAAGTTTCTGAAAACGTTTACTTGTGTATAATACGCACCCCTTTTTAAGCCTTTAATTTTCGTTCAAATTTTTCGTATTATTCCCAATAAAATACGGTAAATTCAGTAAGGAAAATTCTCTCATATTTCTTCTCAGAGCAGTAATTGGGAACAGAATATTTGATCGTTCAAAGTCATTATTTTGGTAATTTTCTTCACGATCTTAACTCAAGTATTTCTCACGTTGTAAATTTCAGAGTACTTTTCACTATGCGCCTAGTGAGCCGTATACCAAGAAAACTTAAATTACAAGAGGTCTAAGCTAACATTATAATAATTTTTTTTACTAATATTACTAATATTCACCGAATCCAAGTCTTATGAGCCACTCAATTGTATGGAGTTACATTAGTGTAGGAAAGGATACACATTAGGAATATAGAATTGAAAGACTTTAGAAGGAACCGGAAACCCAATGCTAAACAGGAAGCAAGAGATAAACCTCTTCTCTTGTTTAAAAGAATCACAGAAAAGATATTATTTGAACTCATTGCCTTTTTATACAAGCCTTTACTCCAAAACTTCTTTCATAATGACTACAAATTCAATAGAAAAATGCATCATAATGCGAAACATCAGTGATGTGCTCTAGTTTCAATGCGAGTTTTGCGTCTTAAATATGCTCACACCAGCAGTAACCTGACCTGCTACCGAAGATAACAACGATTTGCCACGACCACTCCTCTATGAACAGATATATTCAGTGTGGCAATAAATTTAAATTTAAACCAATAATCACTTATTCACCCTTCTTATTAGAAGCATTCTTGCCCAAACTCAATTTGACCGGGACCAATCGTGTATTCATATTTCTTATTATAATATTATTTTGCCCAAACTCAATTTGAAAAAATTTCAATATTCCTTTTAACATAAAATTTTTCCATATATATATATATTTTTCGATATATATATATATATATATATATATATATATATATATATATATATATATATTTGAATATATATATATATATATATATATATATATATATTTATATATATATATATATATATATATATATATATATATTATTTATATATATATATATTTGAATATATATATATATATATATATATATATATATATATTTATATATATATATATATATATATTTAATATATATATATATATATATATATATATATATATATATTTGAAATATATATATATATATATATTTTGAATATATATATATTTGAATATATATATATATATATTTAATATATATATATATATATATATATATATATATATATATAATATATTATATAATATATATATATATATATATATATATTTGAATATATAATATATATATATATTTGATATATATATATATATATATATATATATATATATATATATATAAACCTGCAGGTATTGTTGTTTTATTAAAGATAGAGCAGCCATTTCCCCAACAAAAGCATCTGCCTTAGAAATGAAGAAAATATGATCTTTTTTCTTTGGAGAAAAGCTTTCTTGTATAATTAACATAATTGAAGCCTTGGTATAATATTTTTCACATTGCTGGGAGTGATATTTTATTTATTTATTATTTATTTATTCTAGTAGACAAAAAATATTTGTAAAAGAAATATAATTATCATTTACGTTACCAGTTTTTGAAGCAAAAGATGTTTACACGAATGATCTTCCTTAGTGAAAATCACCAATGGTTTGAAATGTTGACAACGTTACCTTCAATGAAATGTTACAAAATTCAGTAAATATTGTAGTTAATCATTGTTTATGTATGTAGTTATGCATGAGAATATGTGAGTGAACAAGTGAGAACGAAAAAGAACAAACTTTTAATAAACATTATTTTCCTCATAAAATTATGCGTGACATTCAGAATGCTCATCGGGCTGCATGTGTCCCGTGGGCTGCAGTTTGTCTCTGACTGCTGTAGACTCTCACTGACGTAGTTATCCACAGCCACCCTCTTTTTTAACCAGCCTCACTCCGATTCAAAGTTGTGCTAATTTTAATCTGGTTTCGAACCAAAAGATCAAGATCCCTTCTACCCAGTTATTAGTACCTAGCTTAAGAAGAGATGGATCCATACCTTTCCAAGGGTGTATATATATATATATATATATATATATATATAGAGAGAGAGAGAGAGAGAGAGAGAGAGAGAAAGAAATGTGTATATATATATGTTATATATATATATATATATATATATATATATAAAAAGCAAACAAACGCTTTCTGGTTTCTGGTCGTGGGAACTGATATGATAATTTAATCTATTGCCCCTATCATCGTTAAAAATCAAAACGCATTTTCCTTACACACAGTTTTGTCTTTCGTTCCGACCTTAAGAAGATGTCGGCGCATACTTCAGAGATGGAAAAAATACATCGAGGAATTCTTCCACGACGAAGGAGAAAAAACTGCAATACACAGAAATATCGAAGCACCAGAATATTAAAAATATGAAGTGGAATCAGCAATTGAACAAAAAAAAAAAGCAGCAGGACCATACGGAATTGTAATAGAGATGCTAGCAGTCTTAGATGATTTCGGTATTGACATGATCTCAAACATAATAAATGAAATATACAACAGTGGTGAAATAGTGGAAGACCTAAGTAGATCTATTTTCATAGCACTGCCTAAGAAGACAGGTGTAAACTAACGTAAACTTCATCGGACAATCAACCTAATGAGCCATATAACAAAACTTATCATCCGAATTCTGATGAATAGAGCGCACAGCAGGATCAGACAAGAACAGCTCAGGTTCGTCAAGAACAATGGAACAAGGAATGCGATATTTATGCTGAAAAATGTTATCAGAAAGAGTAATACAAATACAGAAGGAGGTATACTTGTTTTTATAGATTATGCAAAATCTTTGATAACGAACGTCACTAAGAACTGTCGGAATTCCTAGTTAACCGTGACATAATTGGGAAGGATATTAGAATAATCCAGAACCTATATTGGCAGTGAACTGCCTGCATACGGATAGAAAATGAGTTCAGTAAATATACAAATATAGAAAGAGGTGTAAAAAAGGACGTGTCTTCTCATCAGATCTATTCAATCTATACAGAGTGGCGATTCTGAGAAAATTAGATGTCCTGCCAGGACTCTTTATTGGCGGCCACAATCTTAACATAAGATATGCAGATGGCTCAGTGTTGATAACAGACACATAATATAAACTACAAGAATTTCTACAGAAGGTAGTGAAGGAAAGCGAGAATGAAGGAATAAGCAACAATTACAAGAAGACAGAATGCGTGGCTTTTAGCAAAAAGGAACAGCCCAAATTACAAAT
This sequence comes from Acanthosepion pharaonis, assembly GCA_903632075.3. Taxonomy (NCBI): domain Eukaryota; kingdom Metazoa; phylum Mollusca; class Cephalopoda; order Sepiida; family Sepiidae; genus Acanthosepion; species Acanthosepion pharaonis. The sequence goes on along the minus strand of CAHIKZ030002537.1, from coordinate 230,479 downwards.
TGAAGATACCGACATCGAACAAGTACAACAGTTTATATATTTGGAAAGTGTTTTAACAGAAGATGGAAGTACGGCACTGAAATCCGAAGAGGCGTTGGCATAGCGAAATATGTCTTCCAAAAGCCAAGCAAAGTATTAAGAAACAGGAAATTTTCTTTAGAAATAAAGAAAAAACTACTAAACTGTTATGCAATATCAGTACCTCTATATGACAGGGAATGCTGAGAAATCTCCTCGCAAATGAAGAAGATGGTCATGCAGAAGGATACTAATGGTGCAACTGAGAATACCATGGGACGAACATGCCAGCAACGATGAACTTCTAGCGACAACGGAAACAAAAAGAACACTTATAATTAACATCAGGAAGAGACATTTGAAATTTCTAAGAAACATAATGAGGAAAGTGGGTTTGGAACATTTGATACTCACAGGACAGATCGAAGGTAAGCGAGACAGAGGAAAACAATGCATGACCTACCCGGCGAGCTTAAATGAATGGAGCAGGGTTTGGAAGAGATGGCGAAAAGAAGAAATTATTGAGAGCTACAAAAGACGGGATGTTGGGGAGAGGCATGATCGTTAACCTACTCAAGGACACGGCACATAGAAGAAGGAGAAATTCTAAAAATTAATACGTACAGTCACAAATCGAAATAATATTTTAATCATATAACCTACCACCTTTCCTCATTTGAAAGATAATGTAAATATTATGGCTGAGAAAAAGCATTTAGAGGACTTGACATGTGTATAACTTCAACATCATACATGGCCTTTTGTAATCAGTTTATGGTTGGCGACAATAAAGCACGAGGTTCCATGAAGAAGAGTTTAATATATAGCGATTTTCTAAGCCCGGCTTAGATGTGGCGCAAGGCCGAAAGTATGGGGTACCTAGTGAGGATCGAACTCACTACTCAGTCGTAATTGATGTAGCAAGACAGGCTTTCTAACCATTACACCACGTCGAGGTGCCCAAAGAGTTTAATATATATAAGATAATACTTTACTTTGCAAGGTTCACATGTATTTGCGACAAGAATTTTGATTATTTTAATTCTTCTCAGATAATTTCCTGCCTACCATTCCCTCACTGAAGTGAACTAACTCCTAGACTCACCCAACCCACTTTCTCAAATTTTTCCAACATCCCGCCCACTTATTCCAACCTTCCCGTTTATTAGATGTAAAAAAAAAAAGAAGAATTTCCACTCCCCGCTTATCCAAACCCCTCTCTATTACCTAAGATCCGAGAGTACTAACCCTAACCCTAACCCTAACCCTACGCCCCACGTTAAAAACTGGCCTTGTGCCACATCTAGCCTTGTTGGAAGTTTTGAAAATAGAGAGTACTTATTGGTTGACCTGATAGAGACGTGCCTCAATACATGTGTTTTGAGACGACGGTATGAAATACAGATTAACAGTTTCGTATTGCAGACTGTTATTAATGCAGTAAGTCATCAAAAGTTTGATTTTCATGCGGCAACATTATCAATCCGTAGGGAAGTCGCTTACGGAAGTTATACATTCCCAAGCCAGCTGTTGTTTTATACAAAGCGGAGTTTATCTTTTTAGCACAATACATCCCGGATTCAAACACTTTCCCACCGCCTTAATGTAACTTCCCTCTGCCTTTTCTACAAATATTTTCATGGCAATTGCTCTCATGAGATTTCCTTTTTAGTACCTCGACTTCATGAATTTAAGTGTAGTACTAGATTGGCAGTTAGGTCTCATCATTTTACTGTTGGAATTTCTAAACATAACCGTAAGTTCACACTTCTCTCTTGCTTTAATAACCTGAAAAAAATTAAATACAACGTCAATCCTCATCTTCTGCCGCCTGTTCTTTTTATTGGTCTTTCTTCTCATTAATATTTCCTCAATTTCCTTTACTACTGTCTTTCATCCTCAGTAAATTCTTATGCTTTAATGGCTTTATTCGCCTTGCTTTTGGTGAAATGATTTAAAAAAACGTCACATGTAGGAAACACCTAGTGAGAATCGACCTCACTATTAATGATGTATACGTATAGTTTACTAAATGATGCACCACAATCAGGCACTAAGTGCATCTAGGTTTGTCACAAGGCCACAAGTATAGGGCACCCAGTAAGGATCGAGAACATTAATGATCAATTGCTGGCCATTATAACACGATGAAGCGCCCACTTATTTATTAATACTAGATTTATTTTTGTACAACGCTAGAAATATGACTCACCTAGTGAGGATCAAACATTTTAATAACGATCTATGAGGCAATCTAATTGCTAACCATTAGGCCCCAACAAAGTGTCCTAACTTCAAGTAATCAGGTAGTCACAAATATAAATGTTTAATCATCAAAAACTGTCCAACTTGTCGACAGCCTATAAGGAATTGTCACTATCGTCCGAATAAAAGTTAAAAAATATTGCGACATTTTGCTACAGTCCGTCTTTCACTGGATATTGATGTATTGCGTTGTGTAAATCCTCATCGGTGCCATGTTTTCAATAGAATATTGTCCAGAGAATTCTTGAGTATTCGAGGCAATTTGTCTTCACTGGAAAATCCTGACAGATCTCGGCCATGAAGTCATTTTGTTACTAGGTACGGTTTCTCGTCTGGGATTTGCAGTCGGCACAAAAGTCCCGAAACAGAAATGTCTTTCAAGAGAAGATGTCGGTAATATTGACATAATAAATGCGTTTCTTGAAACTTACATAATAGCTAACAAGAAATATCAGTTTGGAATCTTGATTAACTTCCACAATTGATATCCATGAAATTCAATCGCTATCCGTTACAAACAGCAACAACGATGTACAAACGCCACATGTGCTTGTGTCTGGCTTCTTGCTGCCTGAAATAACTCCATGATATGAAAATCACTACCGTGGCAAAAAAATTTAGTTTAAAAAGACTAATGGTCATAATGATTTGCGTCCAATTTGGCTTTTTATTTCTTTCTATTTGTATTCTCCAGAATAGAAAATCTTTTTCGTTTGATTCAAATACGTTAACGTTTTCGGAAAGTAATTGCGTTTTACCAGAAACGCTATAAAAGATAAATGTAAACTAAATTTATTTAACTATTATTTATCAAAATTATAACAACTTCAACTTTGAACAACTGCATCCCAAAAAGAATGAAAACTTTCGATTTTGCGTTTAAAAAAAATCTTTCTTTTTTTTTTTGAATCATTTTCAAAGACTGTTTTCAATTATTTCTTTGTTTGTGAATATTTTTCTACTAATGAAATAATCCAGCGATCGAAACAAATGAAAATCCGATGCTAAATCAGGTGAAAGATGATATTATTTGCATTATTTTATTTATTTATTTATTGTTAGTTTTGTTTTACAAAATGTCTGCTGAATAATGCATATTTTCAGTTTATCATAGCCTGACGTTTTCGACGTGAGTTTTGTTTACTTGATCAAGTTGATTGAAATAAAAGCCAGAAGTGATGAGTCTTCCATGTTGCAGTCGCTGGGCATAGACGGCATTCATATTCATCCAGATACACACACAAAAAGACTTCTGAAGATGGTTTTGGTGTTAGTACCATTTTCACATTTCGATATCCTTTTCATTTTCTGTTAACATGTTAAACCCATTTTTCATCACCTGCAACAACACGGTGCAAAAATGAAAGGTTAATATTTTGGGGTTAAAAGGCTGTTGCCGATAATGTAACATTGTGGTTGGTTCTCTAGAGAAAACTCTTGAGTAACTGAAACATACACTTTGCAAAGTTTCCAAATTCGCTTGAGGTATTCGTGAATAATTGAATGTGATACATTAAGTTTTTGCGCCAAATTCCAGGTAGTTTGACATGAATCCAATTCAATCTCTTTCAAAAAGTCTTCATTCAGAGCGAATCAGATTTAGGCCTGTCGAATATGTCACAATGGCCATTTTAAAACCTTTTAAAACACATCGGTATACATTGGCTCTCTTCAGGCAATGTAGAAACGTACGAATATCTTAAATGCAAATACGAAGGAAAAACTGTCAGTGTAATCTATTTCGGTTGGATGTCGTAATTTTGAAGCACCTGAAGGATACTAATGATGAATAACTCAGATAAAGTAAAATACATTACAAAAGTCCCTAACCGAATAGAAACTAGATTTGGTAATTTGTGACAACTATACATCTTAAGACAACTGAAAGTTTTCAGCCGACAAAATCTGATGATGTTTTGAGATACGTCATATTTTAGTTGTAATTATGTTCACGCCATCACATAATGTCCCACCAAAGATTCAACATTATGTTAGAACTTTTAATAATGCTTTTCAACAACAACTACAAATATATATATATATATATACATATATATATATATATATATATATATGGGGGGTTGTGTATATATATATATATATATATTATAATTATTTTTTTTAAAATATGATTCCTTCACTACATAAGAGTTCTCATGTTTCAAAAACGAGAGCCGAAAACGTCAATATACTTATTAAAAATAAATTGAATTAAAGTAACAAGCCCTGTTTCATCCGCAAGCGAAAATTTAGGAATTTTAAATTTTTAAATTTTCGGTTGAGGATAAAACAGGGCTTGATATTTAACTCAATTTAATTTTAATAATTATATTGACGTTTTCGGCTCTCGTTTTTGAAACATGAGAACTCTTATGTAGCGAAGGAATCATATTTTTTTAAAATGATTATAATTTAAGCTCTACTTCTGTATAGAGCACTGTTTTTTAAAAATAAAAAAATACTAAAGAACTCCGGATTATTTATCTAACGTGTTCTTTTTCATTTTTCTACATATTGCATATATATATATATATATATATATATATATATATATATATATATATATATATATATATATATATAAATAAACATATCTTAGCGAGGAGGGTGACGAGTTAAGATTAGTTTCGCAGAGAACTAGGAGACTTTTCGAAGAGGAACGATTCCACACTGCAGAAGTTGATTGCAAATACCACAAATGTTGGAGAAAAAAGGTTATGGGGCTTAGGTGTTTTTTGTTGAGCTGGTTTAGGTTTATATCTTTTCTCATTTATAGTCATGATGTGTTATTTTGGTAAGGCAAGGACTAGGATATTAGTAGCAGTCGGTCGTGTAATGTCATAGAAAATATTCGTTCTCCTCTGTGGCCAAATCGGTTAAAGGCACGTCAGGCTATATGACGGTTCCGTATAGGATACAGGTTCGATTCCTCTCGGAGGACGAATATTTTCTGTGAAAATTTCTCGGACATTCAGGCCGGTAAGTGTTGTTTAATACTGTTTATTATAAACAAAGCATTTACTTAAATATTTGTATCTATAAAAAAGAATGTATAAACATAAAAATGTCTTAAAATATAGATAGATAGATAAGCATAAATTTACCAACTTATACGTACTCTTAGAAATGTGATGTGTGTGAGCGCATTCTATTTTCGAGGACAGGTTAAGTAAAGTATCTGAAAGGTCATCATAACAACCAGAAGCAAACCAACTATGGTAATCTGCCTCATCGTTCTGCTAATAATACCAGTATTGTTTGTAACAAGTTTCGCAGATCCTCATATGAACTAAGGAGGCATATGATGGTATACAACAGAGCTCTAGGGCATGCAAATCCAAAGAACCCAATCAAGGATACAGAGTTTATCTGTTATATATTCCTGATACCTCTGAAAACGAATGCTGATCTCAAGAATCATTGCCCCTACGATGGAAGCCATCACAAATGAGGCGAGGGGTGAATGTGAGGCTCTAATCAGACTAACATGAGGTAGCATGTTTTCTGCAGATTCGGATCACATCTCTTTGTTCCTCTTTGGTGCACACTGATAGCGGAGCGGTCATGTTTACACTGTAACAGCAGCACAAAAAAAACTGGCCTTATCCCGTGACCACAAAAAAAGCCATGTGTCAAATCTAAACATATTATGTTAATGTTATGTTATGAGACTTATAAATCTAATCTCTCAGTTTCAATTTTATACCAAAGATCGTATTACAATTCTGTTATTAATAATGCTTTTTTCTCTAGCACTCCATTAATAGGAAAGACATCAACATATGCCCGAAACTCCGCCCACTGCGGGGAAATAATTAATGATGCTCCCATCCAGTCCAACCAGATGGTGAGTGTGGATGTACTGAGTTTGTTCATCAGGATACCCACGGAAGTGGCACTACCGGTAATCAGGGACAGACTGGCCTCAGACTCAACCCTCGGAGAACGGACCAGTATACCAATAGATAACCTGGTGGAGATGTTGATTTTTTGTACACAAACAACACATTTTGGTATGGGATCAGACATATATCGGTAGGATGAAGGCTTAGCAATGGGGTCACCATTATTACCAGCAATGGCTATCACATACATGGAATACTTCGAAGAAATGCATTAGAATCCACATCACTAAAGCTGAGTCGCGATAACTCACGTTGTTATGGCTGAGATACGCAGATGACATTTCACAATGAAGAGAGAAAACAATGAACTAGCATTCCTGGATGTACTAATATATGTAACAGGGCATGAGTTCAAGTCATCCGTATACCACAAGTCAATATTCACCGGAAATTAACTTCAACTTCGACTCGCACCACCCGTAGAGTGTAAAGAAAGGGATCGTCCACTGCTTGCAACGTCGAATCATGAGTGACATATGAACAAGAAAAATAAGCAGTACCCTACATCATAACAACTACGCTGGATACATGACAGCAGCTCCGACAAACTGGGATAGAAGGGTGTAACACTCATAAAATAGCATCGGTGTGCCTACCCTATGTGAAGGGATTATCGGAAAAAAATACAACAGAACTGTGCTCCATATGACATCAGGACAACTTTCAAAAGTGGTTAAACACTTTGCAGACATCTTTTCCGAATATGACCTCCCATAGAGGGAAAGAGAAGAAGTCTTATTTCCTGAGAGACTAATTTTTATAACGGTATAAAACGACCGGCTAACTCAAGAAGGGAACACATTGATCTAACTGTGCAAATTTCCCTAACGTTTGGAGAGCACCTCGATGTTAGTGGCACCGCTTGCATCGGCCCTAAAACAACAGTATCGTAAATATCAACAAAGCCACGGCCCGGTTTCTATGATCTCTGCACCAGGCACTATTAAGCCACTGCAAAATGGCGGCACTTTACACTATGGCATTAGGTAGCTTAATCTGCGAAACGTCAAGGTAGCTGCTGTACATATTCAAGCGAGCTTAACTGAAAATAACTTTCAAACGTCGCAGACTCTTCAGCTCCACGCGCTTGAACAATAACTTGGCGCACATCTTGCGGAATTGTTTTCCTGTCTTCGACGGCGCCTGCCTCCAAAGCCGTCCGGGCGTGCAAAAAAGCGGCCTCTTAAAAGACAATAAAGAATATATATATATATATATATATATATATATATATATATATATATAATCGTTCACTTGAATGCACAAACTGGCTTACACAAACGATTATTTTTTTTAAAAATAGAAAAATTGCACGCATATGTCATTTGCCGGCTGGGTTTACTGGTAAGGGAGTAGACGAATAACGAGAAAGCCTAAGGTTAAAATCTAAATGCGAGTTTTATTGTTTTTTCAACCCGATCAAGACAAATAAAACCGTATTTTAATTAAAAAGGGTAATGTTTGCTTATGTATTTGAAAAGCAACAAAAATGTGGCTCTCCAGAAAGATGCTGAGGATATCATGAATCGAACATGCGAGCAACGATGAAATTTTAGAGAGAATGGAAACAGAAAGGACATTTATATTTAATATCAGGAAGCGACAGTTGAAATTTCTAGGGTGCATTACGTGGAAAGTACGTTTGGAAAACATGAAACTCACGAGGCAGATCGAAGTCAGGAAGGACAGTTGAAAACAAAACATAACCTACCTGGGGAGTTTGAATAAATGGATGGCGGAGTAAGGTTTAGGAGAAATAACAAAAAGGAAAAAATGTACTAAGAGGTACAAACGACAGGAAATTATGGAGAGCCATGATCGTCAACGCCCTGAAGGAACACAGTACATAGAAAATGATTCCATCAAACTATCTAAGTTCAGGTGAAATATATATTTTCTACCATTTATTGACATAACGCAAATTTATAGCTCATACAAGTATGATTGAGTAATATAGTTGGTGAAAAGCCGGATGATTATGTAATACAATATAAAGTAAAATGTCCCTGTAATACAGTTAAGGAAATGTCGGATGATTATGTAACACAATGAAATGTAAAATGTCCCTGTAATACAGTTAGGAAATTTCGGATGATTATGTAACACAATGAAATATAAAATGTCCCTGTAATACAGTTAAGGAAATGTCGGATGATTATGTAACACAAAATGAAATGTCCTATGTAAACAGTTAGTTTCCTGATTATGTACAATGAAATTAAAATGTCCATGAAAGTTCGTCGGATGATTATGTAACACAATGTAAAGTAAAATGTCCCTGTAATACAGTTAGGGAAATGTTGGATGATTATGTAACACAATGGAATGTAAAATGTCCATGTAATACAGTTAGAGAAATGTCGGATGATTATGTAACACAATGAAATGTAAAATGTCCATGTAATACAGTTAGGAAAATGCCGGATGATTATGTAACACAATGAAATGTAAAATGTCCCTGTAAACAGTTAGTTTCCACAATGAAATGTAAAATATCCATGTAATACAGTTAGAGAAATGCCGGATGATTATGTAACACAATGAAATGTAAAATGTCCCTGTAATACAGTTAGGGAAATTTTGGATGATTATGTAAGACAAGGAAATGTAAAATACCCCTTTAATACAGTTAGGAAATTTCAGATGATTATGTAACACAATGAAATGTAAAATGTCCATGTTATACAGTTCGAGAAATGCCGTATGATTATGTAACACAATGTAAAGTAAAATGTACCTGTAATACAGTTAGGGAAATGTTGGATGATTATGTAACACAATGGAATGTAAAATGTCCATGTAATACAGTTAGGAAAATGCCGGATGATTATTTAACACAATGAAATATAAAATGTCCCTGTAATACAGTTAGGGAAATGCCGTATGATTATGTAACACAATGTAAAGTAAAATATCCCTGTAATACAGTTAAGGAAATTTCGGATGATTATGTAACACAATGAAATGTAAAATATCCATGTAGTACAGTTAGAGAAATGTCGGATGACTATGTAACACAATGAAATGTAAAATATCCCGGTAATACAGTTAGGAAAATGCCGGATGATTATGTAACACAATGAAATGTAAAATGTCCATGTAAGACAGAGAAATGTCGGATGATTATGTAACACAATGAGATGTAAAATGTCCCTGTAATACAGTTAGTGAAATGTCGGATGATTATGTAACACAATGAAATGTAAAATATCCCTGTAATACAGTTAGGGAAATGTCGGATGATTATGTAACACAATGTAAAGTAAAATATCCCTGTAATACAGTTAAGGAAATTTCGTAGGATTATGCAACACAATGAAATGCAAAATGTCCATGTTATACAGTTAGAGAAATGCCGTATGATTATGTAACACAATGTAAAGTAAAATGTCCCTGTAATACAATTATGGAAATGTCGGATGATTATGTAACACAATGAAATGTAAAATGTCCATGTAATACAGTTAAATTATGTAAAAATGTCCCTGTAATACAATTATGGAAATGTCGGATGATTATGTAACACAATGAAATGCAAAATGTCCATGTTAAAGTTAGTCCGTATGATTATGTAACACAATGTTCCCTGTAATACAATTATGGAAATGTCGGATGATTATGTAACACAATGAAATGTAAAATGTCTCTGTAATACAGTTAGGGAAATGCCGGATGATTATGTAACACAATGAAATGTAAAATGTCCCTGTAATACAGTTAGGGAAATGTCGTATGATTATGTAACACAATGAAATGTAAAATGTCCCTGTAATACATTTTTGAAAAGTAGTATGATTATATAACTTCGAAACCTGACCTTTACATAACTACGAATTCAGACTGATTTCTCCAGAAACAAACTGTTGTAAACTTGGACCATCTCGCAACCAAAAATAAGACGTGTCAAAAGGATTTGTTTTCCATTATTTTCACTCCTCGGCAATGTTTATTGTTTTAAAAGCGATGATTAGAAATGTAATAAAACCTAATCATATGATGAAAGTGAATTCATACATTTTTTGTTCTTGAGAATTTATAAATTCTTAAAATATTAAATATTATTTATTTATTAGATTGTTTATTTTCAAGAATAATTTTATATTTCCAACATTCTAAAAATTTATAAAATTGAATTAAAACTAATGCAATGCAATATCTATCTTTTACTAATTGATAAATATGAAAACATTTTTTATTCCAAAATTTATAATCATTTACTAAATTATTCAAATATGTGAACCAAATATAAGAAAATCCTTATTCACCATTTTATAAAGTTCGTATTAAATGTCGACCATTCCAATAAATAATCTAATAAATAAATTGAGTTTATTTTTTTGTTTTCTCAAGAACAAATGAAAAGTATGAATTAATTTTCATATATTTAGGTTTTATTAAAATTCTAATCATCGTTTTTAAATCAACGCATATTGCCGAGGACTGACGGTAATTAAAATAATGGCGGTGTAAGCGGAAAAAGGGTTCCTTTTGACACTCCATTTTTTCAGTCAAGAAGGTCCAAGATTGCCTGAACTTTTAGGAGTAAAACTTGGATTCGAACTCAGAACATCAGTGTTAGATGTAAATTCACAAATCACATCCCAAGAATGGCTGAATGAAAAGGAGGGAAAAAGCGGAAATAAAATGCCTTATTGTACATTCTACAGCTCCTAATTCTGAGTATGATGCCATTTTCTTTAAAAGATCTTAAATTTGCTGACGTGTTAGATTTCGCTGATAGAGACAGGAACATTGTTCTTATTTCGCATTTACTGTGTTCTGTCTTGAGATAGTCATGCGGAAATCAAAGTGTCAGGGGAGAGGAGTGAATACACAGAGATTCGACTTTATGTCTGATTCGATGACATCATTCTGTTGTTAAATCTCATGCCATGAAAGTGTTGAGCTTACGAGAACTACCTTGCCCTTCCAATTCTCACGGTCCTTGGCAGAACGTCGGAACATCCTCCAGCACCAGATTAACCTGCTGGAGATCCTGGTGGACAACCTCCTTCCAGAGTCCGCTTCGTCTACCGCGAGGTCGCTGTCAATTTGCAGAAGGCGGATCGATAGGTAAGGGTGGACATCTGTAACCGATAAAAGGTGAATCTTTAGAGATAACGTCATAGATGTTATATATTACTTTAATACCTAACACATTAGATAGATAGATAGATAGATAGATAGATAGATAGATAGATAGATAGATAGATAGATAGATAGATAATCATTTTTCGAATACTTTCCCTCTTACTCTGTTTCTCTTTCGGCTTTTTTTATATTTATTTATGTGCCTTGAAAGAGAGAGTGAGAGAAAGAGAGAGAGAGAGATAGTGTGAAAGAGAGAAATGCAGAAAGAGAGACGGGGTGGGGAATGAATAGACAGAAAGGACAAATGATAGTAGTTAGTAGAACGATAACATGGGCTGTGAAGAAACATTTACGTGCGTTTATATACATTTCTAGAAACATAGATAGATAGATAGATAGATAGATAGATAGATAGATTCCTGCTTAGGAAGAAAAAATCAAATTTTTAGCACGTACACAATAAAATACCAGATAAAGAAGTAGTAAAAGGATTGTCTACCGAAAACACATCTTTAGAATTATGTCTTTTACAGTTTCTGATTCATTAAAAATTAAATCCAACAAAACACATCTCTTGTTTCTTTTACCTAAGAACATAGATTACTGTAGTGGTTACGAAATTTAACATTTGAAAATTATCCACACTTGATCTCATTGTAAATATCCTTAACCGTTCTCCAATACAGAAGAAAATGGCAGACCTATCTACTTTGTATATGACTCATTTTTGGAATTTGGATCAAAATGGAGAATACTAATTTCAACTTGATTATCAGATTTAAAATATATAGTCATTTTTTTTTTAGAATGGATGGTAGATTTTGAGGATTGATAAATTAATTAACACTAACTGGAGCAAGCTCAGTAAAGAAAATCTTTAGCAATTTTTTAGCGGAAATATCGAGATCTCTTAAATTTTCCAGATTTTACGCAAATGCGTGAAATTGTTTTATCGGGACCTGAATTTAGTACAGAAAAGCAAATAGGATTCAATTTGTGTTCTAATAAATAATAAATATGACTAATAGGGCATCTACAGAAGCATTAGTATATCGTAAAATGCTACTAAAAACTGAAGGCTGATTTTCAAAATAAATAACTCTTTTATAGTTGGTCAATTTGTGCCATACTATATTTCAACGCTTATTTGCAGCCATTTTGCTTTTTGGGCCATACGAAGTTATGTTTACTTAACATCAATCAAAGTAGAGTGATTCTGTTGTAACATTTCAATGATATCATATCTTTTATTTCTCAAACGTAAAAGAAGTGCTCTTTTTTAAGGTCACATTAGGAATACGGAACTAATAAATCTTTGCATCCAATTAAGAACCTCTGAAGTTAGCAGTCAATTTCAATCAACAAAATTTACTCATTAGCAGAAATGGCTGCAGATATACAGCAGCCAATTATGCAGTGTACAAATTTACAAGATGTAAAAGTTATGTCGAAATGATGCCAAGTAAAAAAAAAAAATAGAACTAATAACAAAATAAAATGTAAGTTCATTGCCTTTGGTACCGAACTACGCCGGCAACACCATGTGTAGTGGTTTCAAGGTTCTCACCAGTGAGGAGTTCAGTCGAGGGATATTAATTGTAATTAATTCCAATCAGCTGTAGACTATATCTGTACATAGGACTAAACTACAGCAAGTGTATCCAGGACGGTGATGACACGGCATTGCTGGGTGGTGGGCTGAGGGTTCCCCTAATGGAATCAATGGCCTACAAGCTAAAGGATATTGGCTGTGGTCTGGCCTGGAGAGGGATGGATTCTGTCTGTTCTATTTTACCCAAGACGAGCTATGCATGAATGAATATCTCCAGGGATATGTGAAGGAGGCTGGTCAGGTGGTCAAATTTGCAGCGATTCTATGATCGTGCTCCGTTATCGGAGTGATGATGATGATGATGATGATGATGTGGAGGGGGATGAATAACATATAGCTGTTCCCTTCGCCTGAATAACGTCATAGCATGGACTTCGAGGTGCTTGAGTCGTTTCCTGAATATATATGTCGAGATACGTTCCATGGTTATGTTGAGGGTTGCTGCGGGAAATTTGATAAGGTCTGCAGCATATTTCATACATGCTCAATGGGGTTTTAATCTGATAAACGTGATACCAGTGCAGTACTTGCAAGTCGGCCGAGTTTACTTGGAACCAGCTTCGTGTCCCTTGATCAAAATGGGAGTTGCATTATTTTGTGAGAGCAAACGATCAACTTCGGGAAACAGAAAGTATAAAAAGGGGAAAATGGTCTGTAACAAGAACTCTGTGTGTTACATTTGTCAAGACATGCTCCAGTTTCACTAAAGAACTCTAACAGAACACATCACATGAGAATACAGAACCAAGTCTTGCACAAAACCATGCTGACAGAATGAATCCATTGCTAGATATATTACTTTTCCAATGTTAATTGCTGGCTTTCAGTACAGATTAAATAACAGCAAGTCTCATTAATATTCTAACTCTCTCATTAATATTCTACATGATTTCATGTTAATGGTTTCGATTCAGATATGGTTTTCCAATTATCCCAACATATTTGCAAGGTCCTTAAGGATTTTCTGACCCCGAACTACCACCAGTTAGGATGAATGGATGCCACACCTCAGGGTGGCTCCGTGTTTTGAGATACTATTGGACCTTAAATTCACTCCAAACCTCAAGTGGAACTCATACATACGAACCATTGCTAAAGATGCAGAAAAAATAGTCGGTACTTAATACGGCTCTAGAAAGTGCATGACTCCTTGTGCTTACCTTCTACGTTTACAAAAGCCAGATCAGACCTAAAATGAACTACTATTGTCATATTTTGGCGGGAGCTGCCCAGTCCTCACTTTCCGATCTCGATAGATTCCAAATGCGTCACAGAGTCGTTGTAGGTGTCAAATTATTTTCCACCCTCCAATCTCTCTCTCTCACAGGCGGGATGTTGCAAGTCTTCCACTGCACTATCGCTACTTCCTTTTGTTCCACACCTAACCTTCACGACCCAGACCCACATTGTAACAAACCACCCTTATTCCCTCTGTATTTAATGGGTGAAAGTAAATTTCAATCGAACTGGTTCTTTCCGCGAACCACTGCTTTGTAAAACCGACTCCCAAGAGGATGTTTGCCTGATCACTACAATCTTAATTTGCTAAGGTCTAGGGTTAACCGTTATCTTCTCATCCTATCCGCATTGCTTCTTGCTATAATAAGAGTAGCCCTTACGCATTGTCTAGAGTGAACCTCAGTGTGAAAAAAAAAACAAACAAAGCAACAAATATCAGCTTTACGATCCACAGTTGACTATGGTGGACTATCACAGCTTTACGATCCACAGTTGACTATGGTTTCCCCAATGTCTAATACTATGATTTGTCTGAGCTGATAATACGGCGCTTGTTCTTCCACAGTCTAATGGCAAAGTTTTCTGGTCGAGGTGAAGTAAGGTAACCAATCTTGTAGTATCAACATTTGTACATTTTGTTGAAAGAAAGCATTATGGAATGCTTATTGGTGGCTTCAGTGTCGCTACACTTGAGTTGCGATGTGATTTAATGCACTGTACTGATTATTTCGGTGGTCACCATCCTTGTCAATCACCAGCAGTTTCATTCTTGCTTCACTTATGGGTTTCTTCACTTTTCCCGTGCCGCTGATATCTGATAACAACATACAACAGTTGTTATCTTAGAGAAAGAAACCGTGACAATCGTTTCATTCTGATGGTAAACTACGTCTGCCATTGATACATTATCTTTTTACCTATTAAATATATATATATATATATATATATATATATATATATATATATATATATATGAGGTAACGACATCAGGAACAATATTGTGGAAAAAATGTATGGTAGAAAAAATAACAGAAAAAGAAAAAAATATTAAAATCCCAAGCATCCCTTTTTTGTGTGCATGTGTAGGTGCATCAACATCACAAATTTAGACTGAAACGCGGCACAAGAATCCATTTTTTATACTTTGTCATACATTTTTCCATAGGTATATATATATATATATATATATATATATATATATATATATATATATACATTTTTATGTTATACATTCTTTTTATAGATGCAAATATTTAAGTAAATGCTCTGTTTTATAATAAACAGTATTAAACAACATTGACCGGCCTGAATTATTATAAACAGAGCATTTACTTAAATATTTGTATCTATAAAAAGAATGTATAAACATAAAAAACGTCTTTAAAATAATTGTCTGACTTTGTCCATTTCATGATGTGTGACGTTATTTGTTTACATTTGGATACACTTTTAGCAGATATGAATATACGTGAGAGATTCATGGAAGATTGAAGTTTAAAGACAGTAAATTCGACCTGGCTAGCCGAACGCCCTCTGTGGCCAAATCGGTTAAAGGCATGTCAGGCTATATGTCGGTTCCGTATAGGATACAGTTTCGATTCCTGTCGGTGGACGAATATTTTCTATGAAAAATTCTCGGACATTCGGCCGGTAAATTTTGTTTAATACTGTTTATTATAAACAGAGCATTTACTTAAATATTTGTATCTATAAAAAGAATGTATAAACATAAAAATGTCTTAAAATAAATGTCCAGTTTATAATATGTATAACTACTTGAAACGTTATTTTGGGGTTGCCCATATATGAGTAGTCGCCATTTTTTTTAACAGTATAAATTATAAGTCAACCGGCCTGTGCATTTATGAGAACAGTGAGTAAGCTACCCTATTGTCTTAGATGGATAATCTGATTCCCCCGACCTCTTCAGGATTGTATGGCAGAATAGGGAATTGAAGTGATACAGAAATGATGAACATTGCTACGAGATAAAAAGGATAATATATTGTCAGAAGCCTTGATCACTCACGTCCTGAATGAACACGGCATATAGAATAAGAAGATATCTAACCATATTTTTTCCCATCGGATACGGAAATAAAAGACATTACTAAATTGAACTACACTTGCTGATCAACTTTTACAGATCACTAGGAAAATAGCTTCGTCCATTTTCTATCATTTCCAAACGGAAACATTTCTACGAGCGATACTATAGATTTAAACGAATAAGGTATTTTGCCGGTCCCGCGAGAATACAGACCAAGATTATTTTGCAATAAATATAGTGTTCTAGAAGTAAGAATATACTGGTTGTGTGAGCTGTGTGAGCAGGACTTGAACAACATGGATTCTGTGGTCTGTGACTGTTGCCTTCAATGGGTGCAACTGAAGTGTATTGACAAGAGAACTAAGCCCAATGGTAGGTTTTCAATTTGCAGCGACTGTTATGTCTGAAGTGCTTCAAATATTCAGAGATTTCAATATTTCTTTTAATAATTGATAACAAATGATTTTAACTTGTCTTTTAGCAATTGATGGTGTAAAATATTTTAAATTGTCTTAGCAATTGATGGTGAAAATAAACTTCTATGTTGAATCTGTGTGTTGTTATTTTTAACTTTACCTGTCTTCATAATAATAAAAAATATTTACCGGCAAAATAGTTGGGGGTCTATTTTATCGAGAACGGTAAGCCTATTAAAAAAAAAAAAACCTTCTTTTTTAAAAATCTAATTCTTCAACTTTATTTCGGCAAACAATTCGTATGGCAGAGGGAAGTTTACTTTACACTATTCGGACTATTGTCCTCATCTCGACTGTTGTACGCTCCGGCCTTCTTCAGGGGAAAACTGTTCTAGTTCCACGTGCCATGTTTAATGGATGTCAGTTATCATTTATCTCCTGTTAATTCCCCTGTCCAAGTTCACCGCCTTAACCAGGTATTGAACTCACACTTTGTGTCCTGTCACTGGATCTAAACAACGCCTTTATCCACTATGCCATGTGTCCTTGAGGACATCTGGGTATAAATTTTTGGGTATTATAAACCTAATGTTATCAGCAACCATTTTTTACCAGTGTTCATATTGCAATTTTTGTTGTTATCATTACATGTTTTTACCAGAGCTCATATTGCAATTTGTTGTTGTTATTATCGATTTTCTCTGGTACTCCTTATTACTGGTTCCCATATTGTATTCATTTCTATGCTTGGTCGGCTCAGGAGTCTACCGCAGTGAGCGAAATAACCACCTGAAGAAGGTCGAAGAGTACAAGAGTAGAATTGCTACTAACCAATGTTCCAATACAGAATGGCTTATTTCTGCAAAATAAATTTCAGAAGAAAAATTTATGTATATCTTTCCTCACACAAATGACTGACACTTATCTTTTTTAGTCAAGTCTTTCTTTATTACGTTCAAGTTTTTACTTTTATCAATAGTACTAATTGTAATTACTAAGAGAATGTGGATGTATTTATCAATAATACTAATTTTGATTTCTAAGAGAATGTGGGTGTATTTACCAATAGTACTAATTGTACTTACTAAGAGAATGTGGGTGTATTGCAGCGGATAATGACGTGGAAAGTGGAATTGTCGAGCCGAGCACAAATTCCGATTAATTTATTGCGTTCACTTTCGCACAAACGCCCTTGAGAAAGGCATGTTTCTATCTCTTCTGTCTATCGCACCTTGGATATTGAATAGATGGCAATAGATAATTCTCTAGATTTGGGTGTCAGTCTAGAATTAAAAAAACAATTATGAAGAGGTCGGGGGAATCAGGTTATTTTTCCCTAACCCTAACCCACGGCTGCTACAGCTGGAGTCTATATGGTCCACCTACGACCCTAATGGGTTACTGGAATAGCATTTTTTTTTTCAAGAATTCTTTAGCAAGTACTTATGGAGTTCGTACAGCAACGAGTTTATTTTCACATACCATACTTTTCTCATGTTAACCGATGGCTTCCGGTACCGATGACAGCAACTTTCTCCCAGGTGTCACTCCTCAGATGTAATGGCAAAATCCTGATTTTCAAGATGTTGCTAAGTGGATGGTTTCAGTTCTGACTCAGATTTCCAACTCTTCCAATCGCTTTGCGAGGTTCTTAATGATTTTTCCGTGCTCGTTGATGATGATGGGTATAGCTGTCGCCTTCTGGCTCCACAGTTGTTTGTTTTCAAGTTTAAATATTTATCTAACTTTTCATTTTTCCATTTTTTTTTTAACTTTCCTTTCGATTTTGCATCTATTATTTACGGTGAAAGTGAAATTCACTGGCAATTTTGTTTTTCTTTTTTACAATTAAAACATTTATCCGCCTCAATCCGTTTGCACAATCAAAGTTCTAGAGGGGTTTGCGCATGCGCCATTGGTTTATATGGCCGCGACCTATTCGTTTGCACTATTTCTAGTGGCTCAACATTCCTACCCTCTCAAATCTACTATTTCTACTTATTTTTTTAAATATAAGATTCACAGACGGGCTCTTGTTTGTTTCTATATAGTCGTCATTCATTATTTTGCTGTGTAGTAGTAGCAGAAGTAATAGTAGCTGTATTAGTCCTCTTGTTCTTATAGTGATGACTGTAGCAGATCAAACGATAGTAAGATTCAAATAGTAAGGTATATATCGTCTATGGTCTGTATTATTGTCCCCAACCCGAGTAGTAATGTGGTTGGAGAATTATTATTATTATTATTATTATTATTATTATTATTATTATCAAGTTGTTAATAAATTACACAGTCTGGTTCTTTCTGACCTCTTATCTTACCGATATGTGCTTTTTACAGACAAATAAATAAGACGCCAGTTAAACTCATCCAATAGCTTCGCCGTGCACAGTTTGTGTGCAAGATGAACTTGTATGAGAGCATACACATATAAAGTAATTCACAACTACATGCAGACAAACTCTCACAAACACATACAGAGAACAATATAGACGACAGAAACATATACTTTCACTGTTTTTCCTTAAAGGTACGAACTAAAACTCTTATTCTCTTTTGACGCACATAAATACGCACTTACACATCAGCACATATCTCTGCACACACACATATACACACACGCCTATATATATATATATATATATAATACGCACTATCTCTTCCTTTCTCATTCTCTCCCACTCTCCCACTCTCTCTCCCATTCCCTCTCTCACTTTCTCTCTCACATGAGGATATTTCTCTTATTGATGCACACTTTTTCCCTTTCTCTATCTCTATCTCTCTCACCCTCACATTCTACTCTCTCTCTCTCTCTCTCTCTCTCTCTCTCTCTCTCTTTCTCATGAGGACATTTTCTTTTATTATTATATCTGTCTCCTTTTCTCTTTCTCTAGCTCATTCGCTTTCATTCCTTCTTCCTCTTTCCCTCTCTCATAAGGGCATTTTCTCTTATTGATTTTACATTCTCTCTGCCTCTCTCACTTTCTTTCTCATGAAGGTATTTTGTCTCCTTTTCTCTCCCCTTCTATCTCTCTCTCCCCTTCTCTCTCTCTCCCCTTCTCTCTCTCTCCCCTTCTCTCTCTCTCTCTCCTCTTCTCTCTCTCCCACCCTCTCTCTCTCTCTCTCTCGTGAGGGCATTTTCTCTTATTTACTTACATATACAAATTTGGAGAAATATAATTTTAATGACTTATACAAAGAGACAGTGACACGGTCAAGAGTGAGAGAACATTATTTTTGTTTATTAAAAACTAAATCAAGCCAGTCGACGGCGAACTTGAAGTGTTTGCACGTGCCAGAGGCTGTTCGCTGTTCCTGCACCCAGTTTGTCAGTCAGCCAACACACACCTAAATTCTGGGCGGCCTGGGATGGTTGTCATGGCCCAACCGGTAAAGAAGTTGGAGCTTCGACCAGCTGGCTTAAGTTCAAACCTCGGAACCCAACCACCAATCCTTAAACAACTTTTTTTTTTTTTTTGCATATCTCATCTCTTCGTTTTATGAACATATCATTTTAAAATTGTTTCTTACTTTTTTTATTCAGCAAACTGGCACATATTCAATCACAGGTGCACGTATTAAAACCTATTGTCTCTGATTGTCTCTACCGATGGGCGTGTAAAATGATTGTTGTTGTTCGTAATTTAGATACTTCCAACGAAGAAATTGGTATGTAGACTTCTTTTACAGGTCTTTTATTTCATCATAAAAGAGCCACATTCGATGAATTCGGTCAGCTTTCTATTCTTTTAATTCTTTAAACTGAAACCCGCTTGTTGGTATCGAAATACTTAACGTTGTTATCGGCTTCTTTTAAATTTGTATATCAACATATTTTTTTTTAAATTCTTATTATAAACATTAGATTACAAGACAAGTTGGCTCCCTGTGCCAATTTTTCTCGCCGGAGTCGATCCTTCAAATCTACAAATCAACCATTCGCCCTTGCATGGAGTATTGCTGCCATATATGGTCTGGATCCCCTTCTGTTTGTCTCAAGGTCCTTGATAAAATCCAAAGACGGATATGCAATGTAATTGGCCCTGATTTGGCATCTCGTCTGCAGTCACTCTCTCACAGACATGCCCCCTCTGTCTTTTTTACAAATACTTTCATGGTAACTGCTCCGATGAGCTGCTTTCGCTGGTTCCCAAACTTCATGAATTTAAGCGTTTTACTAGGCTGGCATCTCGCTCTCACCCTTTCACTGTTGAAATTGTTAAATGTAGACGTCTCTTCTACTCCAGTAGCGTCATGCCTCGCACTTCTCGCCTGTGGAACTCCCTCCCCTCTCTGATAGCTATAATCTCCAACAATTCAAATTTAATATGAATCGACGTCTCCAGATGCCTTGATGCCTTCCCTATCCTTCTCTTCATCCTTTCCTCTATCACTCCTCTCTCTGTAACCCCTTACGTGCTATGGCTTCCCGCCTTGCTTGGGGTGAAACGCTTACAAAAATTACATAGAAATTATATATAAAAAAATAATTGTTAAAACGTAATCGTTGCTGTAAATTTATACTACCACAATATTGGTAGAAGACAAAAACTCACAAACATACTCGACTTCAATCATTTTCTCATCGATGTGACGTGGCTTCCCTCTGTCTTTTCTACAGATATTTTCATGGCAAATGCATATTAGATCCCAAATAAGTCAAACTGGTAAAATTAGTTCACATCATCTGAATGTTAATTATTTTACTTTAAAAACTTCATTACTATGTTTTACAGAGAAAGTAGATTTCCAGAAACTTTTTTGTATTTGCCACTGGCTTCATAGGCCGGTGATTGAACTCGGATGAAAGCTATATTGCTAAATGATGTTTCTCTCGACAAGCAAGTTTTCTCCAATTTGAAATAGAACCGGCATAATCCTCTAAACATCCCCCACCACTTTCCACGTTAAATGACCTTGTATCGTACTAATTTAAGTTCCGTAAGTGTCAAATTGAAAATTTTCAGGTGTCAGAATCGTCTATTTCAAATATCAAAGATTCCACACAGTCTCATATCACAACGATTAGTCTTTGAGATATTGCGATAACCGTTATTTTCTAATCAAAATATTTTAGCTTCTTTTAAGATATGTGCCGAAAAGTGTACAGAACTGTTTAGTGATATCTGTCCTCCTGTATGTCAGCGAATGCTGGACAATCTCCGCAAAGATGAAGAAGAGACTTGAAGCAACAGAAATGTGGTTCTACTGAAAGATTCAGAGGATACCATGAACCGAAAATGTGCGCAACAGCGAGGTTTTGGAGAGAATGAAATTAAAAGGCAACTTATACTTAACATCAAGAAGAGGCAGTTGAAATTTCTGGGCCACGTATTGAGGAATGAGTGGTCGGAAAATCTGATACTCACGGGACAGATCGTGAGAAAGAGGAACAGAGAAAAGCAACGCTTCATAGGCTTCAGCAAATGGATAGTAAAGTTTAGGAGAAATAACAAAAAGACAAAACTTATTAAGAGCTACAAGGAACAGGATGATGTGGAGGGCCATGATCGACTACATCCTGTAGAGACACGGCACTTAGAAGAAGACCGAAATCCCATGGGATTAATTATTCAATCATATATTATAACAATACTGATGTTCGCAGCTTGGCACACCATTATGTGGATTTGGATTTCAAATTTCCATCGAAATACAATGGAATTTTGATTTATACAATTAATAATCACCACTAAATTTTAATCCCCTTCCTATTCAATAACCATGCGTTAAAGAATAACTTTTTACGTGTGAAATAACTTTTTTCATCATTAGGCTGCGAACTTATTAATGTATCTACGTAAAATAAATGTATAATAATAATAATAATAATAATAATAATAATAATAATAATAATAATAATAATGCGGATTGATTATCGAAAAGCCTTTGATAGTGTTCCACATTCTTGGATCCTTAAGACTTTGGAAATGTACAAAGTCTCCCCTGTGGTATTAAATTTCCTTAAGCACAGCATGGGAATGTGGAACACCAAACTATACCTTAGTCACACCAGGGGCACTGCCATATCCAACCGTCTAAATATCCGAGATGGAATCTTTCAAGGAGACTCTCTGTCACCCCTTCTCTTTTGTTTGTCCTTAATCCCCCTTACGCATGAAATGAAGAACAGTAGCTATGGTTACAAAATAAATAACAAAATATTCAATCACCTACTCTACATGGATGATCTCAAACACTTTGCCAAAGACGACAATGAGTTGAAGGACCTCCTCAATATTGTACATACTTCAGTGACGACATAGGTATGGATTTCGGATTAAATAAATGTGCAAAAGTAATATTCAAGAAAGGTAGAATTACAGAAACACCCTTAATAGATTTAGATTTTGTCACAAAGATTAGGGGCCTGGAGCATGATGAAGTTTATAAGTACCTAGGAATTAGCGAAGGAGATGGCATACAACACACCAAATGAAGGAAAAAAATAAGAAAAAGTACTACAGGCGTGTACGTCTGGTACTAAATAACTGAGCTAAACTCAAAAAAAATCAAAATAAACACATTGGCTGTCCCTGTGGTGCAATACAGCTTTAATGTCCTTAACTGGACCATAGCTGAAATTAAGCGAATGGACGCCAAAACGAGAAAGCTTCTCACTTGCTACCGCATGCATCATCCCAAAGCTGATGTTGATCGTCTGTATGTGCCCAGATCCGAAGGAGGCAGACGATTAGTTCAACTAGAACTGTCCTACAAAACTACAACACAATTGACCTCCAAAGAAACTTGTAAACTACAGAAGACTGGATGATGGTTTGTGTCAAAAAACATGAAAATATTAAGCGTCTTTACTCCGTAATAAATGAAGCCAACAAATTCAAAATGGAGTTTCAAATGGGCGCAGAAATACAAGTAAAGCACAATACACCGGCTGAAGCTGCAAAATACTTAAAAAAAAAGAAAGCAAAAAGGAAATGCAACCGACCAGATACAGAAACAATGGCAAGATAAACCGCTTCATGGCCAATACTCTGCCCGTACCAAACAAGCTGACGTAGACAAAACCCGTACCCATCAGTGGCTACGTAGTGCAGGGTTGAAAGCTGAAACTGAAGGTTTTATCCTTGCTGCACAGGACCAATGCTTGTTAACTAGAAATTATCAAGCACATATACTAAAATATTGTGTTAGCCCAAAATGCAGATTCTGTGATAAATATCCAGAAACAATTGATCATCTTGTATCAGGTTGCACGATATTGGCACCCACTGAATATAAAACCCGGCATGACAGAGTGGGCCAATATCTGCACTGGAAAATATGCAACTTCTACGGGAAGGAAACTGAAAGAAACTGGTATGAACACCACCCAGACCCGGTCACGGAGATAGGACCTGTTACAATTCTATGGGACTACACAATACACACTGACAGAACAATCAAAGCCAACCATCCAAACATTTTTATTAAAGACCACAAAAAAGTGCCTCCTTATTGATATGGCAGTCCCTGTTAACTGCAATGTATCTTTGAAGATATTCAAAAAGCTGTCAAAATACAAGGACCTTGAAATAGAAATCTCAAAAATGTGGCATATGGGAACATCAACAATCCCTGTTGTAGTTGGAGCCCTAGGATTGGTTGGAAAAAGATTCCAGTAGACTAATTGAAGGGATTCCTGGAAGTCCATGCCTCAAAGAGATACAAAAAATTGTTCTCACAAGTACAGCCCACACTTTACGAAGGGCTTTATCTATGTAATTTTTTTTTTTTTTTTTTTTTAGTGGAAAATGTCATGATGCCATTTCTAACCTTAGGTCCCTGGGCGGGACCCGGAAAGAAATGTAAACGCCAGAAATCAAAGGAAATAATAATAAAATAATAATAATAATAATCTAAAATAATCTGAGATGAATATTGTGTACATTAATTTATATTATTCGGACTATTGTCCTCATCTTTGTCTCCATATTTATGTAAACGTTTAATTTTTGATGTTGTGCATCTAATCCTTCTTCAGTTGGTTGGAATGTCCAAATAAAATAATAATACATTTTTATTTAAAATAATAATAATAAAAATAATTCTAATTCCAATCCAAAGATATGTTTTAAAAAATAATATATTGATTTTAATTCTACTAATAATTTGAAAAAGGAAAAATCTTCAATTTTAAAATTTGTCCAAAACTCACACATCTTTTTTCTCCTGTCAATCTGGATTTAAAAGAACACCTTTATCCGCTGTTTTTTTAAAATGGAAATTTCATTTTATAAACATCTGTTGAATTTTTTGGGACAGTGGATAAATGCATCATTAAATGGAAATTTTTTAAGAATTTAAAAAAAAGCACAATAGATGATTGATAATTCATAAATAAAAAAAATAATAATTTTATATGAAATCAACAATATCATGTCTTTTTACAAAACGTTGTTTGTCTTGTAATCACTGCTGGTAACTTTCATATTTCGAGGTCATTATCATAAATAATGAGATAATAATGATTTCACCACTTCTTTTCATTATGTCCATGGAACTTATATTTCAGGGTAGTTAGAGGACACATCAAAGGAAAAATTACTATGGAACAAAATGGTCCTTTTTCCTTCCAAATTTCATGGATGTCATCAATGTCTTTATCATGAACTGCTTTAGCGATACTACAGGTTCAATTCAGTTACACGCGAGAATGAACGCTTTTGAATCAGGCTAATTATCAAATTATTTTCTTTAATTTTGTGTTAATTGTAACTTATTTCTGCAAAGGTATAGTTCACTCTTTCATCCAAAACTCAGAAAAAGAAAAAGAAGTGAAATGAAGAAATGGAAAAAAATTATAAATAAATTATTCCACTGACTTAAGATCATCATGTAAATTTAAATTTTTTTAAAATATTTTGATAAAACTATGAATCCAAGAAGTCTACCGAAACCCACATTTCTCTTTTCTTGAAGGAAAATGCTACCAACATAATTTAATATTAAAATCGGTTTATGTGGCCATTGAAGTTGTATGATTATGGACTCTGTTTCGTATTCAGCAGACACAACAGTTATCATTATTTTAATTTCCTAAGAATTAACCCTCCTGCTTCTCCTGATAGGACTCACAATCCCTGATTCTCCACGGTTTACTTTATATAATGCCGTTTCCTGCAACATCCGATCTCGTGTCAAAATGGAGGATTTCAAAAAATATGAATTCTCGTTATGAGTTCCTCCGCAGGTTATCGGCCATGTATCAAAACTGGCATAAAATGGTCGCTAAAATTCCACCCAAAAATTCAGAAAAAATCAAGCCAAAAATTATGGGGATGACCCAAACCAATCGAGTAACATGGGCAGCATGAACAACCAGTTTTTTGCCAAACATTCTCCAAAAGACTAAACGAAATTCTGGTGAATTGAAGAAAATCTTGATTTTTTTGAAAATATCAGTGAACAATACTGCTGTTTAAAGTTCAAACAATGTGTTGGAAAACAGAGTGATATTGATCCTCTGAAACTATCATTAAATACCCTTTCATTTTAAATGGAGCCATTGGTAATATAATTCCTCCTGCAATCTACATATAATCTCATGACCAAATGCGACCAACAACTAAGCTATATGGGGGGGTATAAATTTCCTGATGTATATCACATTATGTCAAAGAGATATTTACTTTACTGTATACCCATTGTCTGCCATTGTAACGTTGCTTCATTCGAAAAAGTGCTGGAAGTTGTCATGGACTTAAATTCATTTGTTTTTAACAACACGTGAAACAGCCTGTAATGGTCAAAACCTTCTTTCAATTTCACAAGGAAGAAATTTACCAAAAAAACTCCCAACATTGATTTTACTGAAAGTTTTACGCGATTTTAAAATTTTATTGATGTTAAAAAAAAAAATGCAATTTCTGGTTCAAAGCATTCAGGACAAACGTATTCCCTTTTTTATTTAAAGCGTGGTCATGTTCAAAATGTGGACATGCTGTATAAACTTTGAATTCTTTGGGATGAGAACAAAAAGGAGGCTATAAATATAAAAAAAATATAATTAAACCTCCGACTGCGTGGATTAAAATGGACATAATGAAAACCATTTGTTTACCTATTGATGTTGGGTGTCGTGAATTTTTAGCATTTTTCAGTCAACTGTTTCTTTCTTTTTGAAGGTGAAATCAATTAATCTTTTTTTTTCAATTACTGATTTCTCTTCCAAGCTCAATTTTTCATCCAATCTGGTGAACACCCCAAATAAATAAATTTAAATAAAACCAATAAAACACAATGCTATTTCGACGTAAAACACATCTGTTTATGGTCTTTCAATGACGTCATTAAAAAAGGTCGAAACCAAAAAATGTGTATTTTAAGACAAATTGAAAATTTCAGTTGCAGTTGTAAAAAAAAATTGCAAGAGACTAAAAATTTATACAAAAAAATGAACCTTCCGATGGCAAATATTACTGGTGGCTCCAAGGATAATTTACTGGTAATATTTAAACCTGAAAATGTGTTTTTTTTTTGATTAAAATCTGACGAAAGCGAGTGAATCTCACGTGCTTTCACATGTTTGTATGTAGAAACTTTTTTCATAATAAAAAATAACTGTACTGGTAATGAACGCATCAAAACAAATGAAAAGCCGCCAGCGTGAATTATGCAACAGAAACGTTCGTAATATGATGATGATCTTGCTCATCTTGGAATTTTTCGTTAGTTGATTAGTAATTACTGTAAAGTAATAGAAAATTTTTTTTCAAAATACTGTCGAATGTATTGTCAAACACTGTCTTTATTTGGACAAAAGACATCGCGCTCTTTTCTTAAATGTTAGAAAATATTGGAAGATTTGCGTAAATAATTTTGTTTAATAGAAATAATGATAACAAAATCTACAAAGATAACTCAAATCTCTTCTATCGCTTATGTCACAAATTTCATAAAACTGTTGACTACATATATCCGGGTGCTCAGTCGTTTCTGACATTAAACGTTACAAAAAATGATACTTTTGTTCGGACACATGATAAAAACAAGTTTTTTTAATGATGTCACAAATGGTGATGGATTGGCTATACTGTGGAATTTCCCAATTCTCACAGACAGGAAAAAATAGACCAGACATAGTCATAAAAAAGTTAAAAACAAACAACATTCACCAATTAATTTAGATTACTTAAACAGGAAGAATGTTTCTAAAGAAATTTCAAAACTGTCAAATCAAATGACCATGCAAAGTTTTTCTTAAATTCATTAAATAAAATTGAACGCTTTCCCTTTTGTTAAAGGGGCAAAACATTATGTTATAAAAAGCAGGACCGAAAATAATTGAATAAAATTCTGGATAAATCACCACCTCAGATTGTACTCAAAAGATTACAATAACTATGCATTACTGCACATAACTTTAAAAAATCTCTGGTATCTAAACTTTCAGATGTTCATTGAAAAAAATCCTACAAGCGCTTTTAAAACATTTAAAAAGACCCCATAAACAACAAATAATTGAACATCACTTGCATATTAAAAGTATCTCTAGACAAGATGATAACACATACGATAATAATAATAATAATAAACAATAATAATAATAATAATAAAAAACAATGAACAAGCAAGAGGGTAAATGTAAAAAACTAGAAAAGGCAGAAGAGTCGAAAATAAATACAATATCAGGAATGAAAATGAAGTCCTATCAACTAAAATAAAAAATAAAGGCAAACAATACAACTGAAGGCTCAAAGAATAAGACGCTATAAAAAAGATCAAGATTCTATAGACAGAACAAGATCTTTCAAACCGATGCAAAAAAATTTTACAGGAAATAGGTAAACAAAAAATTGAAGTGACAGTCCCCCAAAAATGGAAGAAGTTATACAGTTCTGGGGAAAAATATGGGCTTGCCCTAAAGAACACAACGAAGAATCAGATTGGATTGCGCAAGAGTTAGAACGAATGAAAAATAAACCAGAACAAACATGGGCATAATCACAGAAGAAGATGTTAAATGTGCACTGAAAAAAATAACACAACTGGAAATCTCCAGGAATAGATAAAATTCCTAACTTCTGGCTATATTATTTAAATACAGCACACAAAAAAAACACGCCAAAGAACTTCAAGAAATGGTTACCGATCCAACTAAAATTCCTGCATGGATGACCAAAGGAGTACCTTTCTTCTACCCAAAAATAGTGACACAAATATTCCGAAAAACTATAGACCAATTACATGTCTTCCAACAACATACAAACTGTTAACATCTATTTTAACAAAACAGACATATTTCTTCTTGAAAAAATGACATACTACCACTTGAACAAAAAAAATGTGCAAACGAGGCTGCTACGGATGTAAAGACCAATTACTTAATAATAGGATGATCCTGGAAAACTGCTTCCGTGAAAAAAAAAATCTTAGTATTGCCTGGATAGATTATCGTAAAGCATTCGATAGTGTACCACATTCCTGGATCTTAAAGTCTTTAAAAACGATGTACAAGGTATCACCCGTTATCATCAATTTCATCAAACAATGTATGTCGATATGGAAAACTACACTTTACCTCAATCATAAAAATGGAACCTATAAGTCTGGCGAAATAAACATCAATAGAGGAATATTTCAAGGTGACTCTTTGTCTCCTTTATTATTTTGCATATCACTTATAGCATTAACCAACCAACTTAACAAGACAGAATGCGGTTACAAAATAGCTCAAAAGAAAATAAACCATCTATTTTACATGGATGACTTAAAATTGTATGCTAGGAATGACAATGAGCTGGAAGGTCTTCTGGAAACTGTAAAATGCTTCAGTGAAGACATCGGAATGAAATTCAATTTGGATAAATGTGCTAAAGCTACAGTTTTACGAGGATCGCTACAACAAACTTCCTCTATTAGTTTAGACCCTGCTGTAACAATAAAAGATTTAGAACAAGGAGAAGCTTATAAGTACCTAGGTGTAAATGAGAGTGAAGGAATTCACCATAAGAAAATGAAAGAAATAGTGCGTAAAAAAGTACTATAGAAGGGTACGACTGGTATTAAAAACTGAATTGAATTCTCAGAACAGAATTATGGCCATTAATAACCTAGCCATCCCAGTGGTCCAATATAGTTTCAACATCTTGAACTGGACTCTAAATGACATCAGACAAATGGATTTTAAAACAAGAAAGCTTCTTTCTAAGTATAAGATGCATCATCCAAAGGCTGATGTAGACCGTCTATACATACCCCGTAAAGAAGGTGGAAGAGGTCTTATTCAGCTAGAATTGTCATACAAGACAACAACTATTGGCTTACTAACACATGGAAACAACAAATGACTGGATGATAAAATTAGTGAAACAACATGAAAATAGAAAGAAAAAAAAATATTCAATAATAAAAGAAGGCAGTAAATACAAACAACATTTACATTTAGTAGATTCTGTAGTAAATCAAAACAGAAGCCAAGAACCAACTATTGCAGCAAAAGATATGAAAAAGAAAGCCAAGGATAAAGCCCTTGAACAGATGAAACAACGCTGGCAAGACAAACCTCTGCATGGCCAATATCCAGAACGTGCAAATAAACCCAATGTTGATAAAGTTAATACTCATCGATGGTTACGAGCATCTGGATTAAAGTCTGAAACTGAAGGCTTTATTCTTGCAGCGCAAGACCAGAGTCTTTTCACTAGGAATTTTCAGGCAAATATCATACATAATAATGTGGATCCAAAATGCAGGTTCTGTGACAAATACCAAGAAACAATAGACCATCTAATCTCAGGATGTTCTATACTTGCCCCAAATGAATATAAAAATCGTCACGATAGAGTGGGGCAATACTTACACTGGACAATGTGCAAACACTTTGGAAAATGTGTAAGCAAACACTGGTATGAACATCGGCCAGCGCCGGTTACAGAAATAGAAGATGTCACCATTCTATGGGATTATACCATCCACACAGACAGAAAAATTGAAGCAAATAGGCCGGACATTATTGTCAAAAACCAGAAAGAAAAAAAAACTTGCCTACTAATTGATATGGCTTGTCCAGCGGATTGTAACATAGCAACCAAGGAATTTGAAAAACTATCAAAATACAAAGACCTGGAAATTGAAATAGAAAAAATGTGGAAATTGAAAACAAGAATAATACCAGTGGTAATAGGTGCACTTGGAATTATAAAAAATGGAACAAAACAACACATTGAAAGAATCCCTGGAAACCCCAGCTTAAGAGACATACAGAAAATTGTCTTATTAAGTACAGCACACACACTAAGGAGAACTTTGTCTATGTAACGCTAGCAACTTCATCGGAGATAAAAAAAAAAAAAAAAAAAAAAAAAAAAAATTAACATGAAATGTAATATAACAACACACCACGACCTGCCTTAGGTCTTTCCGCAGACTTGGTAGGTAGTGTGTCCATAGCAGAAATCGAATGATGATGATGATGACAATAATAATAATAATAATAAAATGCTCTTATGATACATCAGATATGGCTCATATTACTTCTGATCTTAAATGATTGCAAGTGCTAACATGTACATAATGTGTCTTGCTGAATTCGGATGAACTCCAGTAAATATCCCGCACAGTACAACAGACTTACTTTACTGCTCAGGTCCCTGACATTAACCACTTAGTCAGGTTTCCTAAGGTCTGACACACTGTACATCTCTGTTCAGTCAGTGCAACTTCGGAGATAGATTCATAGAATCGGGAATACCCTCAATCGGTGACGGTTTGAGCGAACTGGGTCCCACTCGAACATCTTCTTCCCGTGAACCACTGCCCTGTGGAATAGACTCCCAAGAGGATGTTTCCCCGATCACTACAATCTTAATCTGTTCAAGTCTAGGGTTAACCGTTACCTTACTCTCCTATCCATACAGACTATCTCCTAACGTAACCCTCTACCTCGAGTGGCCCCAGGCCTTGTATAGGCTGAATCATGCTTAAAAAAAAACTGAAGGTGTTTTTGACCGGGTCCTTTCTTCTAAGTTATGCGCTTCTTGTATCAATACATGTCACCATACAGCTCACGTTTGGATGTGATACATGTGACTGACATAATGCTGTCTGGCTGTGTGTCATGATGTGTATATTAAACTTCATATATTCGTATACCGCCATCACTTTGTTGGGATCTTCTCTTTCCCTACCTCCCTCCCTCCCTTCCCCTCCCTCCCCCCTCTCTCTCTTTCTCTCTCTCTCTCTCTCTCAATAATTTTTGATGTTGGTGAGATGGAAAAGTACTCGGAAAAAAGTCAAACAATTATGTACTAGCCTAAAAAAGAAGAGGTATTGAGTAAAATTTAATAGGAAAATTAGATCGGGGGAGGTGTTGTAATGGAATGTCCCACACTCCCTATCGCCTATGTGGACTGACTATATTAGTAGCTATATATAGTGAGCACAGGATATACCTGGGGGCTTGCTTCGGAAATTAATAGCCTGCCACCCGATTCCCTGTCTTTCAGTAGTGTATTCTCTTCTATAATAAACCTCTCTTTCTTTCATCTACGCCTGTGTTGCTGTTCTTTTCACTCGAGTACCACCTTTGTGGGTTTGTAACCTCTTTAAGGATACAGCATAATTATCATATTTTTCCCCAAAACTGGGCATCATTCAGATTTTAGCTATCAAACGAAGACATGTATCCGGCCATCCCATATTCTCGACTTCAGAATTCGCAACTAACATAGCAACTACATAGCAGAACACATATTTGTCTACATGGCCATACAGAAAATATTATGAGGCTAGATCGCTTTTACATACCCTTTCGAAAAGTCTGCCAAAGATAAGCACCCCAACCCCCATCCACTCATTAAAGAAGTCAAAGAATAAAAATAGATCAATATATACCATGATTTTTACGGCCATTGCAGACATTTGTTCCCCAACCTGAATTTTCAACCCTCAGTCAGGAACAGTTTTCAATTTTTGTTATAGGTTTACTTTTCCTACATAATAAAGTATTTTCATCACACAACACACCTTAAGCTTTTGGTTTGCACATAAATAGAAAGACAAATACCAATAGCTTATATCACTGGAAGAGATCCCTCTAACGAGAAGAGGTCCAGCCAAACAGGTATCTACACCTCTACATATTTGAAAGATCCACGGATTGAGGATTAGGCGTAAAACCTTTTCGTGTAGATCAAGCTTTACTAACATTTTTTACACTATGGTTCACCCTTTACAAGGCCAGAAGCCACTAGAATTAGAGGGT
Organism: Acanthosepion pharaonis; assembly: GCA_903632075.3. Lineage (NCBI taxonomy): Eukaryota > Metazoa > Mollusca > Cephalopoda > Sepiida > Sepiidae > Acanthosepion > Acanthosepion pharaonis. The sequence goes on along the minus strand of CAHIKZ030002537.1, from coordinate 197,676 downwards.
TACGTTAGTAGGAAGTTTGTATGGATAGGTGAGGAAGGTAACGGTTAACCCTAGACTTGAACAGGTTAGGATTGTAGTGATCAGGGAAACATCCATTCTTAGCCTAATCTGGCTCTTGTAATGGTAGAGGATAACAGGAGAAGTCGATACAAAGAGCCAACCATTTTCCTACATTTTTAGCGATGGCTTGTATGTACGAGTTCTACAGCGTGAATTTAAGGCCCAAATAGTCTCTCAAGGTATGCTTCGTTTTGTACTTTACCAAATTGCTTTTTTAAAAATCTGTGAAACATAGATATAAGTCATGGTGTAGTCTATTGCTTATTCTGACAGAATTCTTCGTGAATATAGCATTTCTTGCTTGTAGGGTCTTGTACAAAACCATATTCTTCTCCTATTTCCGCCACGATTTTGCTACGTGCTGTATTAGAATCCTAATTTGAACTTTTTTTATGTGTCTCATCGAGATAATTTTTCTACGATACACGCATTCATTCGTACCCGGTGTCTTTGATAATGCTACGAAATCTTACAGCTTCTTGAAAATTAGGCAAGTATTTCTTTTAGATCGGTGTATTATTTCTTTTGCTCGGTACTGTATCTGGTGAAAATGGCGTATGTGTGGAAGCTTCCTAATCAAGCTGTAACAATTTTTTCCTAGTCAACAAACAAACGGACAGTGTATTTCTCATGTAATATTACACCCTTTCTCTTAAGTAATACTAAACGCTTTTTGTCCATTTGCTGCTGCCTTCGGTTGGTCTAAATAGAAACAGTACTTGTTGGAATGAATCATTTCTTTTTATTTTTCCTGGAAACATTTCGTATTAAATGAGCGTAGTAAATGACATTTACCAATCTCACCAAATACGCAGCTTCACCTTCTTAGGACAATGACAAATCTTTTGCAACTCGGCCTCATGTATTCCACTTTGTAATTTACTCTAAAAGCCGGAACATTTAAATATAGTGCAGTATTTTCTTTCTTCTTTATTTATATGTAAATCACACGTCAAGCGGGGTTAAATGATTTTCAACGATTGGGTTGAATATTTCTAGTATTTTAAAACTCTAATGACTAAAATATGAACGAGAATGGCAAAACAAAACAAATAAATTTGTTCTAACAAACTATAGCAAGTTAGTTCGAATAACACAATTAAATAATAAGTAATATTATAAGTATAATAATATAGTAGAAATATTCAGTCTTAATAATTAACACTGCTTCAGGTTATTGAAAAGAAAAATAGAGATTTTATCAATGAAAATAACTTCAATGGTTTTAGTGACTAATATTCATAGAAGTTCAGCCTTTCTTGAACTACGTCTGAAGATTTGATCTTTTACATCGACCTCCTAAAAACCAAAAAGATATGGCATAAGAACGCGTTGGCTTTTAAAGAGGAAGTGGTATTTATGTACATGGCTATGTTTTTCTAAAAAATGCTGTTTAATGGAACTAAGATAAGTAAGATGACAGGTGAGTCTACGGAAGAGCGTGGTTGTAGTAAGACCAATGTATGTCGTGGGTTTATTAGTATCAAAGATACAATCTCTGAATGGGCATGTAAGTTGGTACACTACATTGGTTTGTTGTAGAGGATTTAGTTGTGTGGTTGTAGAGTTATTGGAGACTGAGGTCAATTGTTTTAAATTTTTTATAATATATGATGAGCTTAACTTGTTTATTATTAATGGGCGTGTAATATATTGAGGCTGTAAGACTGTACATATGTAGATGTGTAATTTTCTGTGAGGTTTGATTAAGAGATTTGTAATCGAATGAGCTTAAAATGATATACATTTTCAAAAGAAAAACTGACAGATTTTGTCTAATAGAAAATTTGCAGTTGTAATTTGGGATAAAACTTAACTTATCCCAAATATTCGACACACAACTAATAATGTCTTGGTGCCGGATATAGTTTATCGTCATACCCAGAACGGACCAATGTTTGCCAAGTACAATGATTAGTTATGTTTATCTTTTATTTAAATAATGTTCACTCTGTACATGACCCAAGAGCCACTCTAGATAGAAGGTTACAGAATAAAACGTACCACTCTAAGCAAGGAGATAATGCCACCAAGATGACACCGGAAGTGAAACAGAAGGAAAAGCCTTTGGACGGAACCGGAAATCCAATCCTAAACAGGAAGACAAACGATAAACCTCTACTCCTGTCCAAAAGACCTTGGATAAGTGTGAACCGGGCGATAGGAATTCTTTCTGTTCTTATTGAGTAAATCAAGAGTAAATAATATTGTCAGAGTTTTAGGCGGAGACTGGGGCAGAGACAAACAACAATTCGTATATTTCTATCGTGCAATCATTTCTAAGGCGATTCTATTGCATATTCTTCGTTTTAACATCGGAAAAGAGAGAAAAAAATTTAAATACTTTTATGTCAGACTTACATTTCTGGTTATCGGAATGTCACCGGTTACCGTAAAAGTCTGAGTAGCTGTAGGCTTGGTGCTTAGTTGGGGGAACTGAAGAATATAAATCCACCTAGGAAGAGAAAACTCAGAACAAAAAAGATTAAAGCAAAAAAACTTTCCTTTAATCGGGTAGCTTTTCTTTTAGAAACGATATTAATGACAGTTATACTTATTAGGTGTATACGAAAGTTACCAGCGAAAAAGCTCTTTTTACTTCAGCCTTCCATCGCTAGCTTTTCAAAACTAAAACTGGAATCTTCTTGCACGCACCTAATAACTCATAAGCAGCATTTACTAAACTTAACGTATTTTCAAATTTGGTCATAAGAGAGCTTACTCATTAAGATGAAATTCACTCATCCTCAGAGATGTTTCGACTTGAAGGCTCACTGCATATCTGTGATTTGTAATCTTCAGCATGGCTATTTTAATCCGAGCATTCCCATCTTCTCAGGACGATTTATGTTTCTTCAGTACCCACAAAGCCCACTGGTAGCTCATACTGCGATTAGACTGAGTAACATTAAATTTCAAACATGTGCACCACCAGGGATACACTCGGTTGGAATGTCAGAATTGTTCTTATCTTATATTGATTGCCAATCATAGCTCGAGAGTCCATTCTTCCCTGCTGTTTAACCTATAGCAGGAGGACGATATGGGTTCATTGATTTACCAAGGGTATTTTTACAAAAGTGAACTAACGTCCTTGATCGGGAATCGAACTCGGCTCGCTGGTTTCTTGTTTCGAGTTTCCCATAGTTACACCACCTGCATATCCTACATTAATAATAATATGCTAGAACAAGAAGCTAAATCAGGTACTGGACTCAAATAGTTTTTTTTTTTTTTTCTTTTCTTTTTTTTTTTTAACCCGGTTCAAAGTTGTTGAATCGTTGTTATTACAAACTCACTAAGGAGAAGAAATCTCTGATTCTAAATCAAGATAAAATCTTTCATGAAAAAAAAAGTATCACCGACTCCAACGTTGTATAAATAATAACTAAGCAGGAAAAAGGAAATTTTTAACTCAAGGAAAGTGTCTTCTTCACCCAGCAATCAGTACAGCACGTGTTAGAATCCACAATAAGCACATGATTTAAAAATTAACATAAAAAAAACTCTTATACATAATGAAGAAGCAAACTTTATCAAATATTCTTTCGCTGATTTCACATGAAACGCATTAAATCATATTATTTATTTATTCACGGGAGCGAAATATGTGCGTTTTGGTACATTAATCTCTATTTCATCATAGTTTTAACAACTGTATTGTGTGGTCGCGTGTGATAGCTCAGTAGTTTGAATAAGAAACTGATGACTACGCAGTTCACAGTTTAAGCTCCTCAGCTCACAGTTTAAGGTGTAAATTATAAGCCTTGACAGCCTATGTCCCGAAGAGACGCAATACAAAGAAGAAGAAGATGATAATATAATTCTTGGTGAATAGGGTTTTGTCCTGTGAAATCAAGTGCCACCGTTTTTGATTTTGTTCTTGCGACCAAGTAAATGGTTAAATAAATAACAGAACAAGTGTTACAGATATATCAGATATTAAATAATAAGTACAACAGAAGAGTATTACACGACGAGTGAGTGTGTGTCGGTTGACCCAGCGTTCAACCTATTCAATTGTTATATTTACCAGCCTCCCCACGAAGTAGAATGTGGCACAAGGCCGAGTTTAATGTGGGGCAATCCGAGCCCGTAGGCTCGGCCAAAAATTCCCCATAGACCACGTATAAAACAGGGTTGGGTAGCAGAGGAGTAGAGTTTGACCAGCACAGTAGGAACAGATCTGTTCGACTGTTAATATTTAAAAGCCCCTCCCCCTCCACGAGGAGCGGTGTGTGGCACAAGGCCGAGTTTACCGTGGGTTCTCCAAGCTCGTAGGCTCGACCAAAAATATTCCCGGGCGACCCCGCATAAACGGGTGTGGGGCTGTCTACTTCCCTGTGGTTCTGACAGCGCCAAAAATGGGAAAGACATAATTGTTTTTGCACGAAATCAATTTGAAAACACGATTAAGAGGCATCGCGAGAATGAAAGGTGGACAACTCGTATCGAGTTATTATAAAACCCAGATTGTGTGTGTGTGTGTGTGTGTGTGTGTGTGTGTGTGTGTGTGTGTTTATATATGGAATCAGATTTCCTACATTTTTCAACCGATTTCAACAAAGCTTCACTTTCTTTTTTTTTTTTTTGGCAGGTAGTGTTTCTTATTGTCTTGCACACTTTTTTCTTTATTTTGACATTCAGAATGCTTTTAAAATTCCATTTACAAGACAATTGTTTATAATAAAATTCTATTCAATCGGTAGACTCATAACGATTGAAAACAATGCTTTTGTTTGAGTTTGGGTTTGACCAATTCGTAAAAAAAAAAAAAAAACTAATTAAGACATGCGTGACCATCAACCTTAAACAATAATCTTTGTCAATTTTATTTTTCAGTCTTTATGATGGTCGATACTTGATCTATCTCTTACTGTTACATCCCCGGGCAACGCCGGGCTCTACTGCTAGTTGGTTATATGTGCAACAAACTCTCCTACAGGTGAACTTGTCACTAATCGAAAGTGTAATTCATGGATTTTTTGATCATCACATCGCAGAACCAAATTGCAAACACGAAACAGATAAAAAATATTATATAGCACTCATAAGGAAAGCCAAAATACTTGAAGATATTATAGAAAATAAACAACTAGCTTGATTAAAATATCTTTCACCATACATAAATAATCGCTTCATTTCTTACAGATACTAGGATAATATAAACAATTAAAAACTGAAATTCTGACTTACGAGGGGTGCTGAAAATTTATTGGCACAAGCAAAAAGGAATTCCAGCATAAAACCTTCTTTACTTTAATTATTTCAAACTATTGTTCATTGTTGGATTGTTTTACATACATTCTATTCACCGAAACAAAAAATACTTCGAAGGTTTTTAAAGAAATTTGGGATCTAAAAATTCCACTGGGTGCCACAGTTTATTCATTTTTTTGTTTTATATTTAATCTTTTAGAATTACCGTATTTGACGGCATATAAGACGCACTTTTTTTTACTAAAAATATATTTTAAAATTGCCCCGCGTCTTATATGCCATATGTAAATTTAAAATTCGTGATAGTCGGCCAAAATTAATTACCTGGCAACTCCTATTACCTTAGACTTTAGAGTAACTTTCATATACTTACTGTCATTAATTAAAAGGCTATTATGCAGATTAAAAGTGTTATAATATATAATATTCATTATATTAATTTCATCACGTTTAATATTAGTACTTTGTTTCACTAAAATTATATGCAATAAATTCAAATTATATATTTGTAAAATATATTTGCTTCATTAATATTTTTCTTGCAATAACTTCCGGTTGTATTGATATAAATACAATCAGAATTTTTATATCCTAATTATTCCACTAAGATGTTTACAAGACTCAGGTTAAACAGATCATATAAAGGATAATTTTTGACTGAATTTTAATAGTAATTCTACTGTTTTGCTCAATTGTAATAATTGCTTGATTTTTATTTTGTTTTCTACGTTTGTATATAATGAAATTTTTATAGGCCCGTGTTCTTTTTTCCTACTATATTTCATTTAATTGTAATCATGGCTTGTTTAACCAAAATAATACCTCATAAATATAGCCTTGGCTGTACTATTTTCTAAAATTTTACTGATTTTACTAATTACTAAATCTTTCTTGATTTGTCCTGTTGAAATTGGAGTTCGTCTTATACATCCGTGCGTCTTATATGCCGTCAAATCGGTAAAGGCTGAATTAGATCATTTTCTATATGAAAATATATGGAATTATACTGGCAAATTCAAGAATTATTGTTTTTGTGATTTTCTAAAGGCAACCAAAATATGAACACTGAAGGTTGGGAAGTCTGTCCTTCATCTGTGAGATTTCCAACATTCACTGCAATATAGAAGGAGCAATATTACATTACAGTAGATTCCACTCAAGGGCTCAAGGACCTGCCTGGTGACACTAGAAGCAGACTTGCGGAGTATGTGGCCGATCCACCCCCATTTCGGTTCCTTGATTTCAATCTCGATTGGGGCTTGTCTGGTCCAATCCCACAATTAGTCGATGGAGACGACTTCCCTTCTGGATTCCACTCAAGGGCCTGCCTAATAACACTAGATGCAGGCTTGCGGAGTATGTGGCCGATCCACCCCCATTTTGGTTCCTTGTTGTCAGTCTCGATTTGGGCTTGTCTGGTCCTATCCCACAGCTGGTCGTTGGAGATGACTTCCCTTGTCGGTTTCCCACTTTCCGCCTTATAATGCCTGGTGACACTAGATGTTCAGGTTGGTCTTGGCTCCAGAGTATGTGGCCGATCCACCCCATTTTGGTTCCTTGTTGTCAGTCTCGATTTGGGCTTGTCTGGTCCTATCCCACAGCTGGTGGTTGGAGATTACTTGATCCTGTGGACATCGGTTGGCTCAATCGCCTTTCCGTTTTAACAATCTAGATGCAGACTTGCCTTTCCATTGGTCGTTCTGGCCACCCCCATTTGGGATCCTTGTTGTCATCGCTTTCCGATTTATAATGTCAATCTCGATTTGGGCTTGTCTGGTCCTATCCCACAGCTGATCGTTGGAGATGATCCTGAGACATCGGTTGGAAATCCACCATTTCCGGCCTTTATAATGTAACACTAGATGCAGGCTTTGTCTGGTCCTGTTCCACCCCCATTTTGGTTCCTTGATGTCAGTCTGATTTGGGACTTGGTTGGTCCTATCCCCATTTGGTCGTTGGATGTCAATTCTCGATTTGGGCTTGTCTGGTCCTGTTCCTGCCTGGTGGTCACTAGATGCAGGCTTATTGAGGATGATCCTGGACGATTGGCAAATATCCCCATTTCCGTTTTGTAATGTCAATCTCGATTTGGGCTTGTCTGGTCCTATTCCACAGCTGGTCGTTGGCCACCTGATATTGAGGATGATCCAGACATCAAGGGCCTGCCTGGTCCGTTTTATAATGTCAATCTCGATTTGGGTTTGTCTGGTCCTGTCCATCCCATTTCGGTTCCTTGTTGTCAGTCTCGATATGGGCCTGGCCTCGGTTGGTAAATACAGCTGGTCGTTTTTAGATGACTTCCCTTGAGGGTTTGTCTGGTCCTGTTCCACAGTTGGTCGTTCTGTAACACTAGATGCAGGATGATCCTGAGACATCGGTTGGCCGATCCACCCCCATTTCGGTTCCTTGTTGTCAGTCTCGATTTGGGCTTGTCTGGTCCTATCCCACAGCTGGTCGTTGGAGATGACTTCCCTTGTGGATTTCCACTCAAGCGCCTGCCTGGTGACACTAGATGCAGGCTTGCGGAGTATGTGGCCGATCCACCCCCATTTTGGTTCCTTGTTGTCAGTCTCGATTTGGGCTTGTATGGTCCTATCCCACAGCTGGTCGTTGGAGATGACTTCCCTTGTGGATTTCCACTCAAGCGCCTGCCTGCCTGGTAACACTAGATGCAGGTTGCGGAGTATGTGGCCGATCCACCCCCATTTCGGTTCCTTGTTGTCAGTCTCGAATTGTGCTTGTCTGGTCCTATCCCACAGCTGGTCGTTGGAGACGATTTCCGGTCATCGGATATTGTGCTTGTTCCTGGGACATCCGTTGGTTAGTGTCTGAGTTTTGGAGATGTTGGTCCTCGTTACCCGCCAGGTTTCTGAGCCGTAAAGTAGAACCGACTTGACGTTGGTGTTGAAGATTCGGATCTTTATTGTAAAGTGAGACGGTTGTTGATCTCCAGATTGGCCGCAGTGTTGAAATCGTGTTGGGTTTGTGTTGATTCGGGACTTGATTTCTTCCTCTGCCACCCGCCTCCAGATCATTACTGACGATGCTTCCCAGATAGACAAACATATCGACTTCCTTGATGTCTTCTTCGGGTAGTAACACTGGGTCTTAAATATGTTGTGCTCGCTTGATTTTGATGTCTTTAATTTGAGATTCTCATGTTAATCGTTAATCAGCTACTTGATCTCACATACAAGTCACTTGATAAGCATTTTCTCAATAATTTCAGGTGAGTAGTAATGTAGAACTAACAAGCTCGCCTCCAAAGAAAAGTTGCCTACTTGCAAGACCTTAACTTGGAATCACCCTCGTCGAATCTTGAAATAACAAAAATCTCTGTGGTATTTTTCTAAAGAAATTTCTATGCGGATCTATTTTTATTATCAAGGTTTCATTTCTAAAAAGAATTTTGACAGGTTTTAACATGTTGGAATACTTAGCAGTCATTAAAGCTCCAATTATATTGTCTTTTTATCATTAGTCGCGTTAACTAACACTAAAAACTTATTTCAATGGGGCTTGAAATAAAAGTTCCGAATAATATCAAAATTATTGTTTTCTGAGTCTCATTAATCATTTTTTTTCCTAAACTATTTTTGTTTCGTTGATGTGTCATTAGGCCTTTGCTCGTGATAGCATTGTCTTAGACATAATGGTTTTTTTTAGTATTTGCTTGAATAGAGGATTCATAGCCAAAAAGGTTTATTCCTTTGCGCAAACTCGCTTAGCTAAAAGATGATTTTCTAAAAATCTGTTATGGCATTTAGAGCAAACTCTTGTTTTGAAAGTTGACAATTCTCTCATATGGCACTGAATGCTGGACAATCTCACCAAGGATGAAGTGAGAACAGGTGGCATCAGAATTTTGGTTATACAGAAGGATCCTGAAAATTCCATAGAAAGTTTTGGATAGCAATGATCACCTATGTCCGGAAACGGCGCGGTACATAGACGAAGAAGAAGAAGAAGAAGAAGAAGAAGAAGAAGAAGAAGAAGAAGAACAACAACAACAACAACAACAACAACAACAACAACAACATGAAGAACAAGAAGAAAAAGAAGAAGAACAAGAAAAAGAAGAACAACAACAAGAAACAAGAAGAACAAGAACAAGAAGAAGAAGTACAAGAAGAACAAGAACGTGAAGAACAAGAAGAAGAAAAATAAGAACAAGAAAACAAGAAGAACAAGAACAAGAAGAACAAGAACATGAAGCAAAAGAACAAAATAACAAGAACAGGAAGAAGAAGAACAGGAACAAGAAAAACAAGAACAAGAACAAGAACATGAAGAACAAGAACAAGAAGAAAAAGAACATGAAGAAAAAGAACAAGAACCAGAACAAGAAAAACAAGAACATGAAGAACAAGAACAAGAAGAACAACAAGAACAAGAACAAGAAGAACAAGGACAAGAACAAGAACAACAAGAACATGAAGAAAAAGAACAAGAAGAACAAGAACATGAAGGAAAAGAACATGAAGAACAAGAACAAGAACAACAAGAAGAACAACAACAAGAAGAACAAGAACAAGAAGGACAACAACAACAACAACAAGAACAGCAACAAGAAGAACAAGAACAAGAATAAGAACAACAAGTACAAGAACAAGTAGAAGAAATTCCTGGTGAATAAGGTTTTGTCCTGTGAAATAATATGTCTCTGTTCCTGCTTTTTTGTTCTCTGTACGATTCAGCCACAGATGAGCTTTTGCTTTAGCTACATCAACATCGTTACTCCTGAGTGTATACTGCTCAATTAGTGTATTTAATCTTTAAATTCAATTATTATTATTATTATTTCCTTTCATTTCTTCTGTTTTATACACATTTCATTCCGGGTCCCAACCAGAAACCTAAGTTCTGAAATGGCTTCATGATATTTTCTACTGATCATTTTTGTATATAAAAATAAAACAAAACTAAGAACACACACATTTGACATAGATATGTGCAAATGAATGGCAGCCACTTAACGGGAATCACGTTTTCTCACACGAATATATATTTCTCAATACAGTTCTTTTCCTTCTTGATAACGTCTTGATAACACGTCAAATTAGAAGTTTTCAAAATTGTCATACAATTACACACACATATATACACACACAAACACACACACACACACACACACACACACACACACACACACACACACATATATATATATATATATATATATATATATAAGATGTTTAAATGTTCGCGATCTGACCAAGAAAAGTTTCCGTGGATTCTTTAGATATCCCCTATATATATATATATATATATATATATATATATATATATATATATATATATTTCGAACGTTATTATAGTGTTTACTCGTATTTAAAATGGACGCCCCATTTTTATTTTAAACCGTGTGTATTACGTCTATCGGCCTGTGCGTTAAATAATTAACATTAACGAAAATGTGCTTTCTGGTAAGGATTGAACCTGCGTCCCTCTTTGCAGGAGAAATCTTTACTTAAAAGGGGAAATAGAACCATGCTGGACTGATTAGCAATCGGCCAACAAAAACGACAACTCAAGATCCAGAACTATTGGGAAGACAATGGCCAACCAGATGACAATCTTTCCCAAGAAATTATGACAATTCACACCAGCTACGTCCTGAAGAGTAGAGACATTAAAATAAGTTAAAGTGTGAGCTCTCTAGCCTTGATTGGTAACCAGTTTATGAGAAGAATTTCTCTTAATTCAAAATCGCGAAAAAAACAACGTCAAATTATTTACAAGAACATTAATGATAATACACTGTAGTTATTATACAAAACGAACCTGGAGAGCTACAATCGTCTACATTCTAAAAAGATACATTTCTTAAAGATGTGGCTCTGTTGATAAAAGATTTATTTTATATATATTTTGGTAAAGCCCTGTATTTGCCCAATCCCACTGAATATAAACGTTCATATTCTGTAATTATATCTTTAGAATTAGATTAGTAAACTAGTCTCGCCAAAATAATGAATTAAATCGTAATTAGGTGTTCAAACGCCCCTCTTTAACCTTGAGCCAGACTTGTCTAAACTTAGAACATATTACACTGATAAAGAATTTTAGATCGTTCACATGGGTGGGGGACAAAATACATATATATATAAAAAAAGAAGAAAAATGTAAATTAACATCGACAAAAATGCACAATGCAGCCGTACAATTTTTATGAAAGACATAAAAATGCCAGTGGTAAAACTATCTTAAGCTCCCGTTGTTAGTGTTCAAGTCGAGGTTAACAACAGTTAATCCTCAAAGGTGACGCACCTATCGGGCGAGTCATTTGTGTAATACAATCTTTGAATTTACCGAGAAATCAGCAGATTCTTGTACTTCTAACATCACCAATACCCATGGTTTGTAAATATCTATTAACCTATTTATTTTAATTAATTTTATGCACACCGATTATATAAATATATAACTCCCATTATCAATCATTATAGATATATATGTCCGATTATCAATGCATATTAAATATATAGATATATCTCTGCGACTATCGATTATTATATGCACACCAATATATAAATCTCTCTCTCCCACTATGTCTAATTATGTTTACATATCTATTGATCGATTACTATATTCTTGGATATTCTGATCTCTCCAAATTTAACATTTAAATTCTCGAACACGTGACATCATATTTCTTCTTCTTCTTCTTCTTCTTCTTCTTCTTCTTCTTCTTCTTCTTCTTCTTCTTCTTTTCCATAATTATTTTTTCGTTTTTTTTTATTATATCGAAAATGGAGGAAGTGAATCATATTCATCACTGTTTATGCGTTCGGAATGGTGTCGGCTGAGCCCAGATGCTTTTCTATTGGCTTTTACATACTATAACTGCGTAAATCAGTGTTTACCGCTGTTTTAAGAGGCAAAATATCGCTGTGAATCGGTATGTGTTAAGTTTTCTGTCGAGACTATTGTAACAATATATGTTGTACATTTGATGGAGGAGAGACTCGGCTTTTGATATGTCGGTAAAGAGGAGGGAAGGAGTCACAACTGTTGCCAATCAAATGTCAGAAAACGAAAAAAAATCTGTACACATCTTCGCAGTTAAACAAAATCCAGTTTTACTTACCTGAACTCACATATATCCGCGTAATAGATTCTCATAAATTTTCTTTTACTCATATATCCATAAATAAATATATATATATATATATATATATATATATATATATATATATATATATATATATATATATAGCATACGGAATTATTATTATATAATAATGAATAGTGTAACTCTTCCTATATGTTTCTTTATTGCTTTGTCCATAAAAACTATCGTGCTGTACTAAACAGATATAGTCTCCTACTCTGATTGGAACAGCCTCCTGAAGATTGGAAACAGTTCTGATCTACATTCCTTAGATTTACTACTTCAGACCTTCGAAGATAAGATTAGCCATGTCATTTACATGGTCGACTCAGCCTCCTTCCCTTTGTATCTTATTGCTAAAGAGTAGGTTCCATTTGGACAGCTTCTGTTATTTTGTGGAACAGATTCTCGAAAGTTTACGTCCTCGACCACTACAATCTTAACCTCTTCAAGTCCTGGATCAACAGCTATCTTTTGTCTTTTTCTTTTTTTACAATGTCCAGAGACCACTCAAGGTAGAGAGTTACAGAGGGCTACAGAGTAAGAGGCAACCTTCTTGATGATTATAGCATCAAATGCTTATCCTATGCATCCTCACAAGCAACAATTCTTAGGTCCATAAAACAATCCCATTCGGTAAAGCTCTAACTTAATCAGTTATTTGGTGAACGACGGTGTAAGAAAATACATATCCATTAATCTAGATTTCTGTTGCTTTAGGCTAAATACAGATTGTATACATGGCACTGATGAAATGGTTAGATGTAACCGTAAGTTCTATGTTAACAGTTTCTTCTTTCACACTTCTCGCCTGTGGAACTCTCTTCCGGCTTCTTACTTTCCAGGCAACTTTTATCTTCAAAAATTTAAATGCAATGTCAATCGTTATCTTGTCTTCTTAATTCATGTTCTTTTATTGTTCTCTCTCGTTAATAATGTATTTTCTCATATTCTTTCACACTCAATATCCCCTGCCTCTGAGTGGTTTTATCGCTTTGATTGGGGCAAGGTCATTTTTTGAAATGTCAATGAACCAAATGATGATTTCTGTTCTATGGCGATGAAGTATTGTGCACATTCGCAAACTCACTCTAAATAGGCCTATTTAAAAAAAAAAATGGAATTCAACAGTCAAACATATAAATATGTCCATTTTTTTCTGTATTTTCTAATGAGATGAATCTTGGCTAACGATCAAAAAATTTGAAAGTGGTTCAGTATAATGACTATATTTCTATCTATGTGATAGTTTTAAAAAAATCACCAGCATTCCAATTGAAATTCACTGGGCAAAATCATTCTTGTGATTTAAAGGTATTTTACTTACATGCCAGTGTATATAATTTAAAATATGAACTTATAAAAATAAGTAGTAAAAATTGTAGCTATAAATAGCAAGCATTTTTGTATTATTGTGTTACAAAATATGCATTGGGTGGCCTTCATAGTATCTTGTTGTGGTAAGCAGTCAATTATTTAAATATTTATTATTAAAAAAAATAGACGTTTCGCAAGAACGTAAATAAAAATTTTATTTTCTAGATAAAGAAACTAACATAATATATAGAAATATATTACATACTTTCTCTTTGATCCAGTAAAGGAAAACTTGTGGATGTTAAAAGAGCTGTCTTTACTCACAAGTCTGGTAGGTCGAGTCTACTTCCGTTTGCTCGTGCATGTCTTGTTTTAGCGGCATCTACTTGAAGAATGTCCTCTCTGATAAGAAGATGCTCTGTTGTTTGTGTGTTGAGGGCCTCGTCACCAGCCAAGTGCCGTGCATATTAATTGGGAAAAAGAAACGCATCACTCTCATTTGTCTATCTCTTCGTTTTAATCAATAAAATTTAAAATAATTTCAGTAAATATTGTTTAAGAAAATTTCTGTCGTAATAGTAATGGTTACCTTGTACTACAAAGATCCAGGTACAGCATATATATTTTTTTAAAATAAAATACCAAATTAAAACCACTGGTTTTATTAGTGAATAAATTTACACACACACACACACACATATATATATATATATATATATATATATATATATATATATATATATATATAGTGCGATGGATAAATTGTCGCCATTTAATAGAGTTTTTTTTTTAATTTTGCGCATGCGTTGTTGTTTTTTTATTTTATTTTATCGACTACACAGTATAGTAGGGTCAGTTGGGCACCGTCTGTGAGAAAAAGAGCACCATAACGAAATTCTCTCCGACAGAAATTTGAAAACGGCATTCGGTCCGGATGCTCTAATACAAACATTTCAGAATGTTTGGGTGTCAATCTGAGGAAAGTGCAGACGATTCGGAAAAAGTTGAATGATATATCCAGCCAACATTATGTTTGGAGTGATCACTCGTGATGGCGACGTTATGCCTCCATTCATCTTCCCACATGGGCCTCAAACTCAACACGAGAAGGTAGTGCTACCCTAAGTCAAGAGAGTGGCTGCTGGAAGACGCTTTGTCTGACAACAGGACCCTGCACCATGCCACACAAGCAAGAGAACCCAGTCATGGCTGTCAGACAATTTCTGCGACCACATCACTTCTTGCATCTGGCCACCTAACTCCCCAGACAGTAACCCCCTTGATTATTATGTGTGGGTGCAGTTGAGTGAGAGACCAACAAAACTCTTTGTAATACCAAAGATAAACTGAAGGCAAGGCTTACGGCAGCAATCACCAACAAGGAGACCGTTCAGAAGAGTTGCAAGAGATTCCAAAGTCGTCTGAGGTTGTGTTTGAGGCCAATGGTGATTTTATTGAAGAATACCGTTTTCCTTAAAACTTCTTCATTGTACACATGTTTTGTACATAGTATTCTCTGTAAACTTCTGTAGAATAACATCTCCGCTGCTTCAAGTCCTCCCTTCATCTATGAGATTCAGGTTGCTGAAAAGTTCTCGCCCCTACCAACGTAAGAAAATCTGAGCAAATAAATATATAACAGAATTATTTTTATTCATCACTTCTTGTTGTGGACTGACAGCTTTTCAACTTTCACTACCTCTCATATATGTGCATGCGTGTGTTTGTATATTAATCACTTCACCCCAGACGAAAGAGATTACTCAGAGTGAAGAAAACTGAGAAAACCTTACTGATGAGAAAGGACAATAAATAGAACAAGATTCAAGGAGACAGAAGATGACGATTGACGTTGCGTTTAAGTTTTTGTAGTTAACAGAAATGCAAGAATATGGAAGGAAATTCCATAGATGGAAAGTGGAAATGAAGAAACTATTAGAATAGAACTTAGGATTACATTTAGCAATTTCAGGAGTAAAATGGCTGCCAATCTAGTATTACATTTAAATTCATGAAGTCTATGTACCAAAGAGGAAAATTAAATCTGGATAGTACAGTAAATATTGTAGCATACCTACGGACGATAATGGGTATGTCCCCATTCACATAAATACAGTAGTAAATACTGTATGTTGGTCTGCAGTTAGAGATTCATTGTGGAATTCACTTGACTCACTTCTGGCAGTTGACTACTTCTTCTACGTGCCGCTGGCGAGTCTTATATGTGTTGTTCTTGTCCTAAGTATTATCGTTCATTACCAAATTTCGTTTGGTTATCCTATTCAGTAAACTTCCTTACAACAGTAAAAATGACAAAAAAAGTGACACAGAAAATCAAAAGGCAAATAGGAATATCGAAAATTGCCTTCCAGAAATTCAACAAAGTATTAATACATTGGAAATTTCGTTGCAAACTGTTATAAACTATCTAATACCATAAATGGCGTGAAAGCTAGAAAATCTTCTCAAATATGAAGGAGAGACTTAAAGCGTTACTGATTGATTTCTTTTTTACAGCTTATGAACCCTTTGTGGATTGGAAGAATAATTCTTTTTTTTTTCTTTTTTTTTTGCGAATATTTCATAAAAAGTATGTTTTTTCGAATGGCATTGATTTTGTTTCCAGATACACGCCGTCCAATTTAACCTATTCAATTCATGCTAACATTCTTTAATATTGCCCGATGTCTGGTTTCTAAAAGGTCAGGTAAAGTTTTAATGAGCTCATAAACATTTAATACGATGTTTAAAATAGTGCTATTCAGTGATGTCATTTCACGTCCTAACACTATTTTGAGTGTTCAAGAAAAAAAGAAAGGATATTATTAAAGTGTTTATGAATTATTGAAAGAAATCATTTCATCCGCGTTTTTGCTTTCCACAATTTCAATTATCCGCGGCCAAATCCAAAAATAAATAATTCATAAATTTTACTTAATGGTTACGACACTTGTATATGCCTAAGAGAAACTTGCTATAAAATGCTTGTTTCCTAAAAAAAGGTGAAAATTCCTGAATTAATAAGGGAAGAAAAAACTGAATCCTGATATTAAGATCTACAAGAAGAATAAATCTTTTATCCGTCACATAGGTGTTATTACAATATATGGTTATAACAATTCTATTTTATTATTATTTATTGTTGTTAATCTCTTACTATTAATTAAACGTCATCATAAGTATATATAAGTTTTGATAGTATTCGTCTTTTTCAGGCATCTGCAGAAAATCTTGGAACATGTTCTTCGGGAATAGCTGAAAAAATACTGTGCGAGATTAAATGGGGTGGGGGGAATTGGTGGCGGTTTGGAGATTTTTATGACAAATTCAAAGTGAGAATGATTTCCCTCGCAAAACAAATCAACATTTGAAATACTGGATTTTTCTAGACTCGAACAAATATCGATTAGACTGATGATGAACAGTTTCAGCCTTGAAACATTAACGGGAGATTCATCTTACAAGCCAACTACCATAAATATCTTCGATTTTCAAACTTATGCTAGATTTTCTATTAATAAGCTTAGATACGTATAATACTAGGACAAAAGGTCAGAGAATAGGGAGAAAGTCTAATGCCAATCATCAAAGTTAAGAGTGATTTAATTTTCGAACCATAACGAACTCATATCCATACAACTGAATATGTTAGCTCTATCACTGATATTGAGCACTTTCCAGTAAGTATCGCGCATATAATATATATATATATATAAATGCTCTGTTTATAATAAACAGTATTAAACAACATTTACCGGCCTTAATATCCAAGAAATTTTCATAGAAAATATTCGTCCTCCGACATGATTCGAACCTGTATCCTATACGGAACCGTCATATTATAGCCTGATGTTCCTTTTAACAGATTCGGCCACAGAGGATTGTTCGGTTAGCAAGGTCGAATTTACTGCTTTTAAACTTCAATCATTTTATGTTTATACATTCTTTTTATAGATACAAATATTTAAGTAAATACTCTGTTTATAATAAACAGTATTAAACAACATTTACCGGCCTGAATGTCCGAGAAATTTTCACAGCAAATATTCGTCTTCCGACAGGATTCGAACCTGTATCCTATACGGAACCGTCATATAGCCTGATGTGCCTTTTAACCCTGCTAACCGAACGATCCTCTGTCCCTTATTTGCAATTCAGAAAAATCCTTGTTGAAAATACTTTTTCCACGACAAGAATAAACATAAACTAAAAATTCATAAAGATATCTATATTAAAAAACTGAAACGAAATTTTAATAAAATTAATTATGAATACTCCACAAACATTTTAAAAAGTGTATAATAGATATGTTGAAATACTAACGTTTACAATAATAGTTTCTCTTTTTACTACTCATTTCGTAAAAAAAAACTCTTCAAATCATACTTAGCTACCTCCTTTGAAACGGTTTCAGCAGTCACGCATTGACACAGCCTTACTCACTTCATTTGTAAGAAATTTAACTTTCAGAATGGTTTTAGCGGTCATCCACTGACGTGGCGTTTCTCACTCCATTTGTAAAAAATTTAACTTCCAGATAAAAAAAAAAAAAAAATTTTTTTCTGAGAATAATAGATACTATAATATTCATTTTATTATAAACAATACCCTGATGATAACGCGGATATGTCGAAAGTACTTGCTAATAAAACAAATATGTATAAACACGGCAATTTTCTCTCGTCTTTCAATAATGACATCAAAAACCTTATCTAAGAGTATGAAAGGATCTTAACGAAAATAAGTAGACAGAATATGTCTAAACTGTACCAAGAAACATATCTTAATGAAAACATGCTGCCGAAATATATATATATATATATATATATATATATATATATATATATATATATATATATACCTTAGGCTGGATGAAGATCAGAAATGTAGGGTGCTTAATGAGAATCAAAGTCAGTAATAGACTACAAGACAAGCATGATAAACTTTTGACCTCAATGGGGGCAAACTTTCTGCTTCCTCTTTATTATCTACCCTCTCACCGCACCCTCTGATAAGTTAATCCTCTAATTTTACTCTCAATAAAATAGAGTAATCTTTTGCAATCTTTCTTTTATGAAACCCATCCTTCCCTGTCTCCCTCCCTCCCTCCCTCTCTGTCTGTCTGTCTGTCTCTCTCTCTTTCTCTCTGAGTGGAAATGTGTCTACGTGTGCGAGTGTCTGTGTGGATGTGTGTACAATACTTTAATTATTGCAGTATTGATAAGAAGAAATAGCTTAAAACAGTGGTTCCTAATCGATTTTGGAGTCATGCCCCCCCCCACTTTGGTATTTCTAAAATTCTTGTGAAACACGCCCTGTAATATTTAATTCTTACATATTGAAAATTTTACTGCAATTTACGTGAAGGAATCTTAAAAGACCATTAACTTGGTCTCTAAACAAGCCTCCAAAGAACATGGGGCCCATGAAAGAGAGAAAAAAAAAACAAAAAAAAAACAAAAAGACAGTTAAATATATATAGTTTCAAAACATATAATCGCGAACGGAAAGGCAGAAATATAAAATATTTAAATGAAAGCTTATTCTGTAATATACTTTGATCATTTTCATCATGAAATAATAATGCAAAATGAAATTTGAGCTCACTAGAAAACAATTCACTGTTAATAAGTGATTCTTGAATTGCCTCCTTATTCTCTTGGTATAGTAAGCCGAAGGGTGCATATGCTACGCATGCCCGCACCAAAATATTACCATGCCATACCGGCAGGAATCATTAGCTTAAAGGATTAAAATCGTTGGTTCATGCAATTGGTGACATAGTGATCGTTAGTTCAATCCCTGTGCCGGGTAGTTCAAATTCAAAACTCAAAGAAAAGAGAGCAAGTAAAGTATTAACTGTACTAAAAATGAACAAGACGAGATTTCTCTCCATTGACATGGATAACGAAACTAGAAATTTCGGCCCCGTAGATTAAATAAAAGTTTTAAATTCGAAATACCCTGTAGCTTACTCGGATCGACTGACAACTGATGAAGGCTGGAGGGCACAACGATCAAAACGTTGTCATAATAATAAGATAAGGATATTCGTTCGAGTGGAGATAAATTATATATACGTAAAATAATCGAGTTTGAAAAAAAAAAACAATTAAAAGGTAAAGTGATTCTGTTTAAAATATAGGGGCTCCAGAAATGACTTTTGTTTCCTATGAATGTCAAGAGATTTTAAAAATAAAATAAAATATGGAAAGAATATATTTCTTCTTCGAT
Source organism: Acanthosepion pharaonis (assembly GCA_903632075.3). Classification (NCBI taxonomy): domain Eukaryota; kingdom Metazoa; phylum Mollusca; class Cephalopoda; order Sepiida; family Sepiidae; genus Acanthosepion; species Acanthosepion pharaonis. The sequence goes on along the minus strand of CAHIKZ030002537.1, from coordinate 177,731 downwards.
GTTGCTTTAAAGCAATATGGTAATTGTAGAAAGGCGCATTTTCACGTAGGAAACAATTGATATAAAATAGTCCGTTTTATTTTACAAAGTGGTCCGAAAGTCTTGTCACCACATACATCATATAATTTTCTTTTTCAGATGGCTGACACGAGCTGCTACACATTGGAAGAGAGGGTTAGAGTGACAAGACTTTTGGACCACCCTGTACTTTGTACCCGCGACGCTACCAGAAAATTCATACCGTTTAAATACTGCGCCGAGAGTAAATCTACTACGGGCGTTGTGAACAGTACTCTTTAATAGATGGATATACAAGACGTGACCAAGAAGATTTACTTCAAAAACAGTAAAAATTATTAAGATAAGTAATTCGGAAATTTGGTTGGAGTAATGCGGAGGTTTGATTTAATGGATAGTGGCTCGGATTGAGAAATCAGAGAGAAGAGGTCGAATTTCAATCGAGTTCATTACATTCACATACGTGCTATACCTTTGGAAAAGGTATGAATCCATCTCTTCATCTTTCAGCTATGGGGAAATAGCAGGACAGACTTGATCTTATATCCTTGATTGGCGACTAGTCTAGGAGAAAGATAATTCAAACCAGCCTGGAAAGGGTTGGGCTCTCTCAGGCGATCTTGCCCTGGAAACACCACTACTACTGCAGCTCTCAGTATATGTGGTGCCCTTACGGTCCTAATGGGACTCATGATCGGTCCCCTAGGGCTCTATCCATGCACCTACGTTGTTTCTTATCTTCATCAATAACAGGTCCTATGTCATCGGTTTCCAAATAGGTATTTATGTTGATGATACAATTATTTACTCCTGTCTTAGTATCAAGTTCGACAAGTCCGACAAAGGAAAATTGGCAACTGCTCTCGAATATGACCGCCCAGTCTGTGGTTAACTGGGACAAGGAATGGCTTGTAAATTTTAACGCCTCCAAAACAAAACTGCTTTTATTTAATCAACACAGGGAACCTTTTCTGTCTATCATCAGAATGGCTGATGCTAACCTCCAGGAGAGCAACTCTTTGGGACTTCTTAGGCTCGGGTTTTCCACTGACATGAAGTGGAGTGATTATATTGAATCAATTGCTAAGTCTACTGCTAGGAAAGTTGGTTCACTGTGTCATGCCAGACAATTTTTCTCGTCAGAATCCATCTTGCACATTTACAAATGTACGATTCGTCCATGCATTGAACATTGCTGCCATATCCACCTCTGATGCGCCAACTATATATGTCGAAATTTTTGACAAAATTTAAAAAATAACTTCTCATGTAATTAATCCTGACCCGGCATATCGACTTCAGTCACTTTCTCACCGACGTGACGTGACCTATCTTTTCCACAAATATTTTCATGGCAACTGTTTTGATGATGAGCTCTCTTCTTTGGTGTTTCGATTGCATGAATTTAAGCTAGTAGGTTTTATCGTTTTATTTTTGAACTAGCGAGATGCAATCGTCTTTTCTATTCTAATAGTTTCTTTTCTCGCACTTCTCGCCCGTGGAAGTCCCTTTTAAATCCAATGCCAATCGCCATCTTCTGTCTTTCTGAAACATGTTCTTTTATTGTCCTTGAAATCTTTACGTTCTCTTTCAATCCCAGTAACCCCTTGCATCCCAATATTATCGCCTTGCTTGAGGTGAAATGATTAAAAAAATTAAGAGTTATTTTCTCATGGTCAAATCACCCGAATTTGGGTGTACCTTCTCATTCAGTCTTAACTTTGGAAAAAAAAATTTTTTCAAGTATTATTTTAAAAATATGATATTTGCTATAAGGAAAAATATCAATGATAACGACCATAGGACATAGCAAGCAATTTTTTTAAAATAACTTTTCTTTTTTAGTTTATTTTCTATTATTTTCTTTAGGCATTGTTTTTTTTTTTATCACAGACAGACTTTTAACCTTACATAGCTAACATTTGCAGCCATATCTAGCATTCATATCGTCTGTTGACAGTAAAGGACATACGAGAAATGTGTTACATACTTAACTTTTTTTATATGATTTGTTTTTTTCTTCCCACCTTTATTTAATTTTATTTTTATTTGTCTGGCATATTTTGATCAAATATTTGTATTTGAATACAAAAATAAATAAATAAATAGAATATGAGCGAAGGAAATAAAAAAAAAAGAGGAGCACAGATGAGAGCGTTTAGAAACGTCAAGAAATGAAAAGCGGGAAGAAGAAATAGGATCGTCGTATTCTACATTCTGTTGACACCAGAACGTGTTGTCTGAATCAATTGCAGCGTATTTTGATATCCCAAGTAAACGTGCAATGATTGCTTTTATTAGTCTCATGTCTATCAAATGTTGGCTTTGCTTCGATTTAAATTTCAAACTCTCAAAATACGCCCTCAATAAATAAATAATAATATATATATATATATATATATATATATATATATATATATATATATATATGAATTGGACAAATAAGTATAACTATACGTGCATGAAGAACACATATCTTGATTCTTATATATATATATATATATATATATATATATATATATATATAAAAGAAACAAATGGTGGGTGTTTAGAGACTGTATAAATTATGTGCTTGTATATTTAAAAATAAACGTATGTACGTATGTATGCATTTATTTATGTACGTTGCTCTGCACACAGGTGTCTACGTTTTAAATTTCCTATCAAAACATCTTACCAAAACACTTTTGTAATGAAGAGATAAGATCTTTTTAGATAACTTCTTTACAAATTGCTTGTCTGGGACAAAGCCAGTCGACAGACGAAAATAAACCTTAATTTTATTATTACTTTTGCTTTTCTTTAAAAATTCGTGAAGAGAAAGACAATTGCGTTAGTTTCATATTTTTATTGTATTGATATGATGCAATAGATTTTTTTTTCTTTCATTTTAAGAAACAAATTTATAGTTTTTAAAAAAGAAATACACTTAAACAATATTCCACCTTGTCACTACCAAACTAGTAAACATTTGGCGGCCCTAAGATAAGATTAAATATAAATATAAAATAAATTACAAGACCTTAATCACAGCTTAGCTTTAATCTGGAGATTTAGACTAGAGCATTTGAATATAAGTTTTTTGTAATATTTCAGAGCCTTTTCTGAGGAGCCTTTGTATTAATCAGGTAATCAATCACAAAGATCGAACCTTTACCTACAGCACCACTTTGTATTTGTCTATATCTACACATCTAAAAATAAAACAAAAAGAAAAGCAGCTCAGTTATTTGTTGAGTGACTCAACTTTTGTTATCAGCTATATATACATATATATATATATATATATATATATATATATATATATATATATATATATATATATATATATATATATATATATATATATATATGTGTGTGTGTGTGTGTGTGTTTGTGTGTGTGTGTGTGTGTGTATATACGGATAATAAATCCATTGGTATATAATCCAAGTGGATCCAAGTAATATAAAATATTAAATCTGATCCACAAAAAAGCTCAATGTGTTTATTATAACAGGGCCAATAATTCGTATTGCACAACAAAATCCAAAATTACCTAATATGGGAAGGGGGATAGATCTATTTCAACCGATGAAAATTATGTCAGTCTTATTCAACCCCGGTGTATAGACTGATTCCGACACGAACTCAGTCTATACAGCAGGTTGAATAAGACTGACGTAGTTTTCATCGGTTGAAATAGATCTATCTCCCTGCCATATGAGGTAATTTTTGATTTTTTGTTTTGCAATTTTTATATATATATATATATATATATATATATATATATATATATATATATATATATATATATATATATATTATCCTTCACCAGTAGTAGAACACGGAATTTCATGTACAACGCGTTGTGCATGTAACCTGAGTCTTGCTGCCTGTGAGAAAAATAATATGTATATTTATTAATATATACTTCATATTACATGGAGCACTGCTTCATTAACACCAGCAATCAATATATATATATATATATATATATATATATATATATATATATATATATATATATATATATATATATATATATATATATATATATATATATATATATATATATATATATGTATGTATGTATGTATGTATCTATGTATATGTATGTATCTATGTATATGTATAGTAAATTAATGCAAATTAATCGCAAATTAATAATGCGAAAGTCATTTATTTTAGAAAACAAATTATTATTTTTCAACATAATCTCTTTCGTAAAATTTCAGATCAAATCCAGGTGTGTCAGACAAGTGACTTATTGATACACCCTCGTATATGTTTTCTGGTGTGCGACTGTTAAGTCGAACATAAAATCCTAATCAGCGAAAACAGTGACCGTTAATCTCCTAAGTGTCTATGTTTGTCAGGCTTACGGCCATATCACGTTGCAACATCGTTTCCCGTACGATCACCGCAACATCGAGCATAGCCAGTACCTAGATGGGTGACCACTTGGGGATACCAGGTACTCTAAGCTTCGATGTGAGGGTGGTGTAATGGATAATGGTTCAAAATTGTTGATCGCATAGCCGAGTTCCAATTCTGGTCGGGTTCGTTATATTCACTTATGCACAAATACCCTTGGGAAAGGTATGAATCCATCTCTTCTTTTCCCAGCTATGCGTTAATTAGTAAAAATTGTATCGCTAAAACCATTATTATCTCAAAAGAAAAATAGAACTGCGTAGAAAATATTTAGATATTGACATTAAATAACCCATATGTCGCTAAACCAAAAACAAGCAATTATTTTTATCTCAATTTCTAAAGGTTTATTTTCTTCAGGTCTGGTGTTTGAAAAGTGAATTTAAATAAAAAAGAAAGAATGCTGCAGACAAACTGCCTACAAAAGATAGAATCTAAAAGAGGACACTTAAATTTTTCTAAACAGCAATAAGAAAAATGCTACAGCTTCTTTAATAACACTAAAAAAAAATTCTGTGAATTTATAACGAGTTTTTTTCATACCGTCCAAATGACGCCATTGTAAATATTTTCTCCCAATTAATATTGTTGTATATTGCTCTTTCAAACAAAACGTCAAACTAGCACACGAAGGAGAAACACGTTCCCATTACAAAAACTTTTCTCTCATTTCAACATAATATATACATTTTTTTAAAAAATTGGTGTCATCCTATGCAAGGCAATAAAGCCACTAAGACACAAAGAATTATAGGGTGTGGAAAAATTAGGAACAGAAACATTAATAATGAGCAAGAAGAGGAAAGAGTAATCATGAGGACTGGAGATAGTGATTGACATTTTTGCAGATTAAAGTTGGCTGAAAAGCGTGGAGCTTGAAGGGAATTCCACAAACGAGAAGTGCGAGAAAAGAAACTGTTAGCATAGAATCTACGGTTACCCTGCTCAACTGTAAATTGACGAAATCTCAACACCAGTTTAGTATATGCAGATGATACGGTTTTGATAGCAGACACCGAAAGAAAACTGAAATCCAAAACAAGCGCGTGGCTGGAAGGGGGAGGAAGGGTTAACCATCAATTATGGGAAAGAATGTCGAAATCAAGCAACTACAGAAGTTAAATATGTGGGGTATTTAACAGATGATGGAAAATGTGACGCCGAAATCCAAAGGTGCATTGGAATAGCCGAAAAATGCCTTCCAAAAGCTAAACAAAGTATTAAGAAACAGGAAAATTTTATTAGAAGCAAAGAAAAAAGTGCTGAAACGCTATGTAATATCAGTCCTCTTATATGGAAATGAATTCTAGACAATCTGCTCACAGCTTCTTCCCACGAACCCTGGAGGATGTTTCCCCCAATCACTACAACCTTAACCTGTTCAAATCTAGAGTCACCCATTATCTTCCCCTCCTATCCATATAAACTACTTCTTAACACAACCCTCTACCTCTAGTGACCCCCGGGTTTTGTACAGGGTGAACTTTACCGCAAAAATTGACGTGTATTGATTTGTTTTTTACAGTTTATCAGCTCTTTGTGGTTTATTTCAAGCAGAAACATATTTTGAATTGTAAGAATAATTCTTTTTCCTTTTGCTAGGGAACGTTGTATTAACAATTTTTTTGAAAAAACAATGTTTTTTCCAGATATAATTCCTACAATTTAACTCATAGCTGGGTGGGGAGAGATGGATACAGACTTTTCCCAAGGGCATTTGCGCATACATTCATGCAATGAACTCAACTGCGATTCGACCTCGGCTCTCCGATTTCTCATTCCGAAACACTATCCATTACACCGCCCGCACATCCATAGATGACAGGGTGACTTGTGTCAACAGAAATGTGGTTCTAAAGAAGGATGCTGATTTTACCATGGACGGAACATTTAAGCAACGATTAAGTTTTAAGAAAAATCGAAAAGAAAAGGACAGCTAAAATGAAAACTAGATAGTTGAAATTTCTAAGACACATAATGAGAAAAATTTTGGAAAATTGGATACTAACAGGACATACTGAAGTGGAAATTGCATATATATATATATATATATATATATATATATATATGTGTGTGTGTGTATATATATATATATATATATATATATATATATATATATATATATATATATATATATATATATATATATATATATATATATATATATATATACCTAACGAGATTGTGTAAATAGATGACAGAACATAGATGGGGCGATGGTAAAAGACAAACATTTATAATATCTACGAATGACAGGAAGTTGTGGAGAGCCATGATCACCCACGTCCTCAAGGGACATGGCATATAAAAGTAGAAAAGAAAACGATTACTCTCTCTTTCTCTCTCTCTCTCTCTCTCTCTCTCTTTCTCTCTTTCTTTTACTTACCTAGAGAGAGATATTCAAGCTGAGTATACATGTCTTAAATGGCGCCAATCTAAGAATGTAACGATATAAAACATAAGATAATGTAAGTAAGTATCATCGCATCAAAGGAGGTTAAATATATTTAAGGGAAAATATTTTTTAGTATTAAAAAAATCTTCATACAGAAAATATGGGCATATGTGCCCGAAATAAGACGTAATGTCAAAAGGACTGTTTTTCCCATGACACCGCTTTTTTTTTAATTATCTTCACTCTTCGGCAATGTTTATTGTTTTAAAAAGCGACAATTAGAATTGGAATAAAAACTAAACATATGATGAAATTAAGTTCATACATTTTTTGTCCTTGAGAATTTACAACAAAAATATTATACACTATTTATTTATTGTTTATTCACAAGAATAATTTTATATTTACAACATTCTAAAACAATGCAATATTTTATCATTTAACAATTTATAAAGAAATAAATAGTTTTTTTTATAAATTTATAAATATTTCTTAAAATATGTGAACCAACGATAAGAAAATCCTTATTATTTACCATTTTGTAAAGTTTGAATCAATTGGTATTTAACCGATATTTTGCCAACCATTCCAATAAATATTATAAAAAATATTGTAAATAAACAATCTAATAAATAAATAATGTTTATTATTTTTGTTGTCAATTCTCAGGAACAAAGAAAATTTACTTTCATATGTTTAGGTTTTGTTCCAATTCTAAATTATCGCTTTTTAAAACAATAAGCATTACCAAAGAATAAAGGTAGTTAAAAAATCGGTGTCATGGGAAAAACCGTCCTTTTGACATTAAGTCTTCTTACGGGCACGTTTATCTATGTTTGCCACAATATGTTTTTTATGTGGTTTGCAGTCATATTGGGTGTTTTGTGTCCAGTAAAGCGCTTATGTGGTTGTCAGCAAACATTCTGGACTTATATTTTAGAAACTGTTTTATCACTGAGAGTCTGCACTTGATTGCCGTTCGCTTTCAATCTGCGAAGATTCCTTTAAAGAAAGGATGGAATCTCTTGTCTTTCTAGATTCTTAACATGCACATTTCTTGATTTGAAGCATACGTAAGCACTGGCTAAGACATCTGTACATATTCGCAATTATTCCCCTCCATGTCTGCAAGCAGATATATACGTAAATGTTTATTTGCATAAGTACATGCGCGTATCTTTCTTTTCTTATTGTTGTTGTTGTTGTTGTTTTAATTGGTTTAAAAGCGAAACACTTGTTCATAGAAAGAAAGACAAAGTTAAAGCTTCTGACTCTTATCTGAAATAGTTGAGTATTTCTAACTTGTGCTAGTAGTCGTTACTCTGGTGATGTCGATTATCGCAAGATCACAGCATTGTGCGACGGCCAATGTACCAGTTTATGTGTGTACCTTCAAAGATTTAGGTGACCAAAGCCTCTCTTCTGACCTTGATTTAACAGCCAAATTGGGGGAAAAAACTGACATGTGAATTTCAGTACCCCCTAAACCAAGCTAGTAATCTTTTATAATCACCACGCAGACCCTGAATTTTTTCCAGTGTCAAAGAATCGTTACACTCGGATTCATTGCTTAAAACGTCTTTTGGAAATTCACCTCCTACCCTGATTTGAACTCATACGTACGATCCATTGCTAAAGATACTGTACATATAGTCGGCAGCTTATACCATTCCAGAAAGTACCGAACTCCTGTCATGATCTATCTTTACAATAGTCAGATCAGATCAAAGATGGAGTAATGCTGCCATATCTTGCCCCGGGCAGCCTAATCCTATCTTTCCGCCATCAGCAGAGTTCAAAAGCCTTTACACGTCCTTATAGGCAATGAATAATTTTTCCACCATGCAATCCCTCATCCACAGACGAAACGTCTCAAGCTTATCGCTACTTTATCGCTATTTTTGTGGAAAATGTTCTGACTAGCCCTGTTGCTTAGTTCCACCAGTTCAGGCCCGCCAAGCCATATACACAGAGTCGAATCATCCTTATTCCCTTCGTATACCATTTGGACAGCTTCTTCCCAAGATGAAGGTGACCCCCTCCGCCCCGACCACAACAATCTTAACTACTTCAAGATTAGAGTCAACTGTGATCTATCCTACATATCCTCATGATCCGCCCTTCTTACCTCCATAAAACAACCTCATTCAGTAACCATCTACCTTGAGTGGCTCCTGTGACTTGTATTTGCTCAAAATAGTATAAAAACTGCTTTTACTTGTGACAGGTATTTTGCACTTAATAGATAGCTAACCCAAACGAAATTCACACTTGCTTTTTTAATTAAATATTTCATTTCCATGATTTATTTAATCTAGAATTCTCATCTTTGGTGAACACAGGTAAAAAAAAAAAAGAAAGACAAACTCATCTGTGGTTGGAATATTGGCGTAAGATAATCTTCCTATCTCGATTTTTGACAATTTGGTTTTATGCTAAACTAAGTTTAGTAAATATTTAGACAGAAAGAAGGGAAAGAATTATTAGAAAAAAGAAATGCTTACCTACCACCAGTTGGGTGAAAATAAATATCGAATTCCATTATCCTGATCATATAAACTAATTAACTAAGACTTTACTGTTAACGTCTTTATTATTAAACTTAACTAACTCGAGCAACAGCGCTTGTTAATCTACGCTTTATAACAGAATGGGTTACACGAAGATTAGTTTCTTCTAGTACAGGACAACAATAATATTATCTTCTTAGCTTTTTTATTGCTTATTCTTTAACTCTGTTAGTACTGTTGGACATAGTCAAAGCATTAGGATTGTGGGGTTTTCAAACACCCCATTTAAATTACTGTAAATATATTATTCAGTTCGCCATTTTCTTTTTGTATATTGTCTTGAGTGTTCTTTCTGTATTTTATAGGATAAATAAAAATAGAAGAAGAAAAGGTTTATTTACATTATTTAAATTGTTCAGGCTGTTGTCCTCATCTTCATTGTCATATTTACGGCGTTTCGACCATTGTACGCTCCGGCCTTTTTCAGGTGATTGGAATTTCGAACTGAACCCTTTATTTCATCCACCTGGGTAGATTGTTCTAGTTCCACGTGCCATGCATCATACGGATGTCTCAGTTATCTCCCTTTAACTCAACTTGCCAAGTTTTTGTTCACCGCTGCAGTAGCCAGGTATTGAACTCACAACTCTTTGGGTCAAATCATTGGATTTAACCAACGCTTTTATCCACTGGGCAATGTGACGAAATAAAGGGTTCAGTTCGAAATTCCAATCACCTGAAGAAGGCCGGAGGGTACAACGACTGAAACGTCGTGAATATGGTAATAAAAATGAGGACAACAGTCCGAACAATGTAAATAATTACAATATCTCATCTCAGGAATATAGACAAGAAAAGGTTTATTTTGAAAAATTCAACTATAAAAGGCCAATATTAGAAATTAATTTGTAGTTTCAAATATTCAAAAATTGGTATCATTTTATTTCCAGTAACAAAATAAAACCGCTCGTAATTCACACAAATATTATGCCTTTATGGTTCACCCAATTCAAGGCACGTGAGCCGCTCAATCTTACTGTAAAAAATTTGATGATGAATAACGTGTATTAAAGGGGAATTGACAGGAAGTGAAGATCATAAGGATAAGAAGGATATATAACAACCCTTGAACTGAAGAGATTAAGATTGTAGTGTCCAGGGAAATGTTCACGAAGTAGCAGTTCTTGGGGGGGGGGTAATTGCTGAGTGGCACTTTCCCCTTAAATGTAGAATATAGAGGAAATGAGGGTGATTCGACTCCGTGAAAGTAGCATGGCGTGACCTAGTTGCAAAGGTCTTAACTGGTGTAATTAAAGAATGTAGCTCATCTGAATATTTGCCATAGAAATAGCGATATAGCAGCGATAGTATTATGATGTTGTGTCTGTGGGAAAAAGACTAATTTCTAAAACCAGAAATGTATTTCATAGAGATATTCAAAAATCTACTTGAAAATTTCATCTGCCACTTGCTGAGTGCTAAGAAAAAATATTTCGTGGTGGTGTTGAAATATTCCATCGTAGTAATATGCAAATAAAATGGCGTAATTATGTAACAAGACAGAGAAGAGTCGTTCTGTCGTTTAGTTATCTTCAAATTTAGATAATAATGGTACAGATAATAATAGCACTCGTAAAAATGGCACAAGCGGAAAAATAGAAAAAAAATGTCCATTTAATAGTATTTGATCTTATAATTTGTTTTGTATAAAGGTATCCTTGGAAACAAATGTTCTTTTTTTTTCTTTATTACTTAATATGGCTTCCATGTTGGATTTGTGGTAGACCCACAGAGATCAACAGTGTCTATTTTACGGTTCCTGGACAACTGAACTAAAAGTAAATATACACGCAACAACTGATTGATTAATTTTAAATAGCTTAAAATTAAACAGCTACTGGTGTTTAATTTTAAGCTGTTTAAAGAGTCTGTTTTTCACTTGGGCCATTTTTTTTTTCTATTTTTTTCACCTGTACCATTATTACCTGCAACATTCATTTATCTTCATATCTCGGTAAAACATCAGCGTATCTAGTGTAGAATAGAATAAAGTTAGTTGTTTACTAATATTATTTTTTTTTCCAAATCGACTGTAGATCTGACAATTTAGTTTAGAATTTCATAACTACGATAAAAGAAATTTCCCAGTTTGATATCTTAAAAACTCACGTTTCGCCAGCAGCTATAGAGAAATCCTGAGTTAACTCACCTGGGTTACAAGTAAGCAAATAGTTTATCCCCACCAGATGTTTTAATTCTGTTCCCTGGGCTTACGGCTATATCACGTGGAAACACCAATTCTCGTACGATCGAAGTTAAGCAATGTCGAGCCTGGTCAGTACCTAGATAAGTGATAGTTGAGAATATCAGATACTGTAAGCTTAGGTCTGCTGGGGGTGGGGGGCGATGGATAATGTTTCGAAATTGAAAATCGGAGTGCAGAGTTTCAATTCTAGTCGTGTTACTTATATTCCCTTACATTCAAATACACTTGGGGAAGCTATGAATCCACCTCTTCTCCCAGCTATGGGTTAAATAGCAAGACTTGTATCAATAAATCATTATTATCTCCAAAAATTCTGACAATATAAACATTTTTCTTGCTTTAAATAACCTGCAAAGGGTTTTTGTTATTTAATGTCTACAAGATTTTTAGTGCTGGTAATATTTTTGTTTCGAAATGTATTGCTGGTAATATTTTTCTAAAAATGTAATGCTGGTAATACAATCTATTTTTACACGTTTCGACCCCAGTTTGGAGATTAACTATTTGCCCATAGCTGTGACCCTAACAAGTGCTATCACCCCGGGTTAGAGTAGACCTGGGAATACCAACATTTAAGAGGTGGCTCTACGCTTCTCAAAAGCTTCTGATCAGAGGCCTTGCTGTTAGATGTAGTTTGTCGTCTTATCCAGGAAACCCTACAATGGATTGATAAGCCGTAGTAAGCGAATAAATCTATTATCTTTCATTGTGTTTTGAAGAGAATCTTTTTTTTCATCACAATTTTTTAATTAATGAAACACGCTTTTCTTTCTAAGTATCTTATTAACTTTCACTCCATCCATTATTCTCTGAGTCATCTTTCTCGAATTTTAACATGCTTTTTTCTATTTCTTTATTTTATATCTGTTTTTAGTTTCTGTCCACCCATCTTCTGCTTTCTCCCTCTTCTTACTCAGTACGTCTTCTTCTTCTTCTTCTTCTTCTTCTTCTTCTTCTTCTTCTTCTTCTTCTTCTTCTTCTTCATTTAAAAAAAATTTGATTATCGACGCCATCTTTTAAACAGCATACGCCAATTAGCCTTACGCAAACCCATTCCACTCGCTTAAGTCTATGCATATTTAACAAAATGATTTATTGTCTGCTTCTGATATGTTTTTCTTTTTTTACAAGTCAATCCCAAATTTTCAAAGAGAAATAATGATACGGATAGATTATTATCAAGGGTATGTTAAAACATACTCATGGTTGCCTTGCCAGTATCAAAATAACAATAATAACTTTGTTGTCGTAAACAAAAAAAACGAAAATCTGCCAACTCATAAAGTCGGATGTTCCGACAAATCTGAAGGTAAAATCGAAAGAGGATAGCATTTTAAAAAGAAATTTGCTTTCTTTTTTTTTTATATTTTAAAGATTAACAATCTATTCATTTCGTCTAGGCACATTAAGCGAGAAGAGATTTTACGGATTATTGAATCGTGGTTATATCATTCTTTTTTTTAAATAGGTTTCATCCCAAACAAGACAGTAACGCCACTAAGTCAGAAGGGGGTTACTGGGTGTCAAAGAATTAGGAAGAGAAACATTAATAATGAATGGGAAAAAGAAAAAAGTAATCAGGAAGACAATAGATAATGATTGACATCGCATTTAAATTTTTGCAGGTTAAAGTTGGCTGGAAAGCATGGAACTGGAAGGGAGTTCAGAAAGCAAGGCAATAAAGCCACTAAGACACAATAGGTTACTGGGTGTCAAAGAATTAGGAAAAAGAAACATTAATAATGAACGGGAAAAAGAAAAAAGTAATCAGGAGGACAATAGATAGTGATTGACATCGCATCTAAATTTTTGCAGGTTAAAGTTGGCTGGAAAGCATGGAACTGGAAGGGAGTTCAAAAAGCAAGGCAATAAAGCCACTAAGACACAATAGGTTACTGGGTGTCAAAGAATTAGGAAGAGAAACATTAATAATGAACGGGAAATAAGAAAAAAGTAATCAGGAGGACAATAGATAATGATTGACATCGCATTTAAATTTTTGAAGGTTAAAGTTGGCTGGAAAGCATGGAACTGGAAGGGAGTTCAAAAAGCAAGGCAATAAAGCCACTAAGACACAATAGGTTACTGGGTAAGAATTAGGAAGAGAAACATTAATAATGGGCGGAAAGAGAAAAGAGTAATCAAGAGGACAGCAAATTGCATTTAAATTTTTGCAGATTAAAGTTGGCTGGAAAACATGGAGCCGGAAGGGAGTTCCACAAGCGAAAAGTGCGAGAAAAGAAACCATAGCGAAGAGCTGATCCGAATAATTAGAACGTATTTATAGAAAAGACACAGAGAGGCATCCTTTACGGCGGTGGGAAAATGACTGAAGCCGAACTGCCAGATCAGGACTGATAATATTGCTGATTCTTCTTTGTTTTTAATCACGAAGCTCAATGTATATGACACGGGAATCGGACCATATGTGACAGCAATATGGATTTCAGCTTATATTTTTATAAGAAATAAATGTTTTATTTGATGATGTTATTTTGTGTTCAAGATCATTGTTATACCGACTATAAACACCTATGTCATTAGCATAGCCCCCACATTATCCATACATTGGCCTCGAAAAGCAAGAATTCTGTTTTCTATTAATAGATTTGGCATGGAATCAGTGACTATTTATTCACATCTGTGCTTGTATATACGTAGAGCATAGATAAAAACGACTGGGGCATTCATTTTCGCTTTGTCTTACTCCTGATGAGTGTTGATATGTTCCGTATTGGGGTCCTTACCAGTCATATATCGACTGAGTGGATCGATATACTTCGTCTATTACCTCGACTCAGTGGAGTCAGTCCTTGAAGGACGGATTCTAATATACGAGAAGGTCTGTATTGATGACACCATATGTTGCTGTGAGGTCGTCTCATCTATTAGAAAGGTTTACAATTTCATGGAGATTTTCAACGAGAGACACGCCATTATCAATATGCCTAATAAAAGAAAACTGTGATTTATACTGCAACTATACTAGGCGGACATTACTTACAGTTTCTGCCATGGTCAGCATTTTAAGCAACAAACTCAAATCCTCAGTGAAAACGACTTATGACTTCAGGCTAACACAACCATTGATGGTCTCTACTATCCAATTTTTAGCTCACAGGATTTCAAACAACCCGTCGTATGGCTTTCAGGCACTTTCTAAAGATGCCGCACAATGGGGTCGCCTAGAAGTCGCTTCCTCCTCAAATCTATCATGGTGAGATTCGAATTCGGGTCTCATGCTCGGAAGAGAATGTTCTAATAGTATATATATATATATATATATATATATATATATATATATATATATATATATATATATATATATATACAGGTAAGATCAGAATGAATAGAGTACAATTCCAACGTTCGTAACATTTAATTTAAAAGAGATTCACCAGTAATTTACGATCGCCTAAGGAGACGCATTGATATGCGTCGAGACACGATAGCAATTGTGTAGCGAAACTTTTTAAACATGTTTTCGATTTAATATCCTCAAATAAATAATATATATATATGAGAGTATAGTATATATATATATATATATATATATATATATATATATATATATTTTCGTGTGTATCCGAATATAAGGTTGGTATAGATGGAATAAAATTACAGTAATAAAAAATACCATTTCTTAAAAATATCTGTATCCAGGTAAAATGATAATTTACAATTGCCTGATGAGATGCATTGATTCGCATCGAAAAACGTCTGGAATTGTGTAGCGAGTTTACGATGTTTTCGTTGCAATTTTCCTAAAAAAAAAAAAAAATTATATATGTGTGTGTGTGTGTTAAAATATAGGTTTAAGGGGTGCTATATTTATGAGCGATAGAAGGTATATAAATATATAAATATGAAAATAGACATTGAAGGCAACATCCAGAGGCGACATTCTACTAAACGCAATCGATTGCGTTTAACAGGAATCATACTGTTGCATCTGGGTGTTGCCTTCAATGTCAATTTTTGCGTATATATATATATATATATATATATATATATATATATATATATATATATATAGAACATTGAAGTCAAGACTCTGAGGCTACAGGCTGTTTCATGCTTGGCGCAATCGTCAGGCCGTGAATGAAACACAATAATAGCATGAAACAGCCTGTCGCCTCTGAGTGTTGACTTCAATGTTCACTTTTAACATTTATATTTACATACGCTCTATTTCTGATATTGAGCACTTTTATCCCATAAATATAGCACACCTTAAAACTATATTTCTTTATATATATATATATATATATATATATATATATATATATATATATATATATATATATATATATATATATGAGCAACAACTTTCTATTAAAGATATTTACTTGAATATGACAGACAAGGAAAAATTAATCAATTTTTTATTTTTTCCAGCATTTTACATTTTTCCTTTATATATATAAATATATATATATATATATATATATATATATATATGGTAAAATAAAGTGTTAGTGTATGCTATATTTATGTGTAAAAATGTTCAATATCAGGAACAGATCGTATGTAAATATAAAAGTGGACCTTAAAGTTAACACCCAGAGGCGACAGTCTGTTCCATGTGAAACGCAATAGTCCAGAGGATCATTTGGGGACCTTGTGGCACACGGGGCACTAGGTCTCTGTATTCGGCTCTTCAAAAGATTTGGTTAGTTCTGCACAAAGCCTTCACCACTATAATCAAGTCATTTATTCTGGTGTCTGGCTATCGGTTCCTAGGGACTGAGCAGATTGACAATTATATCGAAAACGACGGAGGCTCCATTGTATATATATATATATATATATATATATATATATATATATATATATATATATATATATATATATATATATCAATGTAGAAGCGTTTGTCAAGATTTGAATTCGTATACTGCATATATAAATATTTTCGCAATAAAATATGTTAACCAAACAAACAATTTTGGTTTGAAATTTTTTTCGCTTTTATATAAAAATACTTTGAACTTCATCTTATTTTATTAGAAATATTCACAATTCCTGATTTGTTGGTATGAGATTTTAAAATATAACCCGATGCTTTCTCATCACCATAGATAGATAGATAGATAGATAGATAGATAGATAGAAAAATTGTATTGTTGATTGATTCATTTTCTACGGCGTATCAAACATTTGCAGGTTATTTAAAACCAGAAAATATTTTTAGAGTAATAATTTTTTTTTTTTATAATAATGATTCAGTGATAAATCTCACTAATTAACCCATACATAGGGGAAAGAGGTAGATTCATAAGATTCCAAAGGGTATTTCCGCGTAAGAAAATATAATGAATCTAAATAAAATTGGAACTCGGCTCTCCGATTAAAAATTCTGAGCTATTATCCATTACATCACCGCGCATCAAGACTTACAACACCTGGTCTTCACAAGTGGTCACCCATACAGGTACTGACCAGGATCGACGTTGGTAAACTTCCATGATCGTAATGATCATTGGTAAACTTCCATGATGTGATATGGTCGTAAGCCTAGATATGAAGAGACATAGATAGATAGATAGATAGATAGATAGATAGATAGATAGATAGATAGATAGGAATAGACAGTCAGATAGATAGATAGATAGATAGAGAGAGAGAGAGAGAGAGAGAGAGATTATGATAGATAGATAGATAGATAGATACATACATACATACATAGGAATAGACAGTGATAGATAGATAGATAGATAGATAGATAGATAGATAGATAGATAGATAGATAGATAGATAGAAATAGACTACGATAGATAGATACATACATACATACATACATAGAAATAGACAGTGATAGATAGATAGATAGATAGATAGATAGATAGATAGATAGATAGATAGGAATAGACAGTGATAGATAGATAGATAGATAGATAGATAGATAGATAGATAGATAGATAGATAGATAGATAGATAGATATAACGCAAGGTTTTCTGATACTTATATTTTGCAGTTTAAAACCTATAAAGACTGACCCACAGGTCGTAAGAAAGATATTATCTGGAATAAAAGGTAAAAAAAAGCATATTGTAAAGTTACTGAATGAGGATGGGCTACAGGGTGGATCTTTCATGGAGGTTGTCAACCAAGACGAATTAGAAGACAACTGCTGGGGAGAAGGAGTAAATGTTTGGGGTTAGTATTTGTGGTGAAATGGATATCGGCATGGAATGAGTAATCGGAGAGCCGAGTTCGAATTCCAGTCGAGTTCTTTGCATTCATTTACGCGCAAATACCCTTGGGAAAGGCATGAACCCATCTCTTCTCCAAAATCTCCAGCCTATGGACTTGGTTGGCAACCAGTCTACCGCAGAAAGAAATGGCGGGAAATCCTTCTGCCTAGTCAGCCATAAATCGTAGGAGACTTTATCGCTCAAATGTGTATCAGTTATAGCAATTGACTGACTGATTGATAGTAAAAGCTAAAATTATAGGTCCTTTCAAAGTTGATGATCGCGTCAAGATAAATGCAGAGAATTATCGTAAATTCTTGGACTCTTAGATATTATTTGGGTGATTGTTCGGGTGACAAGACATTATCTGAGTGATTGTACAGGTGACAAGATGCTTTATGTAAGAAAATACTACTTCACATTTGGCAAAGCTGAATATTGCCAGCCTTACCGAAAAAATAGGATTTCAAAGATAGCAAATCGATGGAATAGCCCCCTTCCCATCCTCTCCAAATATAGAAACATTGTAACCCACCATATCTTTGGTGCTAGACTTGGACAATAAGATACGGATCAGTGATGCGTGTTACAAATTGGAAATGTCAACAGAAAATAGGTACAGAGGGTGGAAAATGCGGCAGTGAGATCCGAACATGCATAGGATTAGCGAAAAAAGCATTACAAAAACCAAGCAAGGCGCCAAGAAGCGGGAAAAAATCCCGTTAGAAACAAAGAAACGACTGCTGGATTGTAGTAGCCATTCTCTTATATGGCACTGAATGTTTAACAACCTCCCCACGGAGGAGGAGAAAACTGGAGGAAGCAGAAATGAGTTTATGCTGATAATTCTGTCAAAAGATCGAGGAAGCAACGAACAAGTCTTAAAGAAAATGGCAACAGAAAGAACACTTATGTCCAGAATCTGGAAAAGACCTTCTGAAATTCCTTAGACACATAATGAGGACGAAGGGCTTGGAAAACTTAACCCTCACGAGGCATATTGAGGGTCAGAGAGATAGAGGAAGGCAGGGAGACACTTACCCAACGAATGTGCATAGACAGCGGAACGGGAGTGGAGGGTGGGGAACTTAGAAAAGGGAATAAACTCCTAAGGGATATAAGGGATAGGAAATTGTGGAGAGCCACGATTACCTATGTTATGTGGCACTTAGAAAAAGTAAATCTTGGTGAATCTAAAATCTATAAATTCGTCCATATTGACAGTAAAATCTATAAATTTGTCCATATTGACAGTAAAAACTATAAATCCGTCCATATTGACAGTAAAATCTATAAATCCGTTCACATTGACACTAAAATCTACAAATTCGTCCATACTGACAGATCGGTCAACACAACATTATCTTTCAAGTAAAAAATATATACTTCTCTGAATCGTTATTTGAGAAAAATAGCTTATTTGATTTTTAATTAATCTGAATTGTAACAAATATTAATTTATTTGAAAAGTGAGTGTTTTTTGGCGTGTTGAGTAATTTATTGACAGCTTGGTGTTTGGAAATTTAACTAAGGACGACAATAACTAAAAAAAACATGACGAAAACAACGTGAAACCCTTTTAATTATTTTTAACTGCCCAATAATCTAAAAAATTAAATATTTTAAGCATTGTAATATTTTATTGAATTGTATGCACTTTAGCTTTATAATCATATTTACAAAGACACGTGTTGAGAAAAAGTTATAAAATTAATTCTAAATTTACTAGGGAAATCTCTTTCATTTTCTAATAATGCCGCGTTTGAACATCCGTATTTACAAAAATCGTCATGTTTATACATATATTTAAAAAATTCAAATTTCTTTTTAAAATTCTAGGAATGCTTGAATTGTAGTAAGCTTTTAATGATTAGTAAATATAGTTTTAATTTAATTACAATATCACTTGGTCGCTACAAAAATTTAAAAGTTTATAAATCATTTTAACTAAAGTTTTAAAATATTAAAACATTTTTTTAAAAATTCGCTATTTATTGAAAAAACTTTTTTAAGAAAATGTGTCCATAATATATTTTATTCATTAAAGCAATTAAAAGCAATGTTTTATTTTACGATTTAGAGCAAATTTTCTGTAACTGGGAGTCCTGTTTAGTTTAACTACAAATATTCAATGATTTACATTCTCGAAGAACTTGTGCTTATAACTAATTTACTAATATAACGTTAGCCGTTACAATAAAGAATATCTTGCAATTTCATAAGATTAAATGAATGGGAGTAAAAGATATATAAAAAAATATTTTTATCAAGATTTTCTAAAAAAAAAAAAAGTTTTAAAATAATTTAATTAATTTCTGAATAAGTTCTGAAAGTTTCTGCAAAATTTAACAATTATCTAGTTTTCAAAAGAATTTCTAAATCAATGTGTTTTTCACCGCTAAAATGACGCTCAAATTCACCGTACAAATTTAAGGTCCCAAATTCCCAAGGTTCTAAAAAGGATAAAGAAAATATAATTTTTGTATAAAAAAATCTTTTGATCTTTCCTTTTAATAATATCACAAAGATTTTGACGATAAAATTTTGTTGTTACTAAGTTTTGGCCATTTTTTTCATCTTCTTGTATGTTATTTTTAGCGAATTTATGGAGGTACCTACTTAAGGCTTAATAAAAATATGGGTTAATAAATATGCCTCTATTCGGAATCGCTCAACTTGCTCGAGATGTTAACTTGACAAAAAAATCAAAACGGTCAAAACGCGTACAATTTTTTTTTATGCGTATATCAAACATTAAACTTCATCAGATATTTTATTCGGTAAAGAACTTAGAAATCAATTACATTCGTCAATTAGAAGCTAAGACTGACTATGAAATCTTGTGAGTATTAAATGAAAGATTTCTGAAACCATATCTCGTTCTATTTCGCTCTTTTGTCAAATAAAGAACAAACAAAATCATAAATGTTTATTTCAATAGTCGGTTTATTTATTGTTAAAAAAATCCTTCTTATTTCGATTGATTCCGCTCTCAAATCTTTGTCGGCGATTTAGTCCCAGATCAGAGGTGAATTTCGGGCCATTAGATGTAGCTGTCTCTTTTAAACTTTCATAGACTCTTTCCTACAGTAGGAAAATTTACAGTATAATTCAGACTCTCGTAAAAAAAAACAAAAAATAAAAGTTAACACGCATGATAAAATCTTTATGTTTATATAAACAAATGACCTACCTCGTGGTATAAATAGGCGTGTATTTTTTACTGACAATGATTAATGATTGAGTTTAATAAAAAGACGGGATTTCAAATACTGATTCTCTACTCAAATACTGTAGTCTTCTCTACTCAAATACCGAGTTCTTCTCTACACAAATACCGAGGTCTTCTCTACTCAAATACTGAGGTTTTCTCTACTTGGAGAAACGGAGCAATACGATTTTTTCACTTCTATTGCCTCGATTTTGCACAGTAAGAAATTAAATCTTAGTCAATTTTGAATAACCTCGCGACATGTCGAACCTTAGAGTTCGTTTTTTTTTTGTTTTTTTTTTGTTTTTTTCGACAGTGTTTGCATATTTCATTGAACCTCAAGATGGGTGATAATCATACATAGGGGAGCTGTGAACCCTAAAAGAAGCAGTAAATATTCAGAAGCATTATGTTGACCGCTATAATTTCAACAGGATGGTAAGACAAATCCTTTGAACCATTATTGAGCCAGGAGACGGTGTCGTAGTTCGCTCCTCCTTAATTCCCAAATTGTCACTAGGGGTCATTCTCCCTATACTGTAAATACTGGGCGACTTCTTGCCTCGTTCTCTTTCCTTCAGGTTTTTGCTTCGGCAATTAGTTGGAGATTCGTCTCCAGCTCAGCTAGTCGAACTCTCAGCCTTCGGGCAGATAGGAACCCAGATGAGGCTATGCCGAAGAGCAGAGTCTCGTCTGGGGTGGTATACAGCTACCCGACCCCGTTTTTTACGGGCTCTACGGAAAATTTTTGCCCGAGCCTACGGGCTCGGATATCCCACGTTAAATTCGACTTTGTGCCACATCTGACCGCGTGGGGCGGTTGGCAAATATCTTTCCTTCAGGCTTCGTGCCGCATCCCACCTCGCGTGGAGGTGAGGTAAATCCTCTTTTTCGTTTCTTCATTTCAGCGACTACAATGTAAGCTCTCTTACAAGATCCGCGTCTTCCCATTTGTGAGAGACGCCATGAACATTATACACACATACACGTACGTACGAACATTCACCAAAGAACAGACACCTATATTCACACACACAAATGTTATTGTCCATTGTAAAATTGTTTCGTTTAATACATATATTTGTTTATATATATATATATATATATATATATATATATATATATATGAAGAAATATAGTCTTAAGATGTGCTATATTTATGGGATAAAATGCTCAATATCAGAGATAGAGCGTGTGTAAATATAAAAGTCAACATAGAAGTCAACACTTAGAGGCAACAGTCTGTTTCATGCTAGATGCAATCGTCAGGCCACGAGTGCTGCTATTTTTCCTATAACAGCACTCGTGGCCTGACAATTGCATCTAGCATAAAACAGACTGTCGCCTCTAAGTGTTGACTTATGTTCACTTTTTTATATATTTATATATATATATATGTGTGTGTGTGTGTGTGTGTGTGTGTGTGTGTGTGTGTGTGTGTGTGTGTGTTATTTATCTTCAGTTGGATTTAAATCAGGTCCGGCCATTTTCTTGTAGTTGAACCTTTTGATATTCTGCCAGGAGTTACAAGCGTGTTTCTAATACAACAGCACGCAAACACACGCGGTCCTCTATAACGGCATTTTATATATGCATTTGTCTATTGATGTTTTTAGACTCATTTTAAATATTTAGATGCAACTTCAGTATGTGCATGGTGCAAAGCCAGCAAAGAAGTAAATCAGACTACGAACAATACTGGAGCGCTACACATAAACACTGGTATGAATTTCCGCAGGGTTGGGGAAAAACCGGTCGAATATTTGACAATCGAATTCTTCTTAATAACTCGTGTAATGAAGTCATGTTGAACGGACACCCTTCTAAAGTCTTTCATATTAATACAGGTATCTATCCTTGAACCTATACTGTTTATTATCTTCATCAGCGACCTTTCTGATCTCAACATTTTCAACTTGGTATTAATGCTGATGACACAGCTATTAACTGCTGTCTTCATAGTAAGTCTGATAGGCCCGATGAAGTGAAACTAGCAACTGCTCTCGAAAAATTATCCCATTAGTTGTTAAGTGGGGCAAGAAATGGCTTGTAAATTTTAACGCCTTATAAAGTAAATGGCTGTTTTTAATGATCATAGAGAACCATTTTTGCTTTCTAACAGCATGACAGATGCTAACGTCTAGAACAGTGATTCTCAACTGCCGTGACGCGACACACTAGTGTGCCGCGGAATCCTCTTAAGTGTGCCGCGGGATCCTACTAAGTGTATCGTGAAATCTTGTCACGGCTTACACATATATATATATATATATATATATATATATATATATATATATATATATATATGTGTGTGTGTGTGTGTGTGTGTGTGTGTGTGTGTGTGTGTGTAGCAATGTTACAGCGTTAGTATTTTAATAAATGAATAAGTATTTTTTTTCTTCAAATAATTCTTTTCACTATTTTTCGATTATTTTATTTTAAATACTTCGTTTTAATATTCATTTCTAAAAAGTATTTTTTTTTTTTAATTTGAAGAAATCTCGAAAAAAATAACACCAGGCACAGGTTTCATACTTAATATCAATTAGAAATATAAATAGTTGAAAAGAACCATTGAAATAAAGTAAATTCATATTTGTGTGCTTATTTTTTTTAATCTATGGTGTTATTTCCTAACATTTACCCTTTAACAATTTTGCTAAGGGTGCTGTGATATTTTCATTTGCTCCTAGGTGTGCCGTTGCTTAAAAACGTTGAGAAACTCTGGCCGAGAAGGATAAGTAGATTGATTGTATTGAATAAATTGCATTGTCTGACTAACCGAGGCATTGAACACTATTATTTACTGTTTAGGGCACCTCGAGGTAGTGTAATGGTTAGCAAGCTTGTCTCGCTAGAACAATTACGACTGAGTAGTGAGTTCGATCGTAATTGGGTGCCCCATACTTTCGGCTCTGTGCCACAACTGAGCTACGCTTGGAAAATCACTATTATTTACTGCTTAGATCGGTATTTGGCTTTTTCTTCTTCCTTATTTTATTTCACTTTTTGAGGTTTTTCTTGTTTTGTTTTGTTTGTTTTTTTTTCCTTTTTTACTTATTAGTGTTCCCCCATTTTTTATTTTGAGGTCTTTTGGCGGCTTGTCTGTTTGTCTCCACAACATTTTGTACATATATATATATATATATATATATATATATATATATATATATATATATATATATATATATATATATATATATATATATATATATATATCGAAAAACAACCGTCCAGTGCTTTCTGCATTCTGTTGAGGATTCTTCTAGACTCATTGCTATAAGCCTAAATCCCAAAATTAATTACTTGTATACCTTTTTCTAGAGCCAGCTTATGCTCTGCGATGAAGTGGCTAAGGGTCAAAAAGCAGTCGTGGCTCTTGGGGCACTGTTCCGAGGTTATCTGAATACTTGGATGAGTATCGCTGCGGAACTGAGTGAGTAGCACGCTATATCGAGTCTAGTTTTGTTTTCTTCGTCACCGAGTCCCGAGTTGCGTTGTATCGAAACGGTCCGGGTTCGTAATTAACGGAAAATATATATATGTATATGTATATGTATATATATATATATATATATATATATATATATATATATATATATCTCAAGAAGGAAAAAACTTAACATATCATCAAAGAACTTAGTAATAAAATTTATTTCGACAGATAAATTTTTTTTTTATACCTGCCTCAACAAACGGAAATTACAAAATAGTTTAAATTTATCCAGACAATTTAAAATTAAATCACAAGCGAAAAGGCGGTGAAAAACTAAATCACGTAATCTAGAAAATATTTTCCTGGGAATTTACATTATTGAAGAGGAGTGGGGGAAAGAAAAAAGACAAACAAATGTGTCAGCCCAATGAGCTGATAGGTGGAAGTACAAGTTACAGCTAGTGAAATACATTGAAATTAAATGAAAATTTATATCGTCATCATCTAATCTACATCAATATAATAGCAATCATCATCATATATAAAAAAAAGAGTGAAAAAATTTTAATATAATATATAAAAAACATTGAATTCATTATATCTAATTCATCTTCATAATTATAAAATATATTATATATATATATATATTTATATATATGTATGTATGTGATTCATACATTTAGACATACAAATAACCACATCCGTAAAAGCACGACTAAACACATAGACATACACATAAATATATACATACACACATGTAAACACATATATGCATCTGTATATACATGTACACATATACATACATATAAACGCATACATACTCATACATAAATATACCCACACATAAATACCCACATAATATATATATATATATATATATATATATATATATATATACACCTCCCATATGTATACACAATAATACACACATATACATCCATATATAATACACTCACACATACATATACACATGCAAACATACACACACGCACCTACACATATATACATATAGGCCTACACATATATACATATACACACACAGATACACATATATATACATATACACACACGAACATATACAAATACATACACAAAAACATACTTTTTCTTAATGTCATCCTTCATATTTTTGTATATATTTACATATACTTTTTATATATTTACATATACTTCTTCGATCACTACCATTTTAACCTGTTCAAGTCTTGGGTCAACTATTGTCTTCTCTACATACCTCCATAAACTGTGAATCTTACTCTGTAACCCTCTACTTCGAGTGGCTCTTGGGCCTTGTACAGGTTGAACATCATTGTACAAAATATCCGTTTTTAAAGTCTTTATTTTTGTGAAATCTGTTTTCTTATTTCTTTTTAATTTTATTCGTTTGGAATCTTCTGCTGTTTGATGTGAAACCATCTAACTTACGTAATAAGTACTAGCTTATCTCCATTTTAGGTCACCCTGACCATTGTCCATTTTAATTTCTCAACGATATACTGTCGATCGACAATATGCCTGAACGCCTATCCAATCAAGCCCTAAACCTCTCTTTTCTTCCCCCTACACTGGACACTGCGTAAAATTTCCACCTGGGAGTCCTTTTTAACTGGACATATCAAATATCGTTCTTATCACCACCAGGCCCACTATTGAAAGGATGTCATTTTAGGAGTCTGAATAGACTTCTTTTTTTTTCGACACGAATCGTTATCTTTTAATCTAATTCGCCGACTCTCCGACGAGACGACTCAACGGCGACGCTAAGGTTTTACGGCTTCTGCTACGGGTCACTAGCCGATATATTGGTATCCCGCCTTTTCATTGTCACGTGGGAGGGTGTCTAATTGAAAAGTCGTGCTGATAGAGTTTCGTCTGTTCCTTTGTCTTCGCTAAAAAAAAAAATTCCTTTTTCAGTCTCTGTTTTCTTTTCTGTTGCGAATATTTTGAGAGTATGCATGTGCCTCGTGAATTAATCTCCTCCTTTGCAATTTCGCAATATTAATTGGTGTCGGGAACATGAAAAAATAGCAGCAAAGACAGATAATCTCTTTGGAATATCCCTCTTTTAATCCAAAAAAAAATTAAGCTAGTGGTTCTACTCATCGGCACGGAACGTGGAATCGACGAGCCGAAATTAATGCGGTCACTTCGCACAAAAATGGCTTTGGGAAAGCTTTGGATATACAGTGTAACCCGGATGTAAGAACAGAAAGGGACCGGAGAAGAAAAAAAGAATATCCGGGTTTCTCTTATATCCGGGTTTCTCTTATATCCGGGTTTCTTTATATCCGGGTTTGGTCTATTTTGTTTAGGTAAGATGGGTACACTTTTTTTACCAGAAAAATCTCCATTATATCCGGGTTTCTCTTATATCCGGGTCTCTTATATCCGGATTACACTGTATCGCTTCTCCATTGAGATAATGTTTAAATAGAAAGACTAACTTGACTCTCGACTAGTTTCAAGACAACTCTGAATTCGAATCCGAGAAACCATTCCACTATCTTTATAAAGGAACATCATAAGAAATGCACAGATTTTTTTTTTATTTTTCTCGACAGAATCTATCTTACCTACTTATAAGTCTACCATTCGTCCTTGCCTTGAATTTCTGCTGTCACATCTAGTATGGTCCTCCAGCAATCTATTTTGAGATTTTTGATCAAATCTAATGAAGAATCTACAATGTTATTGGTTCTGGCCTGGCATCTCGGTTTAAGTGTCTTTCCTGTGCCTTTTCTAGAAATACTTTCATGGTAATTGTTCTGATGAACTCTCCTCTGTGGTATATAAACTTTAAGAATTTAAGCGCAGTACTAGATTGGCGGCAAGGTCTCATCTTTTTGCAGTTGAAATGGCTAGATGGAACCGTAAGTTCTATGCTAATAGTGTCTTCTATCGTACTCCTTACTTTCCAGTCTCTTGTTTTCCAGTCACCTTTGATCTTCAAAAATTGAAATGCAATGTCAATCGTTATCTTATGTCTTCTTGATTTCTGTTCTTTTATTTTTATCTCCCCTTAATAATCTTTTTTTTTTCTCATATTCTCTAATACTCAGTAACTCCCCCTTGGGTCTTATTGTCTTGCTTGGTATGAAATGGTTAAAAAAAAAAACTATTTTCACCTAATATACGCCCCGGAATCACTCAAGGTAAAAAGTTACTGAATGAGTCTTTTTGTAAAGGCTTTTAAAGGAAGGAGAATGAAGTGCATAACGCTTGACCCTAGTGGCCGGTGAAGTATCCTCCAGTCCTAGGTGGGAACCTGTCAAGGTGGAACTTCCTCTTTACCAAAGGAATACGAAGAGAATGAAAATGAGTTGAAGCATGGTGGGTCCTAGCCGTAAAGGTCTGAAATGATTGAACCAAGGAATGTAGGTTAAAGATATTAAAAAAAAGGGGGGAGAGTGGGGAGTTATTATTGTCTATGCTAAAAATTAAAGACGCAAGAGGTGTGGAAGAATTAGAAGCAGGGACATTAGTAATGAGTGGGAAGAGAAAAGAGTAATCAGCAGGACAATAGATAGCGATTGGCATTGCATTTCAATTTTTGAAGATTAATGTTGGCTGGAAAGCATGGAGTCGGAAAGGAGTTCTACAAGCGAGAAGTGCGAGAGAAGAAACTATTAGCATAGAACTTACGGCCACATCTATCAAACTTAAATCTAATTTGATGAGATCTCGATGCCAGTCTATTACTGCACTTAAATTCATAAAGTCTAGGTACTGTAGCTAAGAGCTGATCCAAATAATTACAAAATATTTATAGAAGCCGAACTGCCAGATAAAGACCGATAATATTGCTGGTTCTTCTTTGGACTTTATCAAGGACTACTTTCGAAAACTTGAGCAATATATATTGAACAAACCAAGTGATGTATATATTACTTTGCATAAAGAATTTGCTCATGTACTTTACAAACTATTCGGACGCGCCTTATCCCTATCTATAAAAGGCAGGATGTGTGTGTGTGTGTGTGTGTGTGTGTGTGTGTGTGTGTGTGTGTGTGTGTGTGTGTGTGTGTGTGTGTAACGAATGCACGGCCGCAATTTTCGACGGATTTGCACCAACATTTACATGCACATGCTCCAAGTTAACGGAAAGGCCAAGGCCGACTTTGCATTTCCCAACTCCCATCGATAGTGGAAATAATCGATTTTTTTCATGCTTCTACGGCAGTTTTCATGAAGTTTGCGGCCATTTTCTACTGGCCAGAGTGAGAGCCAATAGCTGGCTGCCACGAATAGGCAAGAAGATTCTATTGGCCAGTGTGAGAGCCAACAGCTGACTGACACGAATGTTAACTAGTATGCTAGCATGCAAAAAAAAAATCGATAGCTGCATTCGTCACAAGTGGGAAAAATTTAAATCTGCATGGCACTTTACTCGAATTGGCGCATTCGCTTGCTTAAACTCAACGTTGATTCTGACTCTGCAGAACTGGGTTGGATGTGAAAACGTATTTGTTGTTAACATTCTTTTTTCATTCGGTTTTTCCAGTTACGAGTCCTTTTTTTAAAGCTGATCGTTTTATGTTCATTTTGTTTAGTTCTTTTTTCGTAACAGATTTAATGTTTAGTATAGAGCTTAGAAGAAATTCGCAGTGTGAGATAGGCAAGAAGTAAGGCATGTAGCAACATCAACACGGCAAAGGACACTCCTTTAAAGGCAAGGAAGGGCAAAAATATTTTAAGTCGAGTGATATCGATTGCTGTATGAGTCGTACGATTTTTGAATCAAGCACAGGCAACGCCGGGCCATGCTGCTAGTATGGGATATTCTTAAAATAGTTATGAACTCATATCTTCCAGGTGTCAGTTTAAGTTAAAAGCTTTTCACCAGACATTGTGACCATTTTGTTTAAAGTTCATATTTTCTTAAATTTAGAACTTTTCCAAAGTATTTTATTGAAAATTTCAATTTCCCAAATTATTTTTAAAAATAATTTAGATCAGAGTTGGGCAAACTGCGGCCTGTAGGTTGATATGAAACGAGAAAGTCTACGCTCAACTGAATAAGAAATGAGGGTCTGCTTATCGCACTTTCGACCAAACATTGAAGAAATCGAATTCAAGTTGTTTGTTCTCGGAGACTGGCTTTCGCCCAAAAAGATGAGGATGCAATCCTTATTCCACAGAAGAGTTTAATGCTAATAAGGAGGGGTAATAATAATAATAATAATAATAATAATAATAATATGGCTGTCATCTTCATTCATTGAACGTATTAGCATGTTTCTTGTTGCATTAATATGGATTACAGTAAACATCCCTTTCGCTATCACAAAGTTGCTTGTTAGTTGCATAGTCATAACCAG
This sequence comes from Acanthosepion pharaonis, assembly GCA_903632075.3. Classification (NCBI taxonomy): domain Eukaryota; kingdom Metazoa; phylum Mollusca; class Cephalopoda; order Sepiida; family Sepiidae; genus Acanthosepion; species Acanthosepion pharaonis. Next base: position 147,964 of record CAHIKZ030002537.1, on the reverse strand, counting down.
TTGAATATATCTGCCTAAGATCTGTCGCACTGTGCATTTTTGTTCATGGGCGGAAATAATGGGAGAATATTCTGGACAGTTGTCAAGAGGTAAGCAAGGTGAAGGGAAGTAATATTTAAATATTTGCGAATTTATTCAGTCAGGGAGCAGCTGAGAGGACTGGGTTATCCAAACCTGCAGGTATTTCCAGCTAAGGTCCCCACTTTCAAGACTTTGCGCTGCTTTTACCATAGCTTCTTAACATATCGTGCACAATCTACTGTGATGTATGGGCCTGGTATTCCTTGACAAGGCTGCACGTCATAATAGGTAAATTGGGATTCGTATATTTGTACCACAGCATCACTTTGTGTTGCTACCCTCTCACTCAAGAGACTTACAGCCATATCACGTTGAAACACCAGTTCTCGTACGACTGCCGAAGTCAAGCAATGTCGAGCCTGGCCAGTACCTAGATGGGTGACCGCTTGGAAATGCAAAGTGTTGTAATCTTGGATGTAGGGTTGGTGTAATGGATAACGGCTCAGAAAGCAGAGTTGCGATTCTAGTCAGTTTCGTTATATCTACTTACGCGAAAATACATCTCCCCTCTCCCCCCAGCTATGGTTTAATTAGTAGGACTTGTATCAGTAAATCATTATTATCTCCAAAGAATTCTTACAATATAAAAATATTTTCTGGCTTTAAATAACCTGCAAAAGGTTGACAAGCCGTCAAAAACAAATCAATCAATTTCTCACACAATAATAATAATAATAATAATAACCTAGAAAATTATTAAAGAAAAGATAAGTTAAATTTCTTTTGAATCATCGTTAAACGCTGAAAGATTGCATCAAATAATAAATGTAACGGTTTTAGGGAAAATAAATTCAGCTCCTCCTCCGAAAGCTCTTAGAATTCAGGATTATGAGAATAACTATTATGGTGGAGTAATGGATAGCGGCTCGGATTGAGGAATCGGAGAGCCGAGTTCGAATTCCAGTCGAATCCATTACATTCACTTAGGTGCTAATACGTAATTACGTGCTTAGAAAAGGTATGAATCCTCTTCTTCTCCCCCCAGCTATGGGTAAATAGCATGGATACAACGAGATGGCAACTGGTCTACCGCAGAAAGAAATGGCAACCTACTGCAGCAAAAAAAAAATCTGCCTCGTCAGTCATGTATCGGAAGATACATGATCGCCTAAGCGTGTATCACACATAGCACATAACTGACTGGTTCTAGCCATGGGAACTTTAAAGTAATTCCGAAATCCCACCCCTAACTAGTGAAAAAAAAATGGCAGTAGAATAAATAGAAAGCCTAAGAAAAATAGAAACTGTACAAACAAAATAACTTCTAAAAGCAACAAAATATTGAAAAAGGTGCATGAAAACTTAGAAGACTTGGTGACAAGAGTCGCAAGAAAAGTCCATTGTGGATAACAATAATATTTTGATGTGACTGACAGTTGAGGAAATTTAATAGCCAGGTCTGGTATCTCAAATTGTCAAGTGTGCCTGGAAAGAAATTGGAGAGAAAAAGAAAATAGAAAGAAAAGGAGATAAGAGAAAAGAAAAGAGGGTGAAATTAAGTGTCCATATGTTAGCTAACCGGTATTGATTTTCATCTCAAACACTTCTCATTTTGACTGTACGTGATTTTTTTATGTATTCTAGAGTGTGCCCCCTATATATATATATATATATATATATATATATATATATATATATATATATATATGGTATATAGTGGTAAAGCATTTCGCCTGATCAATTCCTTTTGAAAATTTCACTTCGACTAAATATATATATATATATATATATATATATATATATATATATATAGGTACTTTCATTTTTTTCCATTATTTACATATTTCTCTTCCTTATTTTTGTTCTCTCTCTCTCTTTCTCTCTCTCTCTCTTACTCCCACTTTCCTCCTCCTGCTCTCTCTCTCTCCTTCCACTTTCTTTCTATCTATTTATCTATCATTCTGTTATTTATATCCAATTAATTATACACACACACACAAATAAATATATATATATATATATATATATATAAAAAAATGGCTTAAACATTAATATTCCATGGTCAGAATTTATATATTTTGCATATGTGTGTGTATATTTGCCACTAATATTATCTATCTATCTATCTATCTATCTATCTATCTATCTATCTATCTATCTATATATTCCTATATAGTTTCGTTTTATTACAATATTTTTATCCATTTTCTATATTAATTCCACTTTTATTTTTTGCATCAATGCTTCTTTTTTTACTTTCTCTCTTTCTTTTCTTCTTTCTTTCATTCTTTCTTGTTTTCTTTTTCTTTTGCTCTGTCGATGTAAGTTATTATCTATTCATGTATCCTGCCAGTGTTTTCTCTTTCTTTTTCTCTTTTAATCCCTTCTTTCCCTTTTCTATTTTCTCAATGTCTTTACCAGCTTTCATTTCATCCTTTCTTTCATCATTCATCTACTTTCCTTTCATTTCATCCTTTCTTTCATCATTCATCTACTTTCCTTTCATTTCATCCTTTCTTTCATCATTCATCTACTTTCCTTTCATTTCATCCTTTCTTTCATCATTCATCTACTTTCCTTTCTTTTCATTCTTTTCACTTTTCCCTTTTAAAAGAATATTCTTAATGTTTAAAACTTAAAGTAAATAATAAATGTTTCAAATCAGATTAATTATACTTTAAATATTCCTCAAATAAAGTTTCAGAAAAGTACATTTTTTCTGGAAGATTTTTAATAAAGAGAATGAATAGGGAGTAGCCATTGTCATCCAATTTTAATAAAGAGAATGAATAGGGAGTAGCCATTGACATCCATTTTTAATAAAGAGAATGAATAGGGAGTAGCCATTGTCATCCAATTTTAATAAAGAGAATGAATAGGGAGTAGCCATTGTCATCCAATTTTAATAAAGAGAATGAATAGGGAGTAGCCATTGTCATCCATTTTTAAGGGTAACTCCTGGTAATTCTTTAATTGCGCTTTGGAACATAAAACAATAATAATTGCGAATTGCAAACTTAAAAAAGATAATATTAAAAAAATTGCAAACATAAGAAAGATAATATTAAAAAAAAATATTTATATCATTAAAAGAACTTTAATAATAACATATTAATATGCAACAAAACTTTAGTTGCCACCTCTTCTAAGGTTTTCGTCATGACTTTTTTGAAATTGTCTGAAAATTTTGTGAACACCTTATACGTGTTTCTGTGTGTCTTCATAATCTGAGCTTCTAAAAAGTATATATATATATATATATATATATATATATATATATATATATATATATATATATATATATATATGATATGGTGAAAAACTTACTGAGAATAAAACTCGCTAGCAATCACCTACGAAACGAGTTTGTTAACTATTGTTCAATGGACGGAACTCTTAGAATAATTCTAGCATTAGGCTATTATTATAAGGAGTTTTTAAGACGCATGCGTGAACAGGCACTCTCCCGTGTGATTGCGCAGTTAGCAGTCAGGCACTATTAAGTGTTTTTTGCACCGTGCGGCGTCGTTAATTAACAATGATCGAGTAGATTAGCGAAGTCTCATGCAGAGTTTTTGGCAAAACTTCGCTTTGCTCAGGTCTCTCAACACTCCCGATTTGACATGTTGCAAATACTAGTTATTAAGAATGGGATCACAGGCCGTGGACGAGATTAAGGAGAATTTGTATGATGTGAGTCACGGAAGTGGGATTTAAAGGCTGTTTTGAAAAGTGGAAGGGTCAGTGGAATAAATGTGTAAGTTCTTAAAGAGAATACTTCGAAAAGGACTAAGGCGCTATTGACTTACGCATGTCTTTTTTTCCGTCTATAATAAATGGCTGAATACTTTCCAGACACAGCGTATCCCAGTTATTTTTTTATGATATTTTAAAATATTTTTTTGTTTTCTTTGCTGTCTTTCTTCTTTCTCATTTTTATCATTTCACTGCTGCTTTCCCTTTTACCGCTTTTCATAGATTTTTTTTTTTTTTTGTGTGTGGAGTTCTTTATTGTACCCTTTTATCTCCTTCCAAATCACTTTCTTTCATTCAGTATTTTTCACGCTTAATTTTTCCAATTTAGCTTTTTCAGCTTCCTTATTTAGCTTCAGCTTACAGTTCTTCTTCTTCCTCTTCTTTCTCTTCTTCCTCCTCTTCTTCTTCCTCTTCTTTCTCTTCTTCCTCCTCTTCTTCTTCCTCTTCTTTCTCTTCTTCCTCCTCTTCTTCTTACTTTTCGTCTTCCTTTTCTTCTTTCGCGCTTTTGTTTTCTTCTTGTCTATTGCTTTTATTATTAACTCGTTGCTCACGGCCTTTATTCAACCTTTTTTTATTTATATATATATTATTTTTTTTGTCATTGTGGTCTTTTGCAGGAGTCTATTTACAGCACATATTTTCAGCCTTATTCCTCCTTTTACCCTTGACTTCTGCTTTCGATTCAAAGAACTGGAAAGTCTGATGGGAAAAACGTTAGGAACCAAGAAAAGGGATTTATTTGGTTAAACAAATTCATCAGTCCAGACGTGCTTCTCTCAAATCGTGGCAAACAAACATTGAACCAGATCTTGGAAGGACTGCAGGCATGAAAAAAAGAGATGAAGGTAAGACGAGCTGGAAAGAAATAAAATAGAAATAGACGGCGAAAACATGAACGGTTAGTAAGCTAGTCTAACAAAGCATTACTACTATTTTAAAATGATCATATGAAACGAAGCATTCTTTCTCTGTTTTTAAAAGGTACTTTATTTTCTTTTATTGAAAAAAAAACGGGGATTGGATTCCTGATAGTCAGTATTGAAATAACGGACAACTTTAAAATTCGTTCAGTTTATCATTGTATTTAATACCATACAAATTCCACTTTGTCCTCCCAAAATGGACCGAAAATAACTCCTAGGTCCTTTATAAGAATTTAAAGAATCTGTCCCACCAATGATTACTCAGACACGGTAGACTCAGAGGTGTATCTATGGAAAGTGGTGTTCATGGTTAAATACTAAAATTAGACCCCTATCTGACATCCTACCAAAGTGCAAAGAAGACCTACTTGTTCAAAAATACAACCAACATGAACTTTTGTGACATTAATCCATATAATATCCTACAATTTCAAGATCAATGACAATCAAATACAATAATGAGTCCGCGTTATATTCCAAAACCCTAGGAGATGCAGGAAACTGCATTTATTAAAGAACATTCAATGTACTATATTTTCACTATATACTCATATTTATGATAAAGACCTATTTATGAATTCAATAAAATCGAACCTAAGAACAATAATTGATAATAATACAGAACAATTATAATATTATTTATTTATCAGTTATTTTTGCTTTTGGTAGATTGCAAACTAACATGGCGTTAATTGATGTCATTTATTACGAAGCTTATTTAGTACCTGCCATTAATTAGTTGGTTGTAAAAATGGTGTTATCCCTGTTTTGATTTTGCTCTACATCTTTTTCCAGGTATCATAATTTCCAAGAAACAATTTACTGAGCGTTTCTCTAGATTTCTTTTTATACTCTAATTGCTTCAGGAATTTGCTTCAGATGATATCGAAGAAGGGAGGTAAATCGATTACGATTCTCAGATTGATTAGTTTCACTTTGTCAATTAGCATGTGATCTATGACAATGGTTTTAAGTGAGTTTCTAGTTCTCATTTCTTTTTAGCTGAGGTCGGCAACCTTGCGCTGTGCTTACTTAGCGTTTAAAATCATTCAGTGCGCCAACAGCATACGTATTTTTATAAGAATTTAAAGAATCTGCCCCACCAATGGTTACTCAGACACCGTAGAGTCGGAGGTGCATCTATGGAAAGTGGTGTTCATGGTAAGATACTAAAATTATCCTACCAAAGTGCAAAGTAGACCTACTTGTTCAAAAATACAAGACAAGGTTATTAATATGTATAATAAATTATGACACTTCAGCAAGAAGGATATTTATATCACGTCGCAACCGAATGTTCGGTTTAATGTGGGCTTACCGACCGGCAATACAGTGGAAAAATTGCTCAAGCCTCCTCGACGCATCCCGTATTGGGGACGCCTCAGGCGTCGGGGAATGACCCCAGGCCCCTCCTGAAAGAGAGGTACTGCCTGGGATGGGTGGAGATGGCTCCCTAGAGCTTGAGCTAATATTATTTTCAACCTCTCCGATCGAACTGAACCCTTGTCAAGAAGACTATCTCTTTTTGTTATTTGTTATTTTTTATTTTAACAGATTGTCCTTCCTCTCTTACAAGCTTAAGAGAGACTTCTTTAAGGCCACGATAGAATCTGTCTTGCTCTACGGCTCAGCAACATGGACACTGACGAAATACCAAGAAACATCACTTGACGGAACGAGTTGCATTGGACATCTGCTGGAAGAAACATCCAACAAAGAAACACCTGTATGGACACCTTCCTCCTATCTCCGTTTCGCTGAGAGAGAGAAGGCTTCAGCAAGCTGGTCACTCCTGGAGAAGTCAGAATTTGTGAGTGACACCCTCCTATGGAACCCATTGCGCGACAGAAGATCGGTTGGAAGACCTCATCACACCTACATTGACCAACTTGTACATGATTCTGGATACCATCTGGAGGACCTGCCGATGGCGATGTCTGACAGAACGAGTCAGGAGAAGCCGAAAAGAATTCTCGACCTGATGATGATGATGATGACGATGACGATGATGATGATTTTAATGGAATTTGCACAATATAATTGATATTAAGATATTTTACGAAATTATCGCTAAAGCAAAATCTTTTAGAATACATGGCCTCAAACTATAGGAAAGCATGTTTTAATTGGCTTTTATATTTTTAATTGCAAAAATAATAAAATATATAAAGGCAGCACAAGAGGTCAATTTTTTAACACTTCATGAAAACGCTACATAATCTTTTTTTAGCGTTTCTGTATCAATAAAATACTGCACGACAAGATGAACATTTTTAATAATCTTTAAATTTTTTCTCTGATAAATTATCAATGCAAAATGGCAATACAAGAATATATATCTTAATAATTTATTTCATTCGGCTTACGGTTACATCACGTTGAAAGACCGGTTCCTGTACGATTACCAAAGTTAAGCAACGTCGAGCCAGGTCAGTACATAGATGGGTGACTGCTTGGGAATACAAGGTGCTGTAAGCTTGGATGTACAGGTGCTCGGAATTGTCGGGTTTGTTATATTCACTTACGCGCAAATACCTTTGGGAAAAGTATAAACGCCTCTCTTCTATGGGTTAATTAGTAAGATTTGTATCTATTGCACTAATACTGTGAAGAGACAAGTGGAAACGAGGAATTAAGGAAGGTGTCAGTTAAGCACAAAATGCACTTCCTTGCTTTCAATAATGCAAATTTTGCCAATTATATCTTCACAATCAACTTTTTCAGTATTAACTTGCTTGGCCCGTCGCTTATTCCAGTAGAAAACTAATTGAAGTTTACTGAAAGATCTCCCGCGGCTCGGAAATGGAAATTGCAATTATTAACATAGATTGAACAGACATACGAATATTTGTTAAAAGAATCCGATTGTTATTCTGAATAATTCACATAAGAAGCTCTTCCGGTCTTGATATTTGGATAATGAGTCGACATGATAGCAATATTCTTCAATCTAAAACGAATGATTTAGTGTTAGTTGATTTGTTTAACGGAATATCAACACCTCTATGGGTCATTTAATGTCGAAATTTAATTTTCTTGGCAGCTTTGAGATAATAAAAATATGAAAAGTTATTTTGCTTTCACACTTGAATACATTTTCTGGATATTCATATTTGTGTGAACAATTACTAGAGGCAATGATATGTGTTTTATGTTTTTTTTTTTTTTTTTTGTAAAGTTATTTTGGAATATAGTTTGATTTAAGAAATTGTAGAATATTATATGGATTAATGTCATGAAAGTTCATGTTGGATGTTTGATTTTGTTTAACGGCATATCAACACCTCTATGGGCTATTTAATGCCGAAATCTAAATATTTTGAACAATTTTATGGCTTCAACTAAATATATTTTGAACGCAATGGTATGCCTTCAAATACAGATAAAATGTTTTGGTGGTCATGCATTGTCGATCTTTTTTATAGAAAAAAATTTCTTAAGATGACAGGTCTAATGTTATTTTACACAGACTGTAATATATAATTGAAGAAAATCACGCGAGTGCCCTTTTTATATAATTTTTTCAATAAGCTTCAAAATTTAGGAAAATCTTATTTACATAATCTTGTAATATATCATATTTATAAAAGCAATTAAAATCTTTTCTAATTAAATGATGTCATAGTTTTATTGCAGTTTTTATTTTACGATTCAGAGCAAATTTTAGGTAAATGGTATTTCTGCTTGACAAAAACAAATTGATGATCTGACTTCTCCAAGGACTCTTGCTTTTGACTAATATAAATATGAAGAGGCTGAAATTTTAATTTCTCGAAATTCCATAAAATTAAATGGGGTGTTTGTGTGTAGGGGGGGGAGGGGGCTCGTAACGTATGTAGAAACATACATTCTTATCAAGATTAAAGAAAAGAAAATAAATAAATAAAATTACATTTCATTTAATTAAAATCCGACAATTATTTGATTTTTTCAAGAACTTAAAAAATAATGTTTTTAAGCGTCAAAAAACATGATACAAATCCCTATACTAAATCTTTGGTCCTCCAGTTGACGCAAGAAACCAAATTTTTAACCAGAATTTTTAACGTTCTAGAAAGGATTAAAAAATTAATAAAAATCACTTTGGTCTATCCTTTTAATAATAATATAAACATTTTGATGACAAAAATTTGTTTTTATCAATTTGGGGGCCGGTTGTCATCATGGTATGATATTTTTTAAAAGTTTTGAAGATACTTATACAAAGGACAGGAAATTGTGGAGAGCTATGATTGCCAACGTCCTGAAGGGAAACGGCGCATAGACGAAAAACATACGCTAGTTTTTGGATGGCAGTGGTACACAGTGGATGAAAGTTAAAAAAAAATTGTCCTCCATGACAACACATGGCCGCATACAGCAAGAATAACACAGGAAAGAAATGTGGAACTCGTTCACTTTGTTCTGCCTTAGACCCCCCCCCCGTTATTGCAGGGTCAGGCGAATACGGCTGCTGATGGCATATTCGCCTGACCTTGCAATAATTGATTATTACCTTTTTCTGATCGCTGCAAAAATGTTTTGACGTTGGGAAAGTTTCTCTAACGAAAACCAAATACTAGAATTCGTCGGAGAGCTTTTCACCTCAAAACCTGAGAAATTTTACTGATAAGTGGCAACAAGTCATTGTAAATAGTGATAAATATAATATACCGTATTTGCCGGCATATTGGACGCACCCAGATTTTCGAATGGAATATTTAGGAAAAAATGCACACATCACAACCAGAAAAAAATCAAAATCATAATGTTATATGAAATTCTCACTAACCATGAAGAAACACTTGCAGTATTAGCACAAATTATATTACTGATACTTTTATTTATAGACGTTAAATAAGATTTAATTACCAGAACATTTTTGGGAAAAGAAGAATTTTAGTACATTTCATCATGCATTTATTGAAAATTGTTTCAGTTGATTTTCAGGGAGCAATATCTGCACATACAGTAAATTCATAAGAGCTAGAAAGTGATATCAAAGAACACTGGTACATATGCTAATAGGCAAAAAAAAAAACCCAGAGATATGGTACTTGTTGGAAAATGAAGTTACATCCCATACATGCAGAAAAGCAAACCCCAATATCTGGATATCAACAAAAACACATACAAAGCAAACAGCTATATACGAGTCAAAGCAAACATTCCTGTAAAATCTGGTATTTCTACAAAACAAACAGTAAAATATTGTGCAATTCCATTAATTTCTTAATTTCTTTTTCCTGGTTGAATTTTTCAGGGATATTTATACTGATATCAGGTTTGTTCACTTACAGGAGTCTTAGTTTCAGAGTTAAAATTTATACGCTCACTGATTCCGTGGTCCCCATGGCCTTCTCATACATACATAATACTGCTGTATTGAACGCAGGGTAATATTTGGTGCACTTTGGGAGAAAAAATTCGCGCCCAATAGGTCGGCAAATACGGTATTTGAATAAAATTGTACTTTAATTTTTGAAGAATAAAGTTGATAAACAAAAATTTATTTACAAAAATGTATTACTGGTAATATTTTTTCCTCAAAAATGACATTGCTGGCATTAAAACCTATTTTTACACTTTCATATGACTCAACCTAAAAGTTGTGATGTTAATATTTTGTTAGAACTGACTGTGCCTTCACAACAACCGAGATAATTTAGAACGCTAAAATACAGGATCGCTAAAATAATGTGCCGTATGATACAACAAAAAAGAAACATAAAAAAAAATATTCTTCACCCGACAAAAGGAGACAGATCCAGTCCCAACTGCTACGAAATTGAGGCCCCGCCCATCAACCCGGATCTGCATTCATCCAGGCAGGTACGTAAACTGCGCCAGAATCATATTACGTCTTTATTTCCGCATTGACGGCTCCTTCAGATTACTATTTGCATCTGGATGCTCTAACCGCCCATAACCAGCCCCATTTTGCCCGCGTGGCGCTGAGGGGGAAAAAAAGAAAGAAATGAAAAAACTAAGTCAAATCGGTGGCTGCCGTCCGCCCCTACCTCTCAGCGTGCGGGGTTTCCAAAAGTTGTATTTGAAACTCGTTTGTAGATTTGAGGTCAGCGAACTCGGGCCACGTCATTTCATGGCTCCATTGATGTGAGAGGTTCTGTACCCCCCTGGGGCCATATGTCTATGTCAGGACAGTGAGGTCAGTGAAGTTTAAGTAGGGAATCGTTATTCTCTTGCTAAAATCTGTAGGAGAATGAATTTTCCAAGAGAGCATATAACTTGTGCCAGGCAGTCAAATAAACGATCAAGAAAGGAAAACGAAAAAAAAAAAAAATAGAGTAAAAAGAAAAAAGGTATTAGATAGATAGATAGATAGATAGATAGATAGATAGATAGATAGATAGATAAAAAAAGAATGGGATAGATAGATAGATAGATAGATAGATAGATAGATAGATAGACAGACAGACAGACCGAAATAGATAAAAAGATATGAATATAGATAGATAGATAGATAGATAGATAGATAGATAGATAGATAGATTTAAGAAATAATAATAATAATAATCACTACATTCGGCTAGCCATTATAGTCAAAATGAGACAGATAATATTGGACAATTTAAAATTTAAATCCGTAACAGAAACGAAGAAATTGATTCGCAATTTTTTTAAAGTAAATTTTAAAATATATTAAATGAAGAACTTTCATTAGTCGTTGACTAAACTTGTATCTATGGAAATTGGTACACAAATACACCAACTATCCCCAATAAATACACACACACACACACACACACACACACACACACACACACAATATATATATATATATATATATATATATATATATATATATATTCAACATCAACATTATCACTTGATAAGACACCGGAGGTGTTGAAACAAAATATATATTTTTGTAGTGATTTTATAACATATTTATGTTATAATTTTTTTAAATAAATAATTATATATATATATATATATATATATATATATATATATATATATATATATATATATAGGCAACAATCCTTGATTTTTATGCAAGTTTCATTAAAAACCAGACAAGGTACTATGATTAAGTGTGAATAAAAAACTTATCCACAGTCAGTAGCTTTTAATGAAACTTACATATCTATATAATAAATGCGAATGTCAGTGTGTCAGTGTGTCAGTGTGTCGCACTTTTTCAACTTTACTCGTAGAGACCGTAGACCAACATATCTTATTTTAGAATCAGGCAGACTCTGTGAGCAAATTATAAACTTTTCGGATCCGCAATCCTGAAATTTTGGATTCCCAAGTTTTCATTACTGCGATTGTTTTCGGCGATTTTTTTACGTGATTTTTTTTTTTTTTTTTTTGCGACGAAGTTTTTTGTACGATAACAATTTCTATAACTTGGAATTAAATTTGGGAATAATCGAAATTAATTGCGAAAGTCACCCACGAAATAAAAAATAATTGTTCGTACAGAAAGTAAGAACCTACGTACATCAAATTGTCTTTAAATAAAGGTTTGGTTTGGTTTGGTTTGTTTTACGGTATATCAACCTCAATGGGTTATTTAATGCCGAGAAGATTTTTATTGCTGGTAATATTTTTTTCCAAAAACATATTGCTGGTAATAGTTTTTTTTTCTTCAAAAATGTATTGCTAGTAATAAAGTATTGTTGGTAATAATTATTTACAAAAATTTATTGCTGGTAATATTTTTTTCCAAAAACATATTGCTGGTAATAGTTTTTTTTTCTTCAAAAATGTATTGCTGGTAATAATGTATTGTTGGTAATAATTATTTACAAAAATTTATTGCTGTTAATATTTTTTTTCCTTCAATAATGTATTGGTGGTAATAATTTTTCCTCAAAAAATTCATTGCTGGTATTAAAACCTATTTTTACACTTTCATAGTATTTTGATCCCAGTTTAGGAGTTAACTATTTACCCATAGGTGGGACCCTAACAAGTGCTACCACCGCGGGTCAGGGTGGACCTAAGAACACCAGCAATTAAGAGGTGGTTCCATGCTCCTTAGAACCTTACTGTTGGGCGTAGTTTATCCTCTTACTCAGGACGCGGATGTAGTTTATAGTCATACCCAAGACGCTTTTAAAATAAGTGGCGCCAAAAGAACTATCGTTGAAGTTTTAAAAGGTAAGCTTAAATATTAATGCAATACTTAAATGCAGTGATCAATTTTGAGTTCTTCTGTAGTTTATTGTTGTCTATCGCATCTATTCCTCCCTATCTACCTATTGTGATGAAGGCTGAATCAAGAGCCCTCCACAGGAGCTAGCTTAAATGTCCCCCGATATTGGTGACCGAACAAAATTCCAGCAGATAAAATCCCAGCCTCTTTTTTCAAAAGTAGACAAAATCCTAGTCTTTAAATAAAAGTCTTATATGAAAAGAAACAAATTTAACATTGAATTTTCATTGAATTGTCAATGTTAAATTTGTTTCTTTTTATATACGAGTCTTTTTTATATTTATGACATCGGTTTTTCCCACTTTTGGGATATGCTAAGGGGTCCACCCCTTTTTCATACAAGTGGACTCGACCACTGTGTACTTGTACCGCTGCCGGTGAATGACCGGGTGTTAGACGAGAGATACACTGATACAGTGAGAGTGTGAGGTAACCGCGTTGTAGGAGTCACGGTTGCGAGCACGTAGACTCAGAAGGAAGTCCTACTTCGATACTGAATTTCCCAGACAGTATATATATTATTATTGCTACTAACCGCATTTCTGGATCTACTAACCGTATTACCAATTGTATTATTGCGTCAATACATTTATTTGCTATATTTCATTCCTGCGTTTGTCATTCATTTGAGACTGGATTTCATCTCGGAATCCACAACAGGATAAAAGACTGGGGTTTTTGCCCGCTGTGCTTTTGCCTTGGAGTTATGTTTACATCTGCCCTATCCCTGTTATTAAATGCCGTTCGTAACAATCTAGTAAAGCATCCACCTAGCCACTTGCAGAAAGTTTTATTGTTGACTCGTGTTAGGCTTCCAAACGAGAGGACAAACTCTACGGTAGCCAGGAAGATGCGTATCTTGATGTTATGACTGAGTTTTAATTTCCCTACTTTCGACAGCTTATTGAAGGATCACCAAAGTTAGAATTCTTCTCACTTCAAAGGCCTTGAACGAGTTGGACATCCAAGAGCCCAGGTATTTGAACGTACTTGCTCTTGTATTGCTTGGTAGAATTGGAGCACCTTTTGATGCAATCCAACCTTGCTTGTACCTGGCTCGAGTCTGAGGTGAAGTTCTTTGGCTTGACATTTCTTCTGTAATCAGGACAATATCATCTGCGAAATCAGTGCCTTTTATTATTGTTCGCTTGTGATGGGGGCTTTTTCTTCTATATATGTATAAACGCTTATTAAATACGCTAACTACATTTTCAAATTTCAAATTTGCTATACTGACAACTATTAAATGCCGTGACCTGGACTATTGACCATTGTTTTTAGGTAGTGTCTTTAAATCGGTTTTTCTTCTTTTCTTCATCTCTGGTACGATTCGTTCTTTTTCGACTCGTTTATTCTCTCTCTCTCTCTCTCTCTGTCTCACTCTCTCTCTCTCTCTCACTCTCTCTCTTTCATTCACTCACTCTCTATTTATCCTTCCCTCACTCCCTTTCTCTTTTCTCCCTCTCTCTTTTCTCCCTCTCTCTTTCTCTCTCACTCTCTCTCTCTTTCTCTTTTCTATCACTTTTCTCTCTCTTTCTCTTTCTCACTCTCTCCCTCTTTCTCTCTCTCACTCTCTTTCTCTCTCTCACTCTCTACTTCTCACTCTCTTTCTATCTCTATCTCTCTCATATATTTGTATACGCGTAAATTATTTTCAGATAGCTTGTATCTGTAGAGAAACAAAATGAATAAAAAGCGATAAGAGAAAAAACTATTCTTAGTCGAGGCGTTTCGTCCTCAGATAAAGTCTCTCAGCTTCGGCTAAGAATAGTTTTCCCTTTTGTCGCTTGTTATTTATACATATATATATATATATATATATATACAAATATGAATATATATATATACAAATATGAATATATATATATATATATATACAAATATTCAATATATATATATATATATATATATATATATATACAAATATGAATATATATATATATATATATATTTCTTATATATCATTAATACAGATCTTCATATACAGGCAAGCACACACACACACACGTACACACAAACACACACACATACATATATATATGTACATGCACACACGTACACACACACAAACACACACACACATAGATAGATAGATAGATAGATAGATAGATAGATAGATAGATAGATAGATATACATATATATATGTAGGGGGTTGTGTGGGATTTTTTTGTGTATGTGTGTGTGTGTTTGTGTACGTGTGTGTGTGCGCGCGCTTGTCTGTATATGAAGATCTGTAACAATGATATATAAGAAACAGATCTACGTTGTCATTAATTACTTTTCGTCAGATAAGCCTAAACTCAGATTGTTTACATCAGAAAAATCAAAATCAATCTTAAGATATTTTCAGAATCGGACGGAAGCTGCGTCTGCATGACTCTAGCATTCACGAAATATAGAAAAGAAACGAATGTCGTGAGGCATTGTCGGATTGTCCTGCGTTAATGATATTCAGCCTCGGAACAATGCCTAATCCAAGTGTCATCATCTGATGAACGCCTTATTGGAGGCAATGCTGCTGTTTTCGGAAAAGTATTCATGATATATTCTGGTATTTTAAATAAACGACTTATTGCCAAGAAGGCACAACATAAATGCTTAGAATTTAACTATTTTAATTAAGAAAAACATTCTCATCTTGTTTTCAAATTATTTTTTTTGAAAAGTGATATAATATACATATATATATATATATATAAAGAATACCTAAAGAGCCAGAACCTATCTACCTAAATTTCACCTACTGGATCATCAGGATAATTCTGACTAAAGAGGGTTAGCTCAAACGATATTTTATTGAAAAAGAGACCACCATAAAGAATAAAAAATTAGCATTAAAAAACAAAAAACCCCAAAAAAACTCACATCATATTCCCAAGTAACCAGACTTTATTATGCCTACAAGCATTAAGTATTTCATTTCTCTGGTTGAGTAATTTCATTAGGATTATTATAAGAAGCTATAGCTAATTTTTCTTCCATACATATGAAGCAATTATCTATCACCAGCGTTATATTTACGGCATTTTTTATTATCTCCCATTTTAATATATGATTTATCTTGCTTCGTTTTAATCCCCCTCACATAGTTAGATAAACTAGTCCCGTACCTGTATATTTCGGGTGCGAAACTATTTCTATGGTTGTTATATCTTTTTTGAAAGCCTCTTGGTTAAAACCCATTGCGGTGCTGGTTAATTATTTTCAAGCAGTAAGGATTTTTCCTTTTTACCTTTTTTTATTGAATTTTTTCACAGATGTCAGTTTGTATAATATTTTTTTTTTATTTACAAATTGTATCATCTATTTTTTACACTGCCAGAGTTATAGTATAGGTATAAAAATCAACATTAAGTGCTCAAACTGGTGGCCGTTCTCTTCAGTACACTTTTCATATCTTGAAGAAATAGACCTACAAACATCCAGTATCATTTCCTCTGGTATTTTGAGCACATTCTTCTTCAATTGCTAATCTCATTTCAGCAATTATTTCAGGTTTCCTGCTGTAAACATTGTCTTTTAGAAACTCCCACAAAAAGAAATCCAAGGTCGTCAAATCTGGTGATCTAGGTTGGTATTCAACAGTCCCTCTTCTTCCGATCCATCTGTTTTGCAGATTTTCATCCATATAAGTTCTCACATCATGGTAATGTATTATTAACTATTAATATTTAAAGAGTGTATACATTATTTTGGAACACCCTGTATATACTATTGTGTGTGTGTGTGTGTGTGTGTGTGTGTGTGTGTGTGTGTGTGTGTGTGTGTGTGTGATACACGCACAGATATACATGTCGGTGTAAGATAATGACACTGATAGAACGAGGACTTATGTTTGTTTTTTTTTACTTAAATATTTTCTAACTCATACAAAACTAAAATGCATATATTCCTGCGCTATATCTATTAACTTTCATAAGGGCCTCATCATTTGCAGATCCTGACCTAGGGATGAAAATATGTAATTTAATATCGACAAATTTGTCATCGATGAAACTAAAATCTGCAGACAAGACCCGTCATCCAAGACCGTCATTTGCATGAATTGACAACCTAACATTTTGTTCAAAATGAATCATGGATTCCAAAGTGACGCTGTCATTTGGTGGGCAAACACTTCATATATGCTCTCACTTTGCCAATTCCAATAATGCATAGATTCGCTCGTCTATGTAGGAAAAATACATACATTAGGTCAGATTTTATGATGCAAATCAATTTTTTCCCAATATATATATATATATATATATATATATATATATATATATATATATATATATTTACTTTAAAGAAAAACAGACCACTTTAAGGCTTCATTGTAATAATTTATTTCACCGGAGAATTTTATTTTTCTCTGGATCTTCAGACTTCACTTGCAAAAGGTGAAACGAAAAATTAATTTAAAATTTACACTTTTGAAGGGCTGTATTAAGCTTATAAAAGTTGACATAGAGGGTGGTGAGGGATGGTATGAGAGACATGGTCGAGTTTAGAGAGGGATGAGAGAGTTTTAAAATTTATTTTTATATTTCTTTTTATTATAATATTTATATTGAGGAAGGAGGGGGTAAGGATCAGACGTTGACCTATTTAATCGATCACCTCAACGGAAATGTTATGGGAAAAGGAAAAGGAGAGAAAAAGAAAAAATGGGGAAGTAAAGAGATATACGTAGGGTTTTTGGAGGAAGAAGAGGGGTGGTATAGCTTTAGCAATTTAGATAAAAGCAGATTTTAACGTTTGATAGTAATTTAAATGCTTAAAAACTCCACAAAGAAAATAAATTTAATGCTTGTTAGCAATTTAAATATTCAACTTCTCCACAAATAAATTAGGGATTTAATATAAGTCGAATACTATATTAATAAACAACAATAATAAAAAATAAAAATTTACTAATAGTAATATTTTGATATTATGAATGAATGTTAAGGTAAAATCTTTAGCAGTTAGAGTCTAATTCACGAATTTAATTTGTAGCTATTTTTAGATGGGTAATATTTCTTAATTAAAGTTTAGGTTTCAAATATTCATATATATATATTAGGTTTCATATATATATCCGAGACGAAAAAATTAAATGCGAATCGAAATTTTTTTTTTTTTTTTAATGTGTTATTGTTAATGGATACAAACTTTTACTAAAAACAAAATTATGGTACATGTTATTGGTAAACAAAGGAAATGCGGTAAGATAGATTATCTGATCCAAATCTTTTTTTGTCAGGTAGACTGCCTTGAACAAAATTCAGTATGCAAAATCCTGTATTTTATCTAGACTCTGAGCTGAGATTGTATTTAATTTTTTTAATCATTTCACCCCAGTCAAGGCAATAAAGTCACTAACATACAAGAGGTTACTGGGTGTGAGAGAATATGAGGAAATTAATATTAAGGAGAGAGAACAATAAAAGAACAGGAATTAAGAAAACATAAAGATTGATATTGCATTCAATTTTTGAAAATGAAAATTCACTGGAAAGCAAATGGCCGGAAGAGGGTTCCACAAGCGAGAAGTGCGAGAGAGGAAACTATTAGCATAGAACTTACGGCTACATCGAGCCATTTCAACTGTAAAATAATGAGATCTTTATTGCCATATGCTTAATATGTTATGTAATTTTTATTAATAAGTTTTCAATTTGAATTCCTTTTGAGGTGTAGCTGATCCACGGCGTGATTATGACGATATGGGATGAGCGTTAACAAGTAGACGCCTAGAGTTTTCTTGTCTAACAGAATTATCGAAGTGAAATCATTAAGATACCTCTACCAATGAGCGAATCTTTGAGTGGTTTCCTTTTCTTCTTTCTATATTTTGGTGATACCAGAACTGAATGCTTTTAACTGTCCTTATCTTTTTTTTCTTTCTTTTTTTTCTTTCTTTCATTCTTTCTTTATTTATTTTCTACCATTCTTTCTTTTTTTTTTTGCTTTCTCTCCTTTTCGTTCTTTTTCTTTCTATTTTTCTTTTTCGTTCTTTCCTTGCGTCTTTATTTTTTCTTTCTTTCTTCCTTTTCTCTCTCTTTTTCGTTCTTTTTTTTCTACTTTTCTTTCTTTCATTCTTTCTTTCTTTCTTTCTTTCTTTCTTTCTTTCTTTATTTTTCTTTCTTTCTTTTTACTTTCTTTCCTTTTCGTTCTTTTTCTTTCTAGTTTTCTTTTTCGTTCTTTCTTTCCGTCTATATTTTTTCTTTCTTTTCTCTCTCTTTTTTCGTTCTTTTTCTTTCTACTTTTCTTTCTTTCTTTCTTTATCTATTTTCTTTCTTTCTTTTTACTTTCTTTCCTTTTCGTTCTTTTTCTTTCTAGTTTCCTTTTTCGTTCTTTCTTTCCGTCTATATTTTTTCTTTCTTTTCTCTCTCTTTTTTCGTTCTTTTTCTTTCTACTTTTCTTTCTTTCTTTCTTTCTTTATCTATTTTCTTTCTTTATCTATTTTCTTTCTTTCTTTTTACTTTCTTTCCTTTTCGTTCTTTTTCTTTCTAGTTTTCTTTTTCGTTCTTTCTTTCCGTCTTTTTTTCTTTCTTTCTTTCTTTCTTTCTTTTCTCTCTCTTTTTCGTTCTTTTTCTTTCTACTTTTCTTTTTTCTTTTTTTCTTTCTTTTCTTCAGTTATACCGAAGCTAGATGCAGTGCTATGACACATCTTTTTAGAAGAAATCTTGTCTTGTCCTTTGTAGCTTATAATAATTTTTGTCTTTTTGTTATTTCTACTAAACCTTTTTCTGCAATCCATTTACTCAAGGTCGCTAGATAGCTTATAGGTTGTTTTCTTTTGTCCGTCTTACTTTCGAATTTGCCCTATGAATTTTTTCCAAACCCTCTTTCCTCATTAGGTACCCTAGACTTTTCAACTGTCTCTTCCTTTTCTTTAGTATTTGTATCCGTTTTTATTCCATTTTCTATACAACTTCGTCGTTGCTCACATGTTCGGTCCACGGTATTCACGGCATCTTTTCTGAAAAAGCACATTTCTATTGCTTCAAGTCTTTTCTTGTGTCAAGCATTTACTGCCGTATAGAAGGACAGATATTATATAACAGTTCAGTACTCAACTTTGTCAAACACTGAACAGATGCACATTGGATATTTCAGAAATATATACAATATATAAGAACAGCACTTTATAAAGTGAAGAGTAAAACTTAGGGATAACTACAAAAGAGGTTGGTGTGCTCTTCGCCTGAATAACCGCAGCTACGCGATATGACATGGAATCTACGTTGAGCTGGTGTCGTTGCGTTGGAGTATGTATAAATTCACCTTCTAGGGCTGCCAACAACTGGGCCTGCAAGGAATTCAATGATGTCTGCAACATGTCACACACACACACACACACACACACACACACACATATATATAGAGATATAGATAGATAGATAGATAGATAGATAGATAGATAGATATAAACAGAAGGAAAAACTGTCTTTACTGACATATTTCATTCTCTGATCAAAAAACGAAACGTATCAGTGATGAACAATTCTTAATTTTGTCTTTATTTACATTGTCTTTTTCAGCTCTATTTATATTTATATCTGAAATTTCACACACACACACACAAACACACACACACACATTATATATATATATATATATATATATATATATATATATATATATATATATATATATATATATATCCGTTATGTTAGTGGATACCTGTTTTTGAGCAGACATTCCAGGGTTTTATTTTACTTTCAGTGAAATTAATGTCCACCGGCCTAGACATAGAGAGAAGTATTAAATAAAATGTACTACTTTTTTTTTCCTAAGCCGATGGACACTAATCTCACTTTTTGAAAAATAAAGGCGGGTGTCTAAAATGTTCACACATATGCGAGGGGTGCTAAAAACATTTTACGCCCGAATTGCTTCCTAAAATCTGGCCGAAAAACTAAACTCTTCCAAATCTCTTCTTGTTCTGGCCAAGATGTTTTCAATGGAGTTTAAATTTGAATGGCACGTTGTTAGTGGAAACAGTTTCGTGTCAGCCGTGCACCGTTGCTTTATTTTTGCTGAAACAAATCATTAGCACCAATAGACATGACTAGCATTAAGGTGTACCAGTGATCTGGTATGTGTGTGTATATGTGGCACTTGTCAATGCCATTGTCTCCTCCACACATGAACTCAACCATCTCCTCGAAAGAGTTGAAAATATGATTCATCTGTTCAAACGAGACAGAGTCAACTAGTGAAATTCTCTAATCCAGATGAGTAATTTTTGCTCTGGTACAGTTGTAGCGGTTGCTATGTCTTTCCACGCACACATTTTATTCGTCTGCGATTGGCTAGTAAATCACTACTACCTTTCTATAGGACAATTTAACCATTGCAGTCGTTTCTTTGAATCCTTCGGTTTTGAGCTTGCTTGCCCGTTTTGTTAGTACGAATATAGTGATTGGTTAATTTTTAACCAATCACATATGTTTTAATGCAAGATTAACTTTTCCCACCTTTCCGTGGAAGCTTAACCTTTTTCCTTAAGAGAGGCGACTTTTTCACAAGTCGTCAGTAAGATCCAGTAAAATTCGCCTGTCCACACAAGTTCATGATCTTGCTCATAACATTTCAAACGCACACACAGGCACAGAATTTCGTAACAAACTTACATTTCTCTCTGTGACTTAGCCAAGCTCAATCAACCAGGACTCTGTTGATTTCGAACCATTCTATAACACAATACATTTTTGATCAATTGTATTCTTGTGTTATCTATTCTAACAAACAGATCTTGTTCTAATATTGATTCCTGAACATTTTTCTCTCAAGAGAACTTTCTTCGAACAATCAATTACAAATCAAAATACAATTAAAGGGGAAAACAACTTCTTTCTCTTAATCAATACATTGAATTAATCTATACATTTTGCTCAATTTTATTGCATATTTGTGTTGCTTTGTATGTTATTTCAATATATACTTGTTGATTCACAGTTTGGAGTTTTGTTGTTTACTTGAATCCTGTACGTTGAAAGTATAATCATATAAATAGTATTGGTCCATCTACCCACTGGGCCATTACACCCTTTTTCTCAACAACTACGAAACCACATCGAAAAATAGTGCTTATATAATAAATTACTGATGGATTTAGCAGTATATACGTTAACTTGAGCTAGGAATTGATGTAATCTTCTCTTTCGATAGGTAGTGAGCATCCTTATTAATCGCCAGCGATCCTGATCTTGCGTCAATCCTTCTTTCACATGCTTTTGATGCCTGACCAGAGTTCATATATTCCTTGTATATCATTGCTAATGTTTGGCGGGAAAACGCTAGATTTGACATCTAGGAGATACAGTGCTTCATCCTTCTGTCCCTAATAATCAATCATTCGCAGGGGATATATCAGAGCGGGTCTTGGCTGTAAATTTTTTGCGCTGGTGGCACTAAAGAATGGAGCTCGACTTGACTTGTTATAGATGCGGTAATAGAGTAGCCATAGCCTTGAAACGACGTTGCGTCTGTGTGATGAAAATTGTAAGGTGGAAAATAATTCACCATCTCCGAGACTGTGTAAACGATTTTGAACTCCGTCAAGTTAGGATTGGGCAACTCCAACAGAGATATAGCAGCCAAATTCAAATCCAGGGCCTTCTCAAACCGGTTGGAGGAACCCCCACCTTGATTGAACATGTCTTGAGGTGCGTAACTGTAATCACCACATTTGGTCAATTGCGGGTTGGTGAGGCTATTTAACCCATAGTTTGTGTGGATAGCAGCTGGCCCTGGTAGGGATCCAATTATTCTCCTTACCAATCCCTAGTCTGGTGAGGAGAAGTGGTTTAGTCGCCGAACACACGACCACTCAATTTTTGAATTCAGAATTGTCCTTCTCTTAGACCTTTTCTAACCCAGGGCTGTCCTGATATTTATCCATAGCTGGGGTGGACGGAGAAGATATGGATTCACACTTTTCCAAAGGGTATTTGCTCGGAAGTTAATGTAACTAACTCCCCTGAAATTCGAACTCGGCTCTTCGATTCATCAATACGTGGCGCTACTACTCCACCGTACAGAAACATCCCATTTATGGTCTGATCTGTACTTTAATCTTGTAAACTACATAAATTAAGACCTTCGTTTGAATTGAATGAAAAAATTATTTAAACGATTTGTATTAATCATAAGTCCTAGGTTGATAAAATACGTTACTATACACAATTTATAAACTTCTAAATGATCAAATACTTATTATTAGTAGTAGTAGTAGTAGTAGCAGTAGTAGTAGGAAAAGCAGCAGTAGTAGTAGTAGTAGTAGCCGTAGTAGTAGTAGTGTCTTAATGTAGTTCTTATAGTCTTATCCTTTATAGTAGCAGAGAAAAAAAAACTGATTTTAAAACGAAAAGCAAAATCATTTATTTCTATGATCCAACAGATAGATTAATAATATCTGATATGATCTTGCTGAGTAAATGTCTAAAGTCATTTTCACGTTTTGCACAATTGACAAGGACTTATAGTTTACCCCTTTTGGGATAGAGGACTGATGCCATTCAACCAATCAGGAGAATGAAACTGTTTTCATAAGAGTAAAGGGTCTTCCTTTAACGAAGCTCAATTTATGTTAATAAATTTACCGTTGTTGTTATTATATGAATATAATAGCAACGAAGGTATATGAATATAACAGCTATAACATCACCATTAGTATCGCTATTAACATCCGCACTAAGATCAGTAATAACAAGAAACATAACAATAAAACTGATGACGATGACGATGACGACGCTAGAATCAAGACAAAATATCAGCCAAACCCGGAAAGTTAAGTTGGCAAATGAAATGTGTTAAATGCATAAAAACTGAAACAAAATACAAGTCCACGATAAATGATTTTTTTTTATCTTCTGGACAATTTTGACCTTAAAGAAAAAAAAACAACAAAAAAGAGATAAAAGAATGCCTTCTCCGAAAGTAAAAGGAAAAAAAAGCCCAAAAAAAGAACAAAACGCTGGAAGAAACAGTAAAAAAAATGAAGGAAGTAAAATACTAAAAACAGACAAATAAGACGAAGAGAAAAGTTAAAGGAAGTGTAAAGACTGTTTTGATTGTTATAGTAACTTTCTTTTTTTTTTTAAGATATTTTTCTTCTTTTGCATTCCTCCTCGTCTGGTCCTGCGAAGAAGGAAAAGTGGGAGTTAGAATCTAAAAGAGGTGCACCGTTTTCAGATGCACACCCAACTATATAAACATCGTTTGATTGTAGACAATAGATTTAGCACATGACTCGCCAGCAGACACATCAATCATGCTGGAGATGCAATTGCTGTGTAGTGTAAACATGTCGATTACACATGCAACATATCATGTATGCATTCCTAGCTGTCAGGCTGACTAGCTGGCCGTCTAGATAGTTTTTTGGCTGACGGTCGACCGGGTGGACGGGTGGATGGATGCATCGATGGGAGAAAGAAAGAAAAAACAAAATGAGAAAAAGTATTGAAAATAAGGGCAGTGCGTATGGAGTGCGGTTAGGGTAAAGTCGGACATTGGGGTGGGAAGAAAAAGATTTATTTTGATGGAGAAAAGAAACTGGTGAATGAGATGTAATGGTGGACCAGAGAGGGCGGAGAGACAATAAGGAAGAATGTTTTTAGAGAGGGAGACGTGGAAGGAACATGAAGCAAAGAAAAAAGAGAAAGAAAGTGAAATTTCCTTAGCGGAAGAGGGTAAAAAAATACCCTAAAGAATAATGTGAAAACTTTGGACAAGGAAAAGGAAGCTAAGGAAGAAGAAGTGGAAGAACGGAAGTCAGAGAAAAAGAAGAATGGAGCCTACAGAAGAAAAAGAAAGAAAGAAAGAAAAACAAAAAAGAGGAGAAAAAGGGGAGGAAATAAAACTTTATGAAAAATGCAAAAAATAAAAAGATTTACAAAATGATGAATGGCAAAAAAAAGAATCAATTAGAATCAGAATTGGAACTGATTTTTTTAATTAAAAATAATTCTAAAAGAAGGCGCTTACCTTTTAAAAATCTCGCAGAAGATTCCGCTAATTTTACGTGTTCTGTTCTCATAAGGAATTTCACTGTTTTCGCCTTCTACCAAATCAAACTAATACGTATGCACACACACGCACATACACACACACACATAGATAGATAGATAGATAGATAGATAGATAGATAGATAGATTGCAAACATAGGAATCAACACTACGTGCTGCCAGTGTCATCCCTCAATGCAAACTTCAGACATACACCATGAATTGTTGATTTCTAGGTCCACACTATTTATATGTGTAAACACACTAGTCTTAATATTAGGCCATTTTCTTCTATAATTGTAGCAAATTTTAAACAATATATATATATATATATATATATATATATATATATATATATATATATATATATATATATGTATTGTATATTTATTTGTGTAGCTATCTTTCTTTTGTTCATTGAATGTAACGAAGAAGGAAAAGTTTTTATTCATTTTTCTAATGTTCTTATAGTTTTTCTTTTATAATGAGTAAATGATTCTACCCGACAGTTTCTACACTTAATTAGACCCCATAAAAGAAGAAGTTTACGAAAATTTTTAATAAAATGAAAAAAAAATTATAAAAATTTCCTTGTCCGTTACATTCAATGATAAAAAAACGTTTGAAGTAATAACAAATAGGTCATTAAAAAAATCAAATCCATTAATTTTTTAGAAATTGCTTTATACAGCCACACACACACATATATATAAAGGGTGTTCCAATAACTTGGGCCGATTTTAAATGTGTATTAAGTTTAAGCGTCTAATGATTTTTTCATTCAGATTTGGCGGATATTTGGGCGATATTATTTTTCACACATAATTGACAAAACTTAAATAACATGATCCAATAGAGAAATAAATAAATTTTCACCAATAACACTGATTTATTTACTGAAGACTTTGATCCGTCTTAATGAAACACCATTATATATAATCCATCTTAATAAAACACACTTATGTGTGTGTGTGTGTGTGTGTGTGTGTGCGCGCGCGCGCGTATGCGAGCGTGAGTGTGTATGTATGAGCCGATCAGATTAAAATAAATTCCTTCAACGTCCCAGAAGGATCTTATTTGATACTGCAAGTATTTGAAAAATAACTTTTCAAATAATTTTCTCCGCGGCACGATTTTTACATGAAAATTTCCAACGGAACGTTTATTTGGACTTATTTTAGAAGTTGAAATTACCAATCCAGACGGCACTTTTATTTTATACAAATCAGTATATAAAGTGAAGTTCCGAAAACTTAGAGACAGCATTCCTATGAATGGACTCTCCTTCACCTACTTGTACAAAATGGACTTACCCATTTGACGTATCTCCGTGATAAGTGTACTATTGGCCACCATAAGACACAAACAGGTTTTAATCTCGTTTCACCGTTGCGTGAAGGGAATGTAAGGGACAGAAAAATGGGGGGGCTATTTCTGAGAAGTTACAAATTCTTGAGCTTTCTCCCAGGTGAGAGTAGCGCAAAGTAAAGGGCACGTCGAGGCGGTGTAATGGTTAGCAAGATTTTCTCGCTAGAAAAGTTACGACTGGGTACTGAGTTCGATCCTAACTGGGTGCCCAATAATTTCGGCGTTGTGACACATCTAAGCTCCGCTCTGAAAATCGCCATTTTAGAGCACCTCGAAGCGGTGTAATAGTTAGCAAGCTTGTCTCACTAGAACAGTTACGACAGTAGTGAGTTCGATCCTTAATGGGTGCCCCATAATTTCGGCCTTGTGAAACATCTAAGCTGCGCTCTGAAGATCGTCATTTTAGAGCACCTCAAGGCGGTGTAATGGTTAGCAAGCTTGTCTCGCTAGAACAATTACGACTGAGTAGTTAGTTCGATCCTTCATGGATGCCCCATGCTTTCGGCCTTGTGACACATCTAACCACCGCTCGGAAAATCGTCATTTTAGTGCACCTCGAGGCGGTGTAATGATTAGCAAGCTTGTCTCGCTAGAATAATTACGACTGAGTAGTGAGTTCGATCGTTACTGGGTGCCCCATACTTTCGGCCTTGTGACACATGTAACCTCCGCTCGGAAAATCGTCATTTTAGGGCACCTCGAGGCGGTTTAATGGTTAGCAGGCTTGTCTCTCTAGGACAATTACGACTGATTAGTGAGTTCGGTCCTCATTGTGTGCCCCATACTTTCGGCATTGTGACACATCTAACCTTCGCTCGGAAAATCTTCCTTCTATGGCACCTCGAGGCGGTGTAATGGTTAGCAAGCTTGTCTCACTAGAACAATTACGACTGAGTATAGAGTTTGATACTCACTGGGTGCCCACTACTTTCGGCCTTGTGCCACATTTTAAGCTACACTTGGAAAATCGTTATGCCGCAATCGCTGTATTTTCGAACAATAAATCTTAAGCAGCGCAAAGATAGCAGGTAATATACTCTTCACATTTCTCAATAGGAACTTTACCATCTAATTAACACGGGTGTAAATTTCCTTGGCATGTCATTGTGTTTGAACATTAACTTGCTTTTTTTACACTAACATTATGGCTCACTTTTCTACTGAAACAAATATGAAAGTTATGATTTTTAAAAGGGGAGACAACTCAACGAAAGAGATCGCCAGGTGGCTGGGAATTTCCCTAAACAAGGTTCAAACCACCCAAATGATGTTTGCTACGACTGGATGTGTTTTAAGTGCAAAGAAAATGAACAGCCTTACCAATGAGGATTGAATGCAGTCTTAACAATGAGATTTCAGTTAATACCGTATGAAGAGATTTATGAAAAACAACATGAACGGGCGTATAGCAAAAAAAAAGCCATCATTAACCGAAGCACATCGGAATGGTCAAAAACATCTAAGGTGGGATGCTGGAAAATGGCAAAAAGTAATTGTTAGTGATAAATACAAAATAGTGTTACATTCTAATGCAAGGTATTATGTAAGAAGACCAGTGGGAGAAAGAAACAATATTTCACCACAAAGTCGGTAAAAATTGTTGATGGACACGTAAAGGTGTGTGGTTGCATCAAATACAGAAGAAGAAAACGTAAAACTTAATGGAAACCTAAACAGCGAAAACTATATTACAGCGTGGTCCGAAGAGTCTTGTCACCCCTACTAAAAAAAATAATGAAAACAATACAATAACAAGTAATACAAAGCACATATACTGGATCCAGTTTATTTACTTTGGTTGACGTTGTCAGACATCGAGAAGGTCTGTATGAACATCCATCATTTTCGTTGCACAAAATGATGCGACGCCATGTCCAAGGTTATATTTTACTTATTTATTGTGCTTTGTTGATTGTTGCAAAGGCTTTCCGAACGGCGTCCTTCAAGTGATGGGTGTTCTGGTATCGTTCATATGAAACTCTCTCCTCTTGATAATAATACCCAACAGAGCGTAGAATATTATATTATGTAGTGGGTGACAAGACTTTCGGACCACCCTGTATAGGACATGAAAGTGAGGGTCATAACTATAAAAGTGCTGACAAAAAAATACAAAGAGAAAAATTAGATAATTACAAAGAAAATTGGCAACGGTTCAGATCAGAGGTTTACTGAGGGTTGCAAGAATACTTGGGGAAGATAGTGGAGATTACAAAAGACTTGTTCCCACCCATTTTTGATAAAAAAGAATCAGATACTACTTGAAAGGGATAAAAATAATCTGCTCGATCGTAAATACGTTTGTTCCAACGAGCAAGAGAGTAAAAATTAAAAACAAGGCGAATGATTAGGAAAACACTAGGACATTGCTAGGGAGCTGGACAAGTACAGGGTACTCCGAAAGTTTTGTCAACCCATAAAAAAAGTAATGAGGTCCATAGAAGAACAAGTAATACAGTAATACAAATGACAGATATTGGATTCAGTTTATTTACTTTCATTGACGTTGTCAGACATCGAGAGGATCTGTATGAGCATCCATCATTTTCGTTGCACAAAATGATGCGGCGACATGTCCTTTGTGATATTTTACGAAGCTCTGCTTTGTTGATTGCTGCAAAGGCTTTCCGACTGACGTCCTTCAACTGATGTGCATTCTGGTATCGTTCATGTGAAACTCTCTCCTTGATAATAATACCCAACAGAGGGTTGAAATTGAAAATTATATTATGTAGGGGTGACAAGTCTTTCGGACCACCCTGTAGTTCATTAGGTTCTAATCTTCTTCCAGATATGAAAATGGCTGTGCTTTTTGCCACACATCACGTGAAACAAAAGAATTTCTTGTGGATTAAGATTATCAACTTGCCTGTACAAAGTCTTGATCTAAATATAATTGAAATATTGTGCTAAGGGATGAAGAAATAATTGCTCCAACGGAAACCACGCGATCTCCAAGTGCTTTGAGATTACTGCCAAGAATAATTGGAAAATATACCAAATGGGAAAAAATGGACCTTGTCCCATTCAATGCCACTTCGAATTGAGACAATTCTTTGAGCCAAACACAACAGCACTAATTACTAATTCCATATTGTGACGTTTTGTATTTTCTCTAATAATAAAGAGTTGTGAGTTCAATACATGGCCACAGCAGAGGGAACAAAAAACTTGGATAGTTGAGTTACTAAAAGGTAAATAAATGAAAATGAAAAGGCATGACACGTGGAACTGGAACTGTCGGTGAATGAAATAAAGGGTTCGGCTCGAAATTCCAATGGATATTACCTGAAAAATGCCGGTGCGTACAACGGCCGAAACATCGTGAGTAAGACAATAAAGATGAGGACAATAGTCCGACAATTAAATCGAGTAGATAGATAGAATACTTCATCTCAGAAATATAAACAGATAATAAAGATTAAATTTTGCAAAAAAAAAAAAATGAAATTTTTGCTATCTGTCTATATTTCTGAGATGAGGTATTATGTACACTATTTACATTATTCGGACTATTGTCCTCATCTTTATCGCCATATTTATTAAAACGTTGTACGCTCCGGCCTACTTCAGGTGGTTAGAATGCCGAACTGAACCCTTTATTTCGTTCTCTGGGGTAGACTGTTCTAATTCCACGTGCCATGTTTATAATGGATGCCAGTTATCAGTTATCTCCAAGTTCTCCACTGCCTTAACCGGGTATTGAACTCACACTCGTTGGGTCCTGTTACTGGATTTAACCAACACCTTTACACACTGTGCCATGTGTGCTTGAGGATATCTGTGTATGAATTTTGTGTATTATAAACCTAATGTCTTCAGCAACCAGTTTTACCAGTGCTAAGATTACAATTTTTGCTTTATCTGACACTCTTTATTACTGGTTCCCATATTGAAATTAATTTCTATGCTTGGTCGGCTCAGGAGATTTTTGTGGCATAGCATATGTGCTGATTCCTTAAGTTTACGAATTTTCCAATGGTGTTCTTTGTCTATGATTTCAACTTTATCCCACAGAGGGTGGTGATCTCCCCTTTCTCTCCATATGTGGTCAGCCACGCCTGATTTTTCCACTTCCCCTCGTGTTACAGCTTTCTGGTGTTCTTCAAGCCTTACCTTAAGGGGGCGGCTTGTCTCTCCTTTATATTTCTTTCCGCAGCTACACGGGATGGTGTACACAGAGTCATGTTCTCCTCCGAAACGTTGTAGTAAATATGGCGACAAAGATGAGGACAATAATCCGAATAATGTAAATAGTGAAATTTTCGCTGATGGCCCTATCTTTTTGCATGGCCATTTATCAGTACCTCTAAGCTGAAGAGGTTCTATCATCCCCCATACAGTACAGTAGTCATACTATTGAATTCTCTTCTAGGAAGGCATCTTCAACGACCATGTCATCATCATTAAAGCTGTTTCGATACACTGCAAATCACCAGGATTTCTCATCTTAGACATAGCTGCACGTTTCCATGCATGCCCGTCTACGCAAGCCAATTTATGTTTCTTCAACACACGCAGATCCCACCTGTGCTTCTAATGCAACTATGGTGAAACGGATCTTAGTCCAAGAATAATCCCTGTCAGATCAACATACGATTTTGATCTCAGTTGTCCTTCTATACTGGTTGCCAACTAGGAATATACTGTCAGAGCTATCCTGCTATTTAATCCATAGTGAAGGGACGAAAAGATGGATTTATACCTTTCCTAGTTATTTGCGCAAAAGTAAATGTAATGGTCTCGATAAGAATTCGAATTCGGTTAAACATTACAAGTGGCCATATAAGCGTCGAAAATGTATCATCTGTTAATGGAAAAGCACACCAAATAAAAAATAGTTTTCTCTTTGTGTATATAAACATGAATAATTATATCCTTTCCTTTTTAATCAGATTTAATGTTCAAATGATAATAAATTCTGATCAAAGAGAAAATATCCCTTTATGTTGACATCGTCAAACAGGCCTTATTAAACCTCTGTTGTAGTTTTTGCTGAAAAAAACTTAGACGAAAAAATATACCATATATTACCGTTTTATATAAACCAAATTTATGAGCCTTATATATACTTATATTTATAACGAATACAGAGTCATGATATTGATGGAATATATTGATTTATTTTTTATTTTATTTTGTGTATCTTTCTATAGAAATGATATATCGGCAGATGTAAACTTTGACCTTTTTCTGAATACTTAATACTTTAAGGGATATGAGAATGTCGAAAATAATAGACAGAGCTCTTCGGATTCATGTCTACCCCCGACAGTCATAAGCATTTTGTCTCTCGGTCCTTTAATAAAATTATTACATCAGATAACGGGGACGTATGAAAAACAATAAAAAAAAAATCTATACAAAAGTCCCTTGTGAGTTTTTTCAACATATTTAATAGGGATTGCTTCTCAAATGGACACATGCACGTATATATAAATGCACCAAAACAAGGTTGCATCTTTGTAGTGAGTAAATTGTTTTTGGCTATAAGAAAAAATTATAATATATATATATATATATCAGGACCTACCCACATTTTCACTCACACAAGACAGACTTGCTTACCAAAGTGTTGACGGTTCACATTTATACACACATTCACACCAATATACACACTTACGCACATCATACTCACTCACTCCCAAATGAGCCAAATGATAACACACACCTAAAGTAATATAAATGCGTATACACATCAAACCCACTCACTCCCTAAGAACCAATAAAACTGTCAAAATGCCCAAGGGAATTCAGAGCAGCATGAATCCATCCAGCTCTTATATTAAATAACAACTTAAAAGAGACTGTTTGACCAACACAAGAACTGACCAAAATTCATGTTAAAAAGATAAAAAAATTAAAAAAAAACAAATGAAAACTACAGACAAAAATTCATTTTCTTCATCAAGTCATTCATTACTGTAGTTCACTGCGACCAGCAGGCAGAATTTTTTTTCTCCTGATGATGGCCATGTTGGCCGAAACTAGTCGAGGAATCTAAATGAAATAATAATAAAAACGAAATAATATTAATATACAATCCAGCGAGCCTGAAGATTTTAATTTTTAATTGTTCAATATATATATATATATATATATATATATATATATATATATATATATATATAGATAATAAATATAATACTTTCTTAATATGTATATATAAAAAAGTTTCAAATTGAAAATTATAATGTTTCATTTTATGAAATTAAAGTTTTATTTATTTATATATTTATTTGATATTTCAAATTAAAATTAATTTTTCATCATTTGTAACTGTTACAAATAAATTATAATTACTGTTATTTGTTACAAATAAATTAAAATTACTTTTAATTTATTTGGAACAAAAGTTATTTCTGATGAAAATTGAGGACAATTTTAAATATCAAATATATATATAAATAAAAATATTTATAAATGAAACATTATATTTTCAATTTAAAAATTTTATATATATATATATATATATATATATATATATATATAGAGAGAAAAAGCCGTAATGTTTTTTATTAGAATGTGTATTTTTCATATATATTTTATTCTGTATATATCGCTACAGGTGTTTCAGGTCTTGCGACCTTCTTCAGGCAAAGAGTGGTTAGTTCCACATATTATTTAAAGTTATGATTTTCTTCTTATGTAAAACTTTTAACTATAGTCTTTTGCGTGTAGTAGTAGTTGTCTGAATTTTTTCGGCCTGTCCAACGTCCAAGATGGATTCAAATTACTACACACAAAAGACAACGGTTAAAAGGTTTAACATAGGAAGAAAGAATTCATTCTTTTAAATAATATGTGGAACTAACCATTCTTCGCCTAGAGAAGTTCTCAAGATCCGAACACGTGTAGTGATATATACAGAATGAAATATATAAAAAAATATACTCATTATAATCAAAAACGTTTACGGCCTTTTCTCTCTTTAAAATATACTTTTCTCTCGTTGAAACAACAATCTCTCCCTTATACACACACACGCAATCACACAAACACAATCACACAAACACACGCACACACACACACACACATATATATATATATATACATATATATATATATATATATATATATATATATATATATATATATAAACTTAATTAGCTATTATATTTCTCATTTATTATTTTCAAATGTCGAATGTATAACTAATTCTAATTTCTATATTCCCATCATTACACTATATTAATTTTATCTTATGAATTGTCCCTTGTAAGAACTCGTTTTCCTTTTATTACTTACACCTCGTTATCTATATATTTTAAGGTTGTTTTTGAATATAACTTTTTATTTTTAAGTATAACTTTGTATTTTTATGTATAACTTTTGTATTTATAAATATAACTTGCTTTTTAGATATATCTTATTTTAAAATAAAATTTTTCTTATTTTTTTTTCATACTTTTATTTTTTTAGATATATATTTTCTTATTATATTTTGATTTTTCAATATATGTCTATTTTTAAATATAACCTTTTTATTTATATTTATATTTATTTCTATTAAATAATTTTTAGAAAAATATTATTTTACTTATTTTTAAATATAAATTATTTAAATATGACTTTTAAATATAACTTATTTAATTATATCTTATTTTTAAATATAACTTGTTTTTTGGAATATGACTTTTTACTTCTAAGGATGATTTTGTATTTTTAAATATAACTTTATATATTTTAAAGGTTTTTAAACCCCTTTTTATTCCTCTCTTAGTTTTAAATTAACATTTCATTCTTCATATAACCCCAATTTAATGTCATAAGGTTAATATCTGAGTTTAATTTTATAAAACCTTTTCCCTTTAAGACAAATACCTTCCCCTGAGACCTTTCTCGTGCCTTTCGTCTGACTGAAACATTGAAAAGGTGAATTCTGCATTAGTTTTTCGACGTTTTTTTTCTTAATTTATATTTCCGGCAGTCTATACCGTGTTGAATAAGAATATTTTCGTCGGTCGAAATAAGCTTCTTCCCATATGAGGTGATTTTGTACTTTTTTGTGTATTATTTTTGATCTGTAATAATAAATACATTGAGCTCTTTTTTGTGGATCAGTTTTAATATTTTATATTACTAGGATCCACTTGGATTATACACCAACGGATTTATTACCTTTTTACCATATATATATATATATATATATATATATATATATATATATATATATATATATAGATTATAGATTATAAAAAAACATCGCTTTCATGTTTCAATACTATGATTGTACTTCGTCAGGCGATGATAGATAATTTATGATAAACATATGTTTATTTTGGGAAATTTGAAACAAATTTTTGCATTTTTTAGGAAATTAAAGAGGGGCATAATGTCAGAATTAAAAATATATTTGTGGGTATGTCTAGATTAACCAATTAAAAGTCAGATCTACACACAAAAAAAGAAAGAGGGTGGAGGTAGGTGGGATATTTTTTCATGTCACGATAAACTAGCTCCCAGGCATGTTACCCAAAGATTATATAAAACATGTCAACGACAAATGTATTATGGATTTATTAAAGTATGTTGTTCTGATTTGTTGAAGGAGACATAAAGTTATCAGGAACCATTTATATATATATATATATATATATATATATATATATATATATATATATATATATATATATATATTTTCAATATCTCAATAAGGGCCCATAGATAAAATTAAATATGTGGAACATCTATTTACGATGCTAATTATACTGAATAGACGACAAAACATGGCAATATTAAAGGTGAATAAATCAAATAAATATAATACTTGTATTGGATGGACTTTATATACTAATAAGCTAATGCCTATGGACTTGTATCCCTAGTTATTTATGACAAATTTTTAACTATATTTTAAGTTAAAAGATAGACAATATCGACATAACACTGTAATTCATTTCTTTGAATTTTTAGTTAGCAAACTTTATAATATATATTTTTTTTTGTAAACACAGGAAATATAGATCATGTAAGGATTTACACACACACACACACACACACACACACACATATATATATATATATATATATATATATATATATATATATATATATATATATATATGAGAGCCGAGTTCGAATTCCAGTCGAATCCATTACATTCACTTACGTGCTAATACCCTTGGGAAAGGTATGAATCCTCGTCATTCCCCCTCCACAGCTATGGGTAAATAATAGGACAGACAGATAGCCTTGGATAGCAACTGGTCTACCACAGAAAGAAATGGCAATCTACTGCGGGAAAATATCTGCCTCGTATAGAAAGATACATGATCGCCTAAGCGTGTATCACGTATAGCACGTAACTGACTGAAGTTATATGCAGTTTTTTTTTTTTATATTTTCCATTTTACCATAGGGGTTTTATTAACTTCTTTTAAGTACCAAAAATATTTAGAAAGAGGCATCGTACTGCGGATAATTGGTTAACCTTGACATACCCCCAAATATATTTTTAATTCTGACATTATATTTCCCCTTAAATATCCGAAAAGAGGTAACGATATGTTTCAAATTTTTTCCCAAATAAATTATTTTTATCACAAGTTATCTACCGTCGCCTGACGAAGTGCAATCATAGTATTGAAACATAAAAGCTTTTGTGTAGCGATGTAAAATATTTTTAGTATAATCTATTATAATAAAAATATTATAATATTTTGCTCTACTTTGTATTGAGCACTTTTTAAACAGTAAATGCTACGAACTATGTAATTTTACTCCATCTGTTCTGTCTCTTATTTGTATATATATATATATATATATATATATATATATATATATATATATATATATATATATTCTATCAACGTATAGCATTGTAGGTATTTATTTAGGCTAGCAACTCTTTAGCCGGCCTTCGGTGCTGATCAAATCTCATGGTGCCTTTGTGTGATGCGGACCAGTGCACTCAATGTGAAGGTTTAGGTGAACTCCTTAGATAATGGGATTGGTTATCTTCTTTTTAGAAGGAAGCATTTTATTGTCAGTTGATTGGGGCCTTAAGGGATTTCTCGATCTGCATTATATGTCAAGTTATTAGATAAGACGAGCCAAAAAAAAAGGCGGGAAGAAGCAGGTGAATAGATAGTGAAGATTAAGGTAAATGTAGACGAAAGGAGAAGTAAAAGGATTATTGAAGAGCCGATGCTTTAAGAAGAAGAATAAGAAGAAGAAGAAGAAGGTAGTGAAAAAGACGAGGGCAAAAAAGAGAAAGGAAAGATAAAGGAAGAATGTGAATGAAAATGGGAGTTAAAGAACAATAATAAAACAACATAAACAATATCTATCAAAACGCCAGTCGCAACAAAAACACAAAATAAAAAGAGGAGAAAAAACGAGATCCTCTTCTCCTCTGTCCGGACACTCTGTCAAAATGTCTATTCAATGATAATTCTTTTGTTTCTTCTCTATACAACTTAGCCGGAAAACATTTTGGGAGGCGTGGGTGACGGAGACACTTATATTCTTTCTCTTTCTTCTCGATATCCTATGACTTTTGTTATTGTCTTTGCTGGAGGGAGATTCAAACTGTTCCCAGTGATCCAACAGTTATAGGAATGACAGATACTCACATTGTCCCGATTTTGGTTCATAAAAAATATAACCTTCTCCTGTTATCCATCCTTTTCTTTTCCGTCTTTTTTTCTCCTTCACTCTTCTTTCTTTTTACGACTATATTTTTATTCACATTAAAATAACTTTATCTCCAGACTCTCTTCTCCGTTCATCAAATACAAATGATCGTAATTTTTACCACAATAATGAACATCGTAAAAAATTGTCTTAATTATAAAAATTAAAATAATACGGTATTAATTATAGTTTTCTAAAAAAAAAATAATAATAATGCAGTATTATTTATAGGTCTGTAAAAAAATGCGGTTTAAATTATAGGTTTAGTTTTCCATCACGATAAACTTCTCCTACCCACTGAATATAAACATCAGCTATTTCTTTTCTGGAAAATGAGTTTACATTTATAAATTGGTGGCTGGCATTCTCATTTCATATTCGAACACATTTTCACTAAAAATGCTGACGAAAATCATCGAATTTACTCCATAACCCTAAGTGCAACTGAAAACGCATTATAAATTCTACCGTTTACCTTGATTCGAACAAAGATATTTGGCATCGATCTGGAATAAAATAACTACCCTAGAAATTAAAATTGCATTAATTCACTTGACAGCAACATGATTGTCATGTGTACATTGCTTCTCGACCACAAGATTCATAACCCCCAAAAAACGTTTAAAACACTGAAAATATACAAAAATGACTTTAAATTTAACAGAGAAGCTAAATTTCCAACCGCGAAATAAGCGCCAAGACGTCCATATACGCCATATCCAAAACTTTCATTCTTTGCATTTTTAATTGTAACTCAAATGTTATTAATGAAACTTCGCTCTGTCTGGTTCACGAGGGTTTGCTCATGATTTCAGCTTCCCAATGATGATTCCTACAGTAGCAGTATTCTGAGAGACAAGCTTATTAATCATTACTTTATGATGATGTGCCCATCAAATGGCTTTTTTTTTTTACCATCTCCTTTCTTAAGCGATCATGACTCTCCACAGTTCTTCTCTTATTATCTGTGAATTGCCACGACTTCTTGGGGGAAGATAGTTGAGTTGTTTCCCTTTGCTGCAGAATTCAGTCTGCGTTACTGTTTGAAACATTGCTGGTGGGGAAAGAAGATGGCTTCATACTTTGTTTGCATGGGGCATTATTTCAAAAGTGAACGTGGGAGACTAGGCCGAAATTTGAACTCGGATCGCCATTTCCACTTTCTGTGCCGATATCAGTTTACACTACCCGCACATGGCATTTATACAAATGATACCGTGTTAATTATTGTCACTGAATATAAAAAAGAAAACAAAAAGAATCTATATTCGTTTCTACGGCACGTCGATTCTCTGTGAGTTTATGGCTTATGGATTTTTGCAGTTTACATTCGAAATGCGTAGCATGTCAAACCGAAGATTTTCCAAGTATACATTTGGGTTAAATGGCGATTCTGATAAGAACGTTAATTTTCTAATAAGGTGTTGAGATTTGTTAAACTTAGCTAAACCTGGCACAGAACTGCGATAGAGGGCGACTATTGGCAAAGAAAATCAATAGCAATGGATAGTTAGGCAACTCTCTACAGTGAGATCACCTCGTAAGGATGCAAACCACTTAGAATCAAATTCATAAGTTTTTACTATAATGCTCGTATAAGCTCCAACCTCTCTCTCACAGGCTGGGTGTGGCAAGCCTCACCCTGCTCTATCTCTACCTCTATGGAAAGTGCTCGGACAAACTATATTCCTTGGTTCCGCCAGGTCTACCCTTCACGGCTAAGACTTACTTAATTTGTAGCAAAGCACCCACTTATTCCCTCCGCACTCCATCGGTGAGAAGTAAGTTCCACTCGAACAGCTTCTTCCCGCGGACCACTGCTTTGTGGAACCAACTCCCAAGAGGATATTTGCTGATTACTACTATCTGTTCAAGTCTAGGGTTAACCATTATCTTCACCTCCTATCCGTATTAACGACCCCTTAATGTGACATTCTACCACGAGTGGCCTTCGGGTCTTATGCAGAGTGAACCTTACTGTAAAAGCAACAAAAAGCTTGTAGTTTCTGGTAAATAATATTATGAGGAAACACTGGAGCAAAAAATTAAAAAAGGTTTTAATCACACGAGGGACATGGATTAATAATACAATAACGAATACCGTTGTTCAGTGCGGTGATGCGACCCATTTTGCGACCCGTATTCCTATGAGAAGACGTCCTACCCATAATGAAAGGACGATTTTATGTTCAACTATTCGGGTAGAGAAGGTAGGTTGTCTTTCTGCACAATAGTTTGCATTAGCTTGACTCGAACACGCGGAAGCACGGTCGCACAATGAATTGGAAGTGTTAATCTATACTTTGATGAATGACG
The DNA here is from genome assembly GCA_903632075.3 of Acanthosepion pharaonis. Lineage (NCBI taxonomy): Eukaryota > Metazoa > Mollusca > Cephalopoda > Sepiida > Sepiidae > Acanthosepion > Acanthosepion pharaonis. Next base: position 108,789 of record CAHIKZ030002537.1, on the reverse strand, counting down.
TTTAAAATATCTCCGGATTTTTATGGGATTCATTCGAATAGAATAAATCATAGTTGACAATAAATTAAGTTCCAACATAATAAAGAAAACAAGTTTTACAATATATCTATATCCAGTCAACGTATCATGGGTTATGCCGTCTGTGGGTCTGCAGAGGTGCATATGTCTGTAAGCGCAAATAATAAAAGACCCTATCGACTAAAATATCTCAGTTCGATGGTCACCAGACTCGTATTACGCGCCTGATGTTGCACATAGAAGACCGATTACTTGGACGACACCATCCCGTATTCAGTGACTTCAGCACCAAGTCAATAGACCAACATTATTTTCAGTCCGATAATTTTAAAATATATACTCACATATATATAAATGTTTTTTATTTATTATTATATATGTGTGTGAGAGTATTTGTAAGAGAGAGAGAGAGAGATAGTGTGTGTGTGTGTGTATGTATGTGCGTGTGTCTGTGTGTACGCATAGGTATATGATATATACACACATATAACTAAAGAATACACATATATAAACACACATATGCATATATATACCAGATATACCAACATATATATAAGGTTCTAGATATATGTCCAGTAAATATGTTGACTTTTAAAGCAATAAATATACATGCATATATATATATATATATATATATATATATATATATATATATATATATATATATATATATATATATACATATAATCACATATTATGAGCCATACACACACACATATACACACACGCACGCACACACACATATATAGGTGGCTCAATATATATATGGCAAAAATATTCATTTTTGCATTTTTCTTATTCCACTTTTTCCTCTTTTTTAAACAATTTGAGTGATTTTTCTTTTTACTATAGTTTAATGGCGTAATATTGTCTTGTGACCCGGCTTCACTCGTGTCTCATCTGATTTTGTCTGAAACAAAACTGCACATTGACCAACCAATATGCGTACACATTGATAGGCAGGGCGACTCTCAATATCTGTGTAAAGAACTGTTAACGGGAAAGCAGGAAAGTTTGATTCTTAAGGTCAACAAATTTGATTATTCTATATTAAAAAAAAAACAGTACAAAAGTACAAAATTTACCAGGGCTGTATTTGGGGGGGGGGATGAAATAATAGACCGTGAAAAAATGTTTATAATAAAAACAAAGAATACTTTGTTTATTCTGTATTTTTTTTTTGTATTTATAAATATATAGGATGTGCACATAGCGTAGTGGTCAAATATATATATATATATGTGTGTGTGTGTGTGTGTGTGTGTGTGTGTGTGTGTGTGTGTGTGTGTGTGTGTGTGCAAATATATAGAAAAATAGGAAAGAAACCGTTAGGTAAATAATCTGAAGTTCTTTAGTATTTTTGTTTTTATTTTTAAAAAAAAAAAACAGTTCTAAATTTGAAATAAAGTATCATACTTTAATTCAATAATTATATTGAAGTTTTGGCTCTTGTTTTTGAAGCATGAGAACTCTTATGTAGCGAAGGAATCATACTTTTAAAAATAATTATAATATATATATATATATATATATATATATATATATATATATATATATATATAGTACAGTTAATAATCCGTATATAGTACCGGTAATAAATCCATTGGTATATAATCCAAGAGGATCCTAGTAATATAAAATATTAAAACTGAGCTCAATGTATTTATTATAACAGAGAATATAATTAGTATTACACAACAAAATCCAAAATTACCTCATATGGCGTTAGATCTATTTCAACCGACGAAAACTACGTCAATCTTATTCAACCACGGTGTATAGACTGAGTTCGGGTTGGAATTAGAAATTTATCCTTGACAGCCGTCAAAAAATTGATGCAGACTTTATCCATTTCAATGTTTCAGTCAAACGAAATGCCCGAGACGGTGGTTAGAGAAGGTAGGAAGCTATTAGCCTTAAATGGAAGAGGTTTAAGTTCAACCCGGATATTAACCTTATGACATTAAATTGGGGTTATATGAAGAATGAGGTGATAATTTGAAACTAAAAAAGGGTCAAAAAGGGAGTTTTATAAAAAAAAAAAAGAAATTATATATTAAAGGTTAGGTTGCCAAAAAATAATCACTTATACTTAAAAAATAAGATATACTTAAATGATTAAAAATAAGACACATTTATATAATTTATATTAAATTTAAGTAAGAATATATTGAAAAATGATTATATTAAAGAATAAAAATATATTTAAAAATAAAGATATAAGATAAAATAAATTATACATTTTTAACTTTAAAGATAAGTTTAATCAAGTTATATTAAAAAAAAATATACAAAGTTATATTAAAAAACCTAAAAAACCTAAAAACAATATATAGTGATAAAGTGTTGTAAGTGATAAAATGAAATAGAATTCTTAGAATAGGGGACAATTAGAAGATATAATTAATATGGGGAAAAATAGAAATTAAAAAAATTTATACATTCGACATTTGAAGAATTAGAGAATTAAAAAGTAATAAAGTATAATCTATATTATAAAAGTTTAAATTTGTTTTTATGTCGACATTTTAAAACTAACACATTCCTTTGATTTAATAGTTTGCTTTAATTATTGTATTTTATTATTCGATTTTTTCTTCTTAAGACAAGTTACACCTATCTGTAAAACTATTAAGAGTATAAGCGAAACCTATAATTTTCCAGTCTATCTGTAGGTTCAGACATTTCTCCTTCAATTCCCAATTGTGCTGTATGGTGTTTTAATTTAATTTAGTTTAACCCTAAATTAAAACACCAGACAGCTACTTCAAAAGAAAAAAAAATCAAATTCTGTTGTCTATTTCAAATATGAGTATCCACTATAATAACGTCCGAAATAATATATATATGTGTGTGTGTGTGTGTGTATGTATGTGTGTATATGTGTGTGTACTATTTCAGATATTATGGATGTCAATGTTATTTCAATGGAATTCCTATGAACAAACCGATTTTGGTACAATTTTCAGAATATATTTATATGAGAAATATATGCTTTAATATATACCTTTAATTAAAATATTTAGACTAAATTGCTTAGTGCGTATTTACACTATTTATACTCGGACTATTGTCCCAAATGTTTGTGACAACGTTTCACCCGTTGTGCCCTCTGACCTTCATCAGATGTATATTGATTTATGTAATCTACAGGGAATTAACCAGATCCATATACACCTGAGGAGGGCCGGGGGACACAACGGCCAAAACGTTGTGAAAAAAACAACTAAGATGAGGACAATAGTCCGAATATAAATAGTTTAAATAATGATAACTCATCATCTGAGAAATTCAAACAAAAGTATCAGGTAGTTATTTACAGTTTCCGTGAGAGGACGCGTTATCTGGCGTGATCAATTGCTTGAACAGGGTCATTACGCTCAAACCCTCAGTCACGATGACTTGTGACATCGTGCTAACATAACCACCAAATACTTCCGAAGTAGTTCCGTCTGTCCAGTTTCAGTCAAAGGGCTTCGCAAAATGCAAAACGCTGGGATCATCTCTCCAGGTCGTTAACAGCGTCATCTTCTTCACAAAAAAAAAAAAAAAACGATTTTAAGATTAATACAATTTATAAATTAGAAACCAACAGTAGCGGCAAATGTTCACTTAATGAATGCCGATTATTTCCTGTATGGAAAATGCTAATTTCACCATTCTTCTTCCATGTTCCATACCACTTTATGACGTAGACGATCATAGATCTCCACAACCTCCTATATATTGTAGAACTTAACAACGTTTGTCCCTTTGCCAAGCCTCCACCCATTCCGGCATCCATTTACACAAGCCCATCAGGTAGGTCACTCTCTGATTTTCACTGTCCTTTCTGACTTCCCCTGTCCCTTTGAATGTTAAATTCTCCAAGCTGTCTTTCCTCATTACGTGTCCAAGGAATTCCAGCTGTCTCTTTCTGATTCTGACTATGTGTCATTTTCACCATTACCATTCCAAAATGTCTAAATGATATCCAACCGCTGACTGCAGGAGTGATGGCAAATAAACCAGATACGAATGGATGCGAACTCCATCGAACAATCAGGTTGATGTGCCAATAACAAAACTTATAATTAGGATTCCAATGAAGCTTTAGTAAATTCAAACCGGAAATAGAAGTACAATAAGCTGAAAGAAAAAAATTGTTAGTATCAGTGGTCAGAATATCGCCAGGACAAATAATAGAAATATTGAAACATCTATACCTGTGTCTCATTAGATTTCACAAAGGAATTCAATAAAGTATAAAACGAAGAGTATTCAATAATGTATAAAACGAAGAGTATTCAATAAAGTATAAAACGAAGAGTATTCAATAATGTATAAAACGAAGAGTATTCAATAAAGTATAAAACGAAGAGTATTCAATAATGTATAAAACGAAGAGTATTCAATAATGTATAAAACGAAGAGTATTCAATAATGTATAAAATGTCAAAAACATTCTACATGGGAAGGATTAATCCACAATATGAATTAGGAACAAACAGTTTCTATGTAAAAAGGCGACATATTAAATTTGTACAGCAAAAAGAGCAATGTGACAAGAGTGTGTTTTCATTAAATTCGGCCTTGTGCCACATCTGACCGCGTGGGGCGGTTGGTAGATATCCAAGAGTCACACTGGATTTATTTTACCTGTACAGCAAGATGATTGTAAGGAAATTACAAGACCAGTAGCGTGCAAAAGAGGGGGTGCAGAGGGTTCGACAGTCCGAGCATCCCTATTGGGAGGGTATTCGATCAAAGAGTGAAATAAAAATTTAGTTTTTGAAATTTGAAATTGTCTCTGTTAACTTCGTTGTACAAGCGCCCTAGAGTCACACAAGCTAGTGTGAATGTGGATCAGTCTTTTGATACACAAGACCGGAGTAGGTTCCTCTGCATGAATCTTAGGAGCATACAATCAAGGAATTGGCCCTGGTCATCACCAAACCTCTGTAGAGAAGCTATCATGATTTATTATCTGGAGACGTAATCTTAGAAACATACTTTTCACAAATGACACTGTTGAATTGCAGATACTAAAGAGAAGCTGGAGCAATTATTAGATAAGTTGATTGACGTAAGAAGAAAATACTGACTATTGATTGTAAGAAGATGAAATACATGCTCGTGAGCAAAAGGCGATGCGCAAGGTATGAGTTACGCATCGGCGACGTCAAAATCCAATAAGCGGTGAAATTCAACTACCTGGACAGTCTAATAACATGCGATACAAGGTATGTCACTAATTCAAAAGAGTATTGAAAAAATACTTTTCAGAGACTAAAGGATCGAAAAATAGCAATAAATACAACGAAAAGAGTCTTAGACTCTTATGCCATGTCTACCTTCCTATACAGTTGATCAGTTTCGTTGATAAATTAAAAAGGATCTGAAGCAACCGCGATGGGTTTTATTGTTGAATTTTGAAAGTCCCATGCTCTGAATATGCAACGAATGAGGCCCGTATGTAGAGAATATGAACTATAAAAAGACTGTTTATAACAATCAATTGAAATTATTAGGATGCATAATGAGGAAAAAAGGCCTTGGGAATTTAACACTAACAGGACGCAATAAAGAATCTAGTTGATATTTTTTAGTAAACGGATGACAGAATAAGTATAACAAAAACAAAGAGAGGTCAGAAAGGTGAAAGTATTGCAGAAAGAAACAAAAGGTAGAAAGCCTTGAAGAACCATGATCGTCCGCTTCTTAAGCAGACACGGCACCTAGCCATAGGCGTGTACATAGAGTTTTAAACAAAAACAATAATGGCCCGTTATGACTCAGTTAATTTGATGAGTAACTTGATCCTCTTAAAGACAGTCATATCCATAAAGAACACGAGACACGTAAAGCTGCATGGGCTTAGAAAAGGCAATGATGCTACAGTCATTTCTGTCATTTTGTCACATTATTTTAAAAGCTTTATATTGGGGTTTGTCCTCTCGGTCTTCTGTGAATAAATGTACCTAGACACAAGCGCTTGATGGCTAGCAAGATCATCACACAGACTAATTCGCCAGAATTTTTGTTCGAGCTTCATTGAGTGCTGAAACTACTGACATTAAAAAAAAAATATATATATATATATATATTCAGGTATGAACCTGAAAGCACAAAAAAATAATTCGCAATATTAAAAAAATTAAATAAATAATTAACACGGAACGTTGGTTGATAGCAAAACTTATATAAATGAAAAATTACTACCCAAATACATCCAATTCATACATTTATCCATGCACACACACGCGCAAACACACACACACAGATATATATATATATATATATATATATATATATATATATATATATATATATATATATATATATAAATAAAAGGATACAGACCAAGTGAATAGGATGGAAAATGATAAGAAGTTATTTGTGCGTAACGAAAATCAATGTTGCAGAAATCTTTCAACAGAACAACTGAAGCAAAAATCCAAAGATATTGTATATCTTGGCTAAGAACGGCTTTTAAGACTATTACAGGAATTATATATATATATATATATATATATATATATATATATATATATATATATATATATATATATTCACGCTTTCGTGTCATGCCTGAGTTTTTATTAATACTGTAATCTACAGAGACAGAGAAAAACAGAGAGACAGAGAGAGACAGAGAGATGGAAAGTGGACAGTTAAGGAAAGGAAACTCTTTAACCCTATAAATTTTGTCTGTCCAATGAAGGATGAAAGAAAAATATTTATGCGATTCGTGTTTACTCAACTCGTCAAGCTTTGGTGTAGAAAGTTATTTTAAAAGAAGTGTGAAAAGTTACCATTCAGTTTTTCCAATGATCGTCACCTTCGCTTTACCGCCGATTCGAAAATGTTTTATTTGCTCTTAATAAAAGCCATAAAACTTTTTGGTACTTCCTGGGGAGATTTGAATAAAAAAAATATAAGCACAGATAATAAACACACCAAAGAAAGTGACAATTGATCGGAGTGTGTAACGGAGATTTGAATAAAATCACAATGTAAGTATTTAACTTTACGTAAGTTAAGTGATAGTAGTATCATATAACCTAGTACTACTGCCGTATGGTCGAGTTATAATCAATTAAACCGGTTCCCCGACCAGGTTTTGGTGAGAAGGGTGGCTAGACAGCCACCAGGACAAAAAATACCTGTTAAATGCAAGGTAAATTTGTCGTCTAGTACGATGGAGCAGCAGGGGCTCCATAGCCACTTATGCAACAAGTGCGGTGATGATACTCTTCCTAGACTGAATTTAACAGCCAAGGTGGCAGGTTCCCCGATATAAGTCATCAGCAATGAAGTCGGATGGACTCCGTCAGGTCTACTAGCCCAAGACGCGCTACGCATGATCAGGTGTTCTGATCAATTATTCTGACCACTTGTTCTGGTAATCTTTCTCTTAATCTTACCTAGATTTTAAGAATGTAAGCGCAGTACTAGATTGGCGGCAAGGTCTCATCATTTTACAGTTGAAATGGCTAGATGTAACCGTAAGTTCTATGCTAACAGTTCCTTCTATCGCACTTCTTGATTCCGGAACTCTCTTCCGGATTCTTGCTTCCCAAACTAACATTGATCTTCAAAAATTTAAATGCAATGTCAATCGTTATCTTCTGTCTTCTTAATTCCTGTTCTTTTATTGTTCTTTTTCCTTAGTAGTGTTTTTTTTAATATTCTCTAATACTTAGTACCCCCTCCTTGCGTCTTAGTAGCTTTATTGTCTTGCTTGTGTTGAAATGATTAAAAAAAAATCGATGAATATGTCTGAGGCTTTTCAACCCAGATACGTGGAGAGAACTGGTCAGAGGACCACACCCGATCATGGAACTGATGATGATGATGATGATGATGATGATGATGATGTGTATATAATGAAAAACTTGTTTGTGTCTGAAAGAGGCTGAAAAAGTTAGCCACTGAATCATCGGTAATACTTAAGCTCTATATTTTCATCTTAGTGCAAACATAAATTAATTTGTAACAATCGACGTGATGGCTTGATTTAAACAATACATTTCAAGATAGATTTTGATGCTAAATGTTAAGAAAACCTTGGAAATGACTTTGCAATTCTCTAGTGCAATTACTGGGTCTGCTGCTAAGAAGATTACTTCGCTGTGACGTATCAGGCAATTTTTCTCAACAGAATCCATTTTGCACATTTATAAATCTACCATTCATCCCTGCTTTGACTATTGCTACCGCATCTTGCCTAGTTCTCCGGCTATATATCTTGAAATTCTTGATAAAACCCAAAGAAAGGTCTATAATGTTATTGGCATCTTGACTCAAGTCACTTTCCCACCTCCGTAAAACGTAGTTAAAATCCGTCTTTTTTATAAAGATTTTTCATGACAGTTGTTTTAATAAGCTCTTTTCCTTGGTATCTCGATCGAATGAATTTTTTGCTATTAAAATATCTAGATGTAACCGTAAAATCTCTTCTAATAGAGTTTGTTTTCTCTTCACTTTTTACCTGTGGAATTTTCTACCTATTTCTTGCTTTCCTGTCATCTACAATCTTCAAAGATTTAAATGCAATGTCAATCGCAATCTTCTGTCTTCCTGAACCCTGTTCTTTTATTGTCGTTTCACCTCACTAATGTCTTCTCATTCTCTTTGACTCCCAGTAATCATTTGTGCCTTAGTAGCATTATGCTCTTGCTTGGGGTGAATTGGTTAAAAAAAAGTTAGAAAACAGAAAAACATCGCTTGAAACAAAGAAAAGAATACTGAACTGTTATGTAATATCAGTCCTCCTATATGGCAGTGAATGCTCGACAATCTCTTCACAGATGAAGAAGAGACTTGAAGCAACAGAAACAAAGAAAAGGGTACTGAACTTTTATGTAATATCAGCCTTTCTAAGTGATACTGAATGCTGTACAATCTCCTCACGGATAAAAAAAAGAAAGTTTTGGCAATAAAAATAGAGTTCCGAAGGATTCTGAAATTACCAAGGACTGAGTCTGTGACTAACGACGAAGTTTTAAAAACAAAAAGGAAACTTATACTTAGAGTCAGCAAAAGAAAATTGAAAATACTAGGACACATAATACAGAAAAAGAGTTTTGAAAATTCTACAATTATCACTCCTGGGATGGCAATATTTGTGTTATTTTAAAGTTCTATATAAGCTTGCCTTAATGCTTGGATTAAGAATGAACTTTGATTCCTATTTCAATATCAACATTTTATGCTTCCTGCCTTAATCAAGCTTTGTAATCCGGGGCGAATTGTGAGGAGTTTGCAGGTATAGACATAGAACTATACACACACACACACACACACACACACACACACACACACACACACACACACACACATTTATATATATATATATATATATATATATGAAAATTTATCCGATTTAACCAGTAGAGAAGACAATATTTATGAATAAAAATGACAATAGGAAAACTGGTAATTGCTGATGCGTTTCGTCCAATGTGGACTTTATCAAATGCAAAATACGAAAATAATAATATAAAGTCCACATTGATAAAGTCCACATTGGACGAAACGCGTCAGCAATTACCAGTTTTCCTATTGTCATTTTTATTCATAAATATATATATATATATGTGTGTGTGTGTGTGTGTGTGTGTTCATATGAGGAAATGATATAAAGTGAGTTAATGAGTGAGTGGCAGTGAGGTTATTCGGATTGAGGTTGAGTTCGAATTCCAATCGAATCCATTACATTCACTTACGTGCTAATACCCTTGGGAAAGGTATGAACCCTCTTTTTCTCCCTCAGCTATGGATAAATAGCGGAGCAGACTGAGTTCTATAGCCTTGAATTGCAACTGGTGTATGAGAAGGACAAGTCTGAATTAAAAATCTGCGGAGGGTCGCTTGAGGCCCTTGTGGTACGTAGTGCACCAGGTCTTTGTATTTGGCTCTTCAAAAAGTGTGATTGGTTCTGCACAAAACCTTCACCACTATAATCAAATCGTATGTGCTGGTGTCTGGCTGTTGGTTCTTTCCCTAAACTGAATTGCATTTACCATCATTATATATATATATATATATATATATATATATATATATATATATATATATATATATATATATATATTACAGTCGAAGGTACTTATAATGGAGATGAACTGTTCGTTACGAACAGTAGTATTTTCAAAACTTCCGGATTTCATGGAAACAACGTTATATAGTATATTAATTCTACGTTTAATAATTACATAATTTGAATCTAATGCTGGGTTATGGATATGGACTCAGGGTGCAAAATTATAGGGTGGAGATAGAAAAGAAATAAAATAAATAAAACTAAAAATTGGAGACGTTGAAATATTTAAGAAAAATTCGTTAAACTTAAAAGGTATAGCGAAGCAAGTGGCGAATTTTATATAAATAAAGAAGTAAAAAAAAGCAAAATTGCAATAACTAATTATAAAAACATAAAAAGTAATATTAGATATATATAGATGTAAAGATAAAAAAATAAAAATATAAATATATGTATATAAATGGTTGCTTGTATCTATATTTATTAATTAATTCATAAAATTATATATATATATATATATATATATATATATAAATATATATATATATATATATATATATATATATTCAAGAAAGACATTCGGATTACTAACACAAATACAGAGAATGTCTCATATCGAGAATATTTAACATTGAAAAACATAAGGAAAAAAATAATTATTTTAATAATGTGGAAATTTCGCTTTTACCTGAAGACGGTCACGAGACCAGAAACACGTGTAGTAAAATTATGGAAAATAAAGAATAATATTTTTTATAAAAAAACACATTACAACCAAAAACGTTTGCGGCACCTCTTTTTCTTTCTTTTTAATATACATACTTTTCTCTCGTTGGAACCACTACAACCTCTTTTTTTATATATATATATATATATATATATATATATATATATATATATATATATGATGGCCATTTTGTCTGAAAACTAGTCGAGGAATCCAACTGAAATAATAAAAACGAAAGAATATTAATATACAACTCAGTGTGTCTGAAGATTTTAATTTTTTATTTTTTTTATTGTTAAAAACATATATATATATATATATATATATATATATATATATATAAAATTTTATTAAATATGACAGACAAAAGTGCTTTGCTTAAGTTTCTTTATATAATTTCTCATATGACTGTAGAAAAGATCATATGAGAAATTATATAAAAAAATTTAATCAAAGAACCTAGTCTGTCATATTTAATGAAGCTTGCATGAAAGAAGGGTTGCTGCCTAAATATACAATCAACATTAAGATGTTAATTTGAGGACTAGAAAGGATTATTATAAAAATAAATAGGCATAATATTTCTGTATTATTCAATTGAAAATACTTTAATGCTGCCTAAATATACATATGTGCGTGGGTGTGCAAAAACATATGTGCGTGTGTGTATGTGTGTGTGTGTGTGTGTGTGTGTGTGTGTGTGTGTGTGTGTGTGTGTGTGTGTGTGTGTGTGAAGACAAAAGAGTTAACTTATCATAGCCGACGCGTTTCATTCTCCAAGATACTTTATCAAGGAAAATGCATTTGACTTGATAAATTCCCGCAGAGCACGAAACACATCGGCTAAGATAGGATTTCCTTTTGTCTTTATTCATATTGTCCTTTTACAGATGTAATCTATCTAAAATTTTTACATAAATAATAATTATTTATTCGCTTCCCTCATTTTTTTTCCACAGTTTCTCTTTCCCTGTCCTATTTCGGTGCCTCTTTAGTGTGTGTCCTACCGATCAGTGTATCCTAACCATCACATTTGTGTCCTACATTATCTAATCTCAAGGGGGAAAGCAAAAACGGAAAGCGGGATGTCATTTAGAGCTGTATTATAAAATTTAAAATAAAAAAAAAATATTAAATAAGAAATTTGACTAAAAAATCATAAAAACAAGATATTTATATCCTTTAAATAAAAACATTCTGAATGTCTTTCAACATATCGAGAAAAAGTTGGGACAATGCCTAGGATACAAATGTAGATGGTAGAATATACACTAAGGCAGAAACTCATCGCTAGGACACACGCTGAAGCGGTACCCCTATTTCTCAGTCTTTATGTCTCTATACCATATATATATATATATATATATATATATATATATATATATATATATATATATAAAACGTAAGTTCTCTATAAAAAAGAAATAGAAAAAAGGAAATAAAAAGTGTGAAAAGAATGGAAAGAAAAAAAAGGAAGAAACTTAACAGAAAGAAAGAAAGAAAGAAAGAAAGAAAGAAAGAAAGAAAGGAAATGTTTCTTCTCGGTACAGTGTATTCGTTTGCAAGCTCCCTTTGCTTTTCATCGCTATTATTGTTTATATTGTCAGTATTGTTCTTGTGAGTGCTGTTGTCACGTAATTATCAACTGCGCATGTCAGGAACTTAGAGCGTACCCAACTCAACTCCCATTTGCTTGTAAATTCTCTCGATTTTTCTTTTTCTCCTTCCTTATACAAGCACATTCATCTCATTTTCTTTGTCGGGAATTCCAAGTAAGAAGAAAAGCGGGTAAAATGTAAGTTTTCCCAAACTTTTAAACAACCGAAAGTCAAAATAAACGAAACAGACTAAATGAATAACCCTTGTTTTCGGTACTAAACGAAGGAGCCCTATACTCCTTATGCACTGTAGTGTAATGTATTCCGGTCAATCAACGTTGTTAGAACGCTGTGTTTCATATGTTTGTCAAGAATTGTTTGTCCCGATTCGGCGCTTTAAGAATTTTTAACGCTCAGGAATTTTTCTTTCCAAACTTTAATATATTCTTCTATCTCTCTGCCTATGCGCCATCTGAACGTTAGTTTTTTTACCATTCACCACGAAAATAAATTGGTTAAGGCGAGATTTGCTGTGACTCATCAAGTTGGGACGCTACATATTTTGCCGCTAAGACCTGAGCTAAAACAGCTTAAAAAAAACACATTTAAAACAATTCAAATGTTTTCTTTTGAGTAAAATTTTGGTTTTATTTGAAAAGTAATAGCCTAAAATTATTCTATAAAAAAAGGAAAAATAATTCTGAGTATTTTAATAAAAATTTTAAGACAATTTTCTAACATTCTCACTGTCAATTTATCTTCGATCCGAAATTTTAACTGAAAAATGACGACAGAAAAATTAAGACTCTTTGAAAATCTCATAAAATTGAAATATCTGTACTAAATATTTTTTCGAAGAAAATTAGCAAAATTAAGTGTTAATTAACAGAATGTTTTAAAAATGTTATTTACATAACGAAATGTAGCAAACAAAGCACCAAAAATTTACCAGTTAGCCCCGCGACGCCTACTTTTTATAAAAATCCTGCCTCAATTTTAATTAAATACGAAAGTAACAAACTACTAAACTACAGCAGTTGGTTTCATTTTGTTTAAAATAATAATTCTAACCTTATATCATTAATGTTAGGAATATACAGCGTGCGATGTGTAAATAGTCGCCATTTTATATTTTTAATTTCACGAATGCACGCTGCTGCTTGTTTTTGATTTTGTCGACCGCACTGTGTAGTAGGGTTAGTTGGGTACCCCCCCTCTATGAGGAAAAGTGCAACATGACGCAATTTACTCCGCCAGAAATTTGGAAACGGCATTCGCGACGGACGCTCCAATATGAACATTTCAGGGTGTTTGGGTGTCAATCTGAGGATAGTGCAGAGGATTCAGAAAGAGTTGGATGAGTCTAATAGTGATTACGAAGGTACGAGAGTTCGGAAAACTCACTCTGATCGTTCTGATAAGAAAAGAATTCCAGAATTTGTTGGTGAATGCCTCAGACGCAACACAGAGGCCTACATTAAGTGGCTTGAGGCGGTAGTGCGACCCTAGGTCAAAAGGGTGGCTACTGGAACAACATGCCTGGCATCAAGACTCTGGCAACAAGACTCTGGCAACAAGACTCTGCACAATACCACACAAGCAGGAGAACCCAGTTATGGTTGTCAGAGAATTTCTGCGACCACATTACCGCTTACATCTGGCCACCTAATTCCACAGACTGCAACCCTCTTTGTTATTATAACACCAAAGATGAACTGAAGGCAAGGATTATGGCAGCATTTACCAACTTAAATAAGGAGACAGTACAGAAAAAATGAAATAAATTCCGAAGTTATCTGGAGGCCGTGGTTGAAGCCAATAGCCATTTTTTTAATGAATTTACTTTTGATTATTTCAAGATGTTTTTGTGTAATTTTGATGAATATATGTTAAAATGAGATGTCAGTGTTATTTTCATTTTTGCGTAATTTAGACGATAATTTATCCATCGCACCCTGTATTATTTTCCTCTGTGGTACCTAGACTTTATGAATTTAAGCGCAGTACTAGATTGGTAGTTAGGTTTCATCATTTTACAGTTGAAATGGCCAGATGCAACCGTAAGTTCTATGCTAACAGTTTCTTCTATCGCACTTCTCGATTGTGGAAATATCTTTCGGCTTCTTGCCTCCCAGTCACCTTTGAGCTTCAAAAATTCAAATGCAACGTAAATCGCTATCTTCTGAATGCTTGTTCCTTTATTGTCCTTTCTCCTTAATAGTGTTTTTCTAACACTCAGTAACCCCTTGCGTCTTAGTGGTTTTATTGTTTTGCTTGGGGTGAAATTATTTAAGAAATATCCTTTTCTTATTGATGTCTATTTTTTTCTCTTGAAATTTTAATAGGATTTTCAGATGATCCTTGACCTATGGGAAACGGTTTCAGTTGTAACTGATGGGGTTTCGTTAACGAAAAACACATTTGTTTCTCTGTTCGCTTGATTGATGGATAAAAATAAACGTATGAAAACTGATGGCGAATGGTCCGATCAATATTCAGTTGGCTTTCTTTATCGTGTATCTATATTCTTTTTTCTAGAAATACAAATAGATTCGTATTTGAGTGATGTAGGTCAACGTGTATTCACTCAATTGTCTTAGACGTTAAACCCCCACTCTACAAGGGAACGGTCATATACATACATTTCATGCGATGAATATGGCCGTTTTTCCTTTTCAAAGGTAGGCCTCTTTAGCCACAAACGACGTCATAGAAACACAGCTATATACCAATATGGCATCCAGCTTGATTTCTCTTGCAACCTTAGTAACAAACTGTGTAGATCAACCAGTTGTCTCATTCGGTACTATAAATATCGGCATCTAGAAAGCCAAGCTGGTGCAGAAAAGCTGACACGCAGTAAATGTGGGGTGATATTTGGAAGTCTACTCAGCCACAAGATATTTAAACATAAGCATGTTCTCAAAGTGGATGAAGTGGTTATACTCGATCACAGATGAAAAATAATTTGTCACCTATGGGTGAATAGGCTATTTTCTGATGCATGTCGGCGGTCACCATAATGGTGTGGGTGGTTAGCAGCAGAAATTAGCCTTGTGTACACCGAGATAAAAGCATACTTGACAGGAAATAAAACGCACACAAATAACAGGAAAAGCATGATAAATTGTATGTCGATTTCATAAAATTTATTTATATTTTTGTGTGCATTTTTTAAGTTACAATTCTTTTATAGTACATGTGATGAAAGGAAGAATTTACTCCGTAATATTACAAGCTATATAAGTTGGACACGCGTTGTTTGTACCATTGTTTGTGGTGAAGAAATTGAATCTAACGTTTTTTTGGTGGGATGTCCGTGTTACCGATAGGAACAGTTTTTGCTTTATACTGGGAGTATTTTTATTATTTTTAATTTTTATTTAATTTATTTTATATAATGTTTTTATGTTAATGTTTTATTTTATTTCATTTATAATTTTTATTTTTATTATTATTTTATATTTTAATTTTACTTATTTATGTTAATAATAATAATAATAATATCTCTGCACCCCTACAAGGAGTCGGAGACGCTTTTGGACCCTATCAAGACTGGAAAGTGAAGGCTGAGCAGCTCCTGTCCATATATAGCAACAGTACTCTGTTTTTTTGCCTGATATGGCTCTTGTAAAAGCAGGGGATAGCACGAGTAGTCATGTATTTACTAGAGAACGATACAGGGAACTGACTATTTTCCCTGAATCTTTAGCGATGGATCGTATGTACGAGCTGTACTTGATGTCTGGGTTAAGAAGACTAAGGTCCAATAGTCGCTAAAGGCGCGGGGCCTCCCTGAGGGAACATCCAGATTGGTGAAAAGTCCCGGGTCCGATCAGCGATGATGGAATGTAAGCAATCCCCACACACACACACACACACACACACACACACACACACACACTGGGATGTTAGAGCTAGGACAGAGAAGAGATCAGATGTCAATTTCTTCCTCACGTTGGGAATCGAAGTCCACTTGATAAATCCAAAGTATTTCGCCAACAAAGACTGATAAAGATTCAACATAGTTCTTCTCGTAAGTGGCACTAAAATAGAACGACTTTCTTTGTTCATTGAATGATTTCCCTTTCCTTCAAGATTTCTTTAAAGTAATAAGTATAACCAACTGATCATACACAACGGAAACTCACCTTTCTTTGGGTGTCAGTTTACTTTTTTCTATCATGGACGTCAACTTTAGTAGTAGTAGTAATAGTATTAAGAATAGGAAGAATATGAATAAGAGGAGTAGGAGCTGTATGAATGGTAGTAGGATGAGGTGAGGGGGAGGGGGGATATATTGTAGCTATTACCCAAGTTGATTTCTCGGCTCATATCTTCTTCTATTGATATTGAGAAGGCCAATTGATTGAATGTGAGAAAAATTACACATTCTCACTAACAACGTATATTTTATAAGATTTTATTATTCAGGCATAGACTTGTTTTATTCTTTCACCGTTTTGTCTTTATCTAATTTTTTTTTTTTTTGATCGTATCATTTTTTCTTCTAAAGTTTCAATTCCGATTCATCTATCGGAACGCATACGGTTTGAGTGTGTGCATATGTATGGATGAGGCGCCAGTTTATTTTTATGTGTGTGTTTATGCGTGTGTGAGTTGTTTGCGTGTGCGCGAGTGCCGGTAGGCATCATTTTCTTATACTAAAATGTAGTACGCCCAATACAAAGCCAAGGTAAAGGGTTAATGTGTGGTGTTGTATGAAAATAAGGAAAAAGAAGGAGTGGAGTTCATGCGGTTATGTAGGAAAGATAACGATTTTTCATATGTGGGTTCGTGTATGTGTGTGCGCGTGTGTGTGTGTGTGTGTGCGTGTTTTTGTACGTGCCAACGTCAGTTCATGTGTATGCATATGTGTGCATGAGTGTGAGCATGATTCTATGTTTGCCATTGTGTGTAAGCGGGCTGTCGTCAGTTCATGTGTATATGTGTATATATGTATGTTTGTATGAGTGGTCATGTGTGTGAGGGTAGCCATCAATTCATGTGTATGTGTGTGCGTGCTTATGTGTGGGTTTGCGTGCATCGTGTTTATGAGTAAGTGTGCGTGCGCGTGTGTTTATGTGCACGGGCGGGCGTCAGTTAATGTGCAAGCGTGTGTGTGCGTGAAGAGAGAGAGAGAGCGTGTATGTGTGTGTGTAAATATATATGTCTATGTGCTGCATGCATCTTTGTGAGTGTATGTTTCTTCACTCTTTCTTTTTCAATCTCCCCTCTCTATATATATATATATATATATATATATATATATATATATATATATATATATATATATATATATATATATTAGACAAAATAATGCATTTTTCAGGCAAAATAAACCAGCTTAAAAACTCATTTTTAATTCTTTCATTGCTTTTGTTAAGTCATTATTTATCTTCAGGTACTAAGATGCAAGAACTGTCTGATTTTCAAAGATGACAAATGATTGGTGTTCGATTAACGGGAGCATCTGTGACCAAAATGTCTGAATTATTGAATGTCCACGGTTATGGCAGCTTACACAAAAGAAGGCAAAACATCATCAGCAAAGTGTAATAGTGAACGGAAATCAAAGCTGACGGAAAGAGACCGACGAGCATTAAAACGTATTGTGGCAAAAAATTATAAAACTACTACAGCAAAAGTGACATCAGAACTCATTACTCACCTAATCAATACAGTATCTACAGACACAGTACGTTTCGGTGCTTCACAAAGTTGATATCAACAGAAGGGCTGCCATTCCTAAACCTCTGATTACAAAGTCGAACGCAAAGTTGCGAAAACAAAATGATGTGATTATAATAAAAAATTGACACTCGAGGAATGAAAAAACGTTATTTGTTCTGCTGTGTCTTCTTTCACGTGATTTCCTACAAACGGCCGTGTTTATGTCTGGAGAACACCGCCGTGTAAAGCCTATGATCCGGATTGTATAGTCCCAACAGTCAAGCCTAGAGGTGGCTCAGTAATGATTTTGGACGGCAATTTCCTGGTATTCTTCTGGTCCTATCATCAATCTTAAGGGTAGAATGACTGCAGATAAATATTTCGACATTGTCAATGACAATTTCCGTATAATGGCTACCATACTGTTGTCAGAAAATGCCATATTGTGACAGTGGCGATATCACCCCTAAATAATAATAATAATAATAATAATAATAAAGGATATGCTGTAAAACAGAAAACACCACGTGAAGAGAGGTATTTTTGAATAACCAAGATGTTAATATGCTGTAAAGACTTTGAAATGTAAATATTACAGAAAGTTAATTTAGAACACGAAATACAATCTTTTTATAAGTGTACAAAGTATATCAGATTACGAATAGAAAATTACTGGAACAATATTAATTTGGAACTTAAAAAAAAAGAAATGGATTTTGACACTATAAGAATCGAAGTTAAAATTAAGGATGTTTTGGTCTATAATTTATTTTTAAACAAGAATTTCTGTAGTTTACAAAGAGCGGCAGAATAGTTAATAGCGAGGTGATAAACAATAGCGTCTTGTTGTGAACCATGGAAACCAATCTATGAAAAAGTAAATTGTTATTCTTGGAGGAATGACGTTGTGGTAGTATGTCAGTACGTTCGCACTAGAAAAACAGATACGTAACCAGTCTGGGACACGTGAGGCCGGTTTTCTTAATAAAGAGGCGAGCCAACCGGAAGAGAGAGAGTTTTGGGTTCATCTGTCTTCGAATACAGTCGAACTGATTGGAGAGACGTCAGAAATTGAAAAGGAAGCGTCCGCTGTTTTTTGGTTTTAGCTGAGGGCGAAGAAGCGAAATACCGCCGCTTATAATCTAAGTTCCGCTACTTAGCCACTAATAATACTACTATTAATCTGCTACTGAGAACGGGAACATCGAAGGTTGTAATAGTTGCACTATGAACAGACTAAAAATGGTTAAAACTAAGACCACATCTCTCTTTACTGAAAATATTCGAAGTATTTGTGTGTTTAGTTATTGTTCACATACAAGAAACATTCAACCTTGTGCAACAAGTATTATTTGTGTGTGTGTGTGTGTGTGTGTGTGTGTGTGTGTGTGTGTGTGTGTGTGTGTGTGTGTGTGCTTTTATATATAAAAAAATCTTTTGTCCTTTCAAAATCGAATCGACATGGTTATATTTACTTTTTCTGTTAACCCGATTCTCATCCAACAAACTCGCAGGTGGACCAACGGAAAGGTTCCGGATTTCTACGATCTGATGACGACTCTCCAGGATCAAAACAATCACAACGTGGCTGGAGGGTGACTTCGAAGTGACATTGGGAACCGGAGACTTGTGTCTAACCTGTAATATTGGACCATACCGGACCAACGGTCGGTCTTGTGGAGTGCGTGGCTCCAGTGGGGGTGAGGATACGGTGTTACAATATTCCAAGATGATAATACACCCATACACACTGCAAAAACGTTTGATGAGCCTCATAACTTAACAATCACCTGATCTCAACATAACTGAACTATTATGGGGAGTTCTAAAGCAGATAGTAAGGAACAGATTTCCTCCCCCGTCGTCGCTGAAACAACTTTCCGAGATTTTGATTGAAGAATGGGATAAAATTCCACTGGAAATAATTCAAAACTTATTTGATTCCATTCCACGTAGAATCAAAACAGTTAAGAATACCTTATTAGTCAATAAATAAATGTTTAAGCCAAGTATTCACGTTATTTTGTCTAACCATATATATATATATATATATATATATATATATATATATATATATATATATATAATAAAAACTACTTGTTTCAAGTACATCCGTCTGTTATGGCGGTTAGCAAATCTCTATTAGAGACGCCCGCTCAACCAAATTGAGATTTTACCGTGGCTTGGTATATTACAATGTTTTATAAGCAATTACCGTTTAAGAGACATTCATTCTTTATTCTCAGTTACACGTGGGTTTAATTTGTTCGGGTGGTTTGTTGATAGTTTTCCTGTTGTGCTTTTTTATTATTTGTGCCATGTTCTCGGTGCAACTGTAGCTGATTTTTACAGTGTTTTTATAAAATATTTTGTGTAGAGAAGTGTTTCTTTAATAGTTTGAAGAATATTTTCCTAGGATTGTTTTTACGTTTTTGCTGTACGGTTGGTTGAACCATATGATATTTCTCTTCCCGTTGGATTTTCTTGTGCTCTGTGGTGAGTATGTGAGTGTTGCCAGGAATCCACTATCTTTTAAGGCTGTTTCGTAGTCTTTCTTAGCTTCGTTAAATATGGTTTTGTTGCAAGAATTCTCGGGAAGTCTGCGATTAATCGATTTTGGTATCTGTTTGATTACTGAAGGTGGGTGATTGGAAGATGTGTGTATGTACAGTGGTTTATCATTGGGTTTCTATATGGTTTATATGTGCCTTTTCTTAGGTTGAAAGTAATATCTAGAAAATCGACATCGTTTAGGTTAGTTTTTATATCTATGTGGAATCCTTTATTTTTAAAAATCTTTATTATTGCTTTTCTAGTTTATTTAGATCCATCACATTCACTCACATGAGGAAGGTATGACTCCTTCTTCTTCTTCGCCCAGCTATGGGTAAATAGCAGGACAGATTGGATGGCAAGTGGTCTACCGCAGAAAGAAATGGCAACCTTCTGCGGGAAAAAATCTGCCTTGTCAGTCATGTATCGAAATGATCGCCTAAGCGTGTATCATGCATGGCACAAATGACTAACTGACTGGGCATTGGAACTAGTAAACAGTAAAAAGTAACGGACAATACTGAGTATTCAAACTAGTAGACAGTCGTGACTAAAGTGCAGTAATGAGCTTTCAAACTAGTAAGCAGGTTGACTGAAGTGTATCACTGAATATCCAGACTAGTAAATGTGAAAGATGAACAGAGTTTAGTACTTTAAAAAATAAAGCTCTGTGTGTGCAGCTTCTTTTGACGGTTCTTTATCTGATATAACAAACTGCATCATTATTGCTAAAACAACGATTATGTGTTTCATTTAAAGTTAACCATGTAGCAAATATATGAAATGGAGTCAAATATCGATCAAATATGCATTAGAATCCGACAGAATATCATATGGAACAAGTAGAAAACTTTTATTTAAGCTTCATTAGAAAATGAAATATGAAAGTGAAAATAGAATAATTGGAGGGAGTTCTACTAAATATGTTTCTATCTAAACACACGTCAAACACTTTATTATATCATCTTTTATAAAATCCATACTTAAAGAATCTAAGCTCTGTGAACCCACAACCACAACCAGTGTAACTTAAATTCTTTCACTGTCACACAACTTAATTGAGTATGACTAGCAGCAGTAGCATTCATTAGCAGGCAGGTTAGGTTAAGACCCCAAGTTCTCAACACAGAATTAGTCTAGGGGATTAAAGCGTTGTCATGAATTTGGTGATATAATAATTGTAAGTTCGATCTCTGGTCTCAGTAGAAATGTGACCTGAAAAAAAAAAATGAAGTTGCTGGGCTTGTGGATATGTGTATAAAGTTTGTAAATAAAATCTCAAAAATAAGCGTTGTCTACACCAACACCCCCACCAAAAAATATCTCGGGAGTTTCGAAATTATTATTTGGATCAGAGGAATGTACACCATCAAGCACACATATATGTGTGCATGATGGCGCATATAAGAGTATATATCTTAAACTACGTAAATAATAGAATGCCTATCGTTGCTTTATTTATTTACTAAAACTTTTTAGTCCGACACAAGACCACTTTGATAGAATAACCAATATTTCTCTACTTTATTTACTATCAGGTCATCCCATAAGTTCTGTCCGAATTTTAACTTTTTGTTAAAATGAACGAAATTTAAAGAGTATTTTATAATGTCTAATGGAGCTGAACATTATTTTTATGTTTAGACGCATTTAAACTGATCAAATTTTATTTCAGAGAACAATAAAATTAAATTTTGTTTGATTAAACCCTGCTAACATGGAAGTACCCAAGAATCATATGAGGCACATAATGCTTTATGAGTTCAAGAAAAGAAACTCAGAAGCGGCTAGAAACATTCAGTCAGTTTATGGAGAGGAATGTGTGAATGAAAGAACTTGCAGAAGATGGTTTGCAAAATTCAGAGGTGGAGATTTTCCCCTTGAAGATGAAGATCGAACCGGACGTCCAGTTGAGTTTGATGAAAAGCTTCTTGAAGCAGCCCTTGAAGAAAATCCTGCTTTATCAGTTGAGGAATTGGGAGTGGTTAGCAGTTCAAACCATACGACTGTTCATCGTCATCTTCAACAACTTGGAAAAGTTCCTAAACTTTGAAAATGAGTGCATGAATTGTCTGAAAACAACCTCAAATCCCGAGTTGACATCTGTTCTTCTCTCCATTCTCGCCAACTTGTTTCACCTTTTTTTGATATAATTGTGACTGGCGATGAAAAATTGATCTTTTATCGAAATGTTAAGCGTCGTAGACAGTGGCTTGATAAAGAGGAAGCACCCCAGCCACAGCCGAGAAGGGAACTTCATGGGCAAAAGGTTCTTCTTTCAATCTGGTGGGGTCGCCAAGGAATAATCCACTTTGAATTCTTACCACCTAATGCAACAATTAATGCTCAAATATACTGTCAGCAATTAGAGCGTTTGAACCAAGCTTTGAGGAAAAAAAAGACCTGCTCTAGTGAATCGAAAAGGGGTGATGTTTCATCAGGACAATGCGCGACCCCACACAGCAAGAATCACGTCACAAAAGATCGAAGAACTTGGTTGGGAGAAAATTCCTCATCCACCTTATTCTCCCGATCTTGCTCCTTCAGACTACAATTTGTTTCGTAGCTTACAGAATCATTTGGAAGAAACAGCTTTTGTAACACAGGAAGAGGTTAAAACTGGCATTTGTGAGTTCTTCAAATCAAAGCCAAAAGAATTTAACAGTAATGGAATTAGTAAGCTTGTTAATAGATGGAAGGAAGTCATAGATAATCAGGGAAAATACATTGTTGATTGAATCTGTAATTAAATGTAACATTTGGTCACTTGTTTTCTTTATTCAAAATTCGGACAGAACTTATGGGATGACCTGATATAACTTTTTGGACTATTAGGGACTAGGTACTCCAATGCTTAGTAATAATGAAACCCACTAGTAAGGACTGACTATTACTTTAAGGCAGTGTATATATTTTGTTATACAAATGTCCACACAAGGCTCAAGAGCCACTCATGGTAGAAGGTTACTGAATGAGATGTGTGATATGAACATGAGAAGGTAGAAGGAATTGAAGATTATGAGCATATGGGGGATAGATTATACCAGATCGCATTATGTAAACTTGTAACGTACAATTCTTCTTCTTCTTCTTCTTCTTCTTCTTCTTGTCTAAGAATTTTGAATTAATGAATTATCTTCTCTATCTAAAATTTTTTTTTATTATCCGTCACGAGTCTCTGTTGTATTGTGGAATTTTAACTTAAAAATTAAACCAAGTTTATTATTTGCTAGGTTTAAAGCTAGCCCTCCCCCATTCAGTCTCGATACCTTAGTTAAAAACTTAATTTTTCAAAATGAAAAATCATTCTTGAAGCTATTTTTTGAGCTTTAATTGAAAGCTAAATGATTAAATTTATTATTTCCAGTAAGCAAAATATTCTGATGTAATAAAACAGAAATTACATAAATTGGAATGCTCGCTTTCAAAAAGTCAAGCATCCATTTTCTCACTTTTAAGAAATTTTAATTAAAACAAAATTATCGGTTTTAAAAATAACACAATATATATATATATATATATATTTATATATATATATATATATATATATATATATATATATATATATATATATTTACGTTATTTGAAAAATGAGCAAATTTAAAGTTAATCTGATTTGAAACAAATATCACTTACTTATAGCATAAAAAAATACTCTACAAGCATTTCTTAACAACGGATTCTGTTATCTCATGTCCTTATTGACGTTATCGATAAGTTACGAGGTACTGACAGCTAGTATGGATGAGCAGAATTAACATAATTTGACGAAATCTAAATAAACGCATTTTCTTTTTTTAACTACATAGTAATTTTTGCAAATTATCATATTATCAGCAATTATCTAATATTTTATTGACTTTTAGTCACGTCTGAAGATGCTTTATGAAAAAATGATAAATTTTAAAATAACATGAAATTTTCTTGGATTAATTTTAAAATTTAATAACTGAGATGAAATAGCATGATAAAGGTAAAAATCAATAATTTATTAAATGTTATGGTATTTTATTTATTATTAATTTATATTTTTTTAATAATTCTTTCATTTTATTCTTTATTATTTATTGTTATCACGATGCTTATTTTATTATTACATTTTAATAGTACTTTAAATTTTATTATTAATTACATAATTGTTTAAACTTTTTATTATTTTAACCGAATAAACAATATTTAAAAGAATTTATAAGAGGGAAAAGATTTTCAGAAATATTTTGTGGTCTTGAAAAGGCCTTTTTTGTCTTCTACTACTTCTTTAATTGTCATCATGAATTCATTTTCAAAATTCAAGTCCTGTATAACATAAACAGCGCCAACTTCATATTTGTTCAATTGATAGTAAGTCAGTTACATCATTAAGATATGAAATCGTATAAAATAGATCTGCAAAACAACTGATGTAGCCGATGTATTCACGGTTGACGCCATCAATTTTTTCAAATATGTTTGATTGTACGTCCAACTATTAGCCCAATGAGGATTTCATGAAACGTAAGTAATGAATATCAAATTGGAGACAAGCGAATTTCTCTGTAAATGAAGAACAACTCTTAGAACACGTGACCTTTCCATAATGTCACGTACAGACTACCATAGATGGAAAATGAGAACGCTTAAAGTAAAAAAATAATAAAAAAATTATTTAAAAAATATTAGTGTAAAACGACTTATATTAAGCTTTTCAGTTTTTGATTCGTAAATAAAGTTTCCACTTAATAAGAATATCATCAAACAGAAATGTGGCAATGCTGAATTTTAAGCGATTTTTAAATTATTATAAATTATTAGAATTAAAATTTTTAAAAATGAACAAAATACTTATAAAAATTCATTATTCACCGAAAACATTTTGTTCTAAGACAGCAGTGTCTTAATATAACTTATTCATGAAAACGATTAAAAGCTTTTCTAATTAAATAATGTCATAGTTTTATTTCATTTTTAATTTACTATTCGGAGCAGATTTTCAGAAACCAAACAAAAGCTTGAAAGAAAAATTTGATGATTTACATTATCCTAGGAGTACTAGTTTTAACTAATAAAAAAATAAAGTCTGAACATACGATTTAATTTCTCGAAATTTCATGACATTAAGTAAGTGGAATGTAACATATGTAAAAAAAACATATTTTTTTACCAGCATTTTCTAAAACAAAGAAATTCAAAATAATTTCATCCATTTGTGAATAATTTCTGAAAATTTCATCAAAATCCGACAATTATTTGACTTTTTGCAAGAATTTCCAAATCAATATGTTTATCCACGGAAAAAAACACAAAAAACAATTCATTGTAAAAAGTACTTACGTCGCTGACGTAAAAAAAAAAAATGGATTTTTAACTAAAATTTCAAACGTGTTACAAAAGTTTAACATATGTTTTTTAAATAATTAAAAAAGTACCTTGGTCTTTCCTCTTAATAATAGCATAAACATTTTGACGATAAAACTTTGTTTTTATTAAGTTTTGGGCCTTTTTTCATCACCTTATGCTGTTTTTTCAGCGAGCAAGTGGATGTGCCTGTTTAAACTAGTAAGCAAGCTACTTGACAATTCTGTGTAGTAAATGAACAGAACAATGGCTACAAGAGGATTGACAAAGGGACAAAAAATAGGAAGTTGTGGAGAATCATGAATGATCATGATAGCACATTAAAAAATATGTGGTAGAAGTTTACAACAGTGAGGCCTTAACAAAAATTTGTCTTGCTAACAATGGTTTATAATGATTAACTGGCGAACTGTTACTTTACGGGAGGCGCCCTTAGTGTGTGTGTGTCCGTATGCATGATATCTGTATAAATCTATGTCAGTATGTTTGGGCATGTGTCTACGTATATAGGGTGTGTGTACTCGGGTGTCTTAGTGCTATGTGCCAATGAATACGGTTTTAATTTCGCCTGGTTCTTTTTTCGCCCCTGCCTCTCCATTTTCTCCGCTTTTGTCCGGTCGAAAATAAGAAAACGACATCACTTCAACTGACACTCTTTTTCACAAGTGTCCGTTAATTGTCGGACTTGGAATTTAGAATGACAGCGTTCCAGGAAAAGCGTATACAGTGGGAGACAGACGAGAAGACCAATCGACAGGTCAGTGGATTTGAAAAACTTACTGACATTTACTCCTACCTGGTTAATATGACACACGCACACATTAACGTTAACATCAACTGACACACGCGCCCAATCCCATAAACCTACACAGAAAAAAACACTTTCGTATTTATATATACATAGAGAAACAGAGATACACAGATATACACAAAGGCCAAAACACACACACCAAAAGTTGGGGTATAAGCAGTAAAATTTGCCGGTGATATCGGAGTTGTTTGAGCCTGGATAAAAGACAAAGTTTCAAATGTTGGTTATTTCAGAAGACATGTTGACAGCTCTTTGAGATTCATGCTATACCGTATTCCGAAAAACTGCAGGGTTGTATTAACGAATACAGAAAGTGGGATCGGTTGTATTTTGGTAAATATGTATATAAACTCACAGGCGGAAATTTAGCTTACGAGAATCTTATTATCTGTCTATATTTCTGAAATGAGGTATTGTGTACACTACTCGGACTATTGTCCTCATCTTTGTCACCATATTTATTACAACGTTTCGGTTCTTCAATATCTGTCTATATTTTTGAGACGAGGTATTATGTACACTATTTACATTATTCGGACTCTTGTCTTCATCTTTGTCGCCATATTTATTACAGTGTAAAGAGACCCGGATATAAGAGAAACCCGGATATAAGAGAGATTTTCTCTGGTCCCAAATTAGAGCCTGTGTTAATGTATATAAAATAGACCAAACCCGGATATAAGAGAAACCCGGATATAAGAGACTTCTTCTCCGGTCCCAACAACTCTCTTATATCCGGGTTACACTGTACAACGTTTCGGCCGTTGTACGCTCTTGCCTTCTTAAGGTTGTTGGAATGTCGAAGTGAACCCTTTATTTCGCTCACTGGGGTAGACTGTTCTAGTTCCACGCACAGTGGATAAAGGCGTTGGTTAGATCCAGTGACAGGAACCAAAGAGTGCTAGTTCAATACCCGGTTAAGGCAGTGGAGAACTTAATTAACTGGAGATAACTGATAACTGACATCCATTAAAATATGGCACGTGGAACTAGAACAGTCTACCCCAGTGAGCGAAATAAAGGGTTCAGTTCGACATTCCAACAACCCGAAGAAGGCCGGAGCGTACAACGGCCGAAACGTTGTAATAAATATGGCGAAAAAGATGAGGACAATAGTCCTAATAATGTAAATAGAGAACCTTATTACTCTTTGGGGAATACATATTTCAATTGAGAATTAGAGTAAGGCGTACTTATATTCACTCTTTTCCCTATTTTCTATGAAAGAAATAAGGCCATCTGGAGCTGAAGAACAGAAATCAAATAAACTTTTATTTCACTCCTTCCCCAAAGAAAATAACAGGACTTTGTTCAGTGCCGTATACATCGATCTATTCTTTCGTCTTTGTAAAGAAACAAATTAATTTCCTACCAAATCTACCGTCAGTATGGCTTCGGCTGACCTGTTATTAAAAACTGTAGGAAAATGTAAAACGAATCTTATGATGAGTACTGGAACTTACAAAGAATTTATTTAATGGATAATTTATGCGCTGATGTGATCCTTGGACAAGACTTTCATCGATCTATTGTATCGTCCTTGTAAAGAAACAAATTAATTTCCTCGCCAATTTCCAAACATCGTGATAATGGTTATGATGCTTGTTTAAGTCAAATCCTCACCATAAATAGCAGTCGATACAGCTGGTGGCTAAACTAATACTGACCTTGATCGAGATTGGTATACCCAAACTCCAAGAGGCTTTTCCTCCAGGCAGTACCTTCTCCCTCGAGAAGGTCTAGGTTTATTGCGTGGCACCTTAGGCGTACCCAAAAGGATAAGTTTCGAGGGGGCTTGGGAATTTTTTCACGGTGCGGCCGATAGACCCGCTTTAAACTTCGACCTTGTGTCACATCCGGCTGCGATGTGAGCACTAATCCTGACCTTGAAGACTAAACTACTAGAGAAATTGAAGTGAATACTTCGAGCTAATTATAGCTTACCATATTCCATTCACTACTAATCTTTTTGCTTCAGATATCAACATCGACAGGGTACTAAAATATATATACTATATTTTTGGATCTAGATAGTAAGACCATCGAGGCCGAGAAAGTATGGAATCATTGGTACCAACATTTTTAAACTTCCTCAAGCATATTGAGGATGAGGAGTTGGATATTCTTATAAACTACGTGTCGTCTGATGTATACGAACTGTTCAGCGAATTTACAAATTTTGAAGAAGCTATTAACAGAAGTTATTAAGAGAGATTTCGTCCAATAAAAAAGTGAGATATACACCAGGCATGTAATTACAACCAGAACTCAACAGGTTGGAGAAACCTTGGATCAATATTTTCAAACATTGCACGTTCTGGTGAAGGATTGTTAATTCAATGTTACCGTTTAAGTTTACAAAGAGGAAGCTATTAGAGATGCCTTTATTTCTGGATTATCCGCATCTCCTATTCGACAGAAAGTTTTTGAAAACGAAACGCTCACCCTCACAGAAGCTGGAAACAAAGCGCGATGTGTGGAAAGGGCTATCCTAAATTCTGGTTTCTATTTTGCTGATACGCGAACAATTTATCAAACGGTGTCTGTATCGGAACCCCGGCCTAAAGCCTTAACTTCTCAGCAAGAGGAAAGTCTAAAGAAGGAGGATTCTTGGACATCCGCTGCTAGCAAATCACTTTTAACTTTCTCTGTGGAGGCACTAGGCACCCTAGAAGCAAGTGTCCGACTAAACCTAAACCTAACCTTAAAGACTAAACTACTAGAGAAATAGTAGTGAATACTTCTAGCTAATTAGTGCTTACCGCATTATCATCATAGTAATTACCGCCTTTAGTCTACGGGATAATCTTCACTTTCCAATCTTGATAGAGACCATAAGGTTTTATGTGAGTGATGAATTATTTCCCACCCTACAAGCCCTTTTCTCACAGACGAAAAGTTCCAAGCCTCTTGCTGCACTGTCGCTATATGAATGGAAATTGTTCGAACGAACTACATTGCTTAGTTCCACCAGTTCTAAAGCTCAAGACCAAAACCCGCCATGTAGAGAACCACCCTCATTCCCTTTGTATTCCACTAGTGACATGTAAGTTCAACTCGAGCATCTTCTACCCACAAGCCGCTGATATGTGGAACCAACTCCCAAGAGGCTGCTACCCCGATCACTACAATCTTAATCTGTTCAAAATTAGGGTTAACCATTATCTGCCGCCCCACATATCCACAAAAACTGTAACTTTTACTTTCTAACCCTCTATCTCGAGTGGCTCTTAGGCCTTGTACAGTGTGAACATCTTTGTAAAAAAGAATTCTCTTTGACTGATCGTTGCATAGATTTACGTCCGTGCTATTTTTCTTGTTGCACCAAACAACAAAAAATACCAAATTATTTGATCCATAACAAATCCTTGCTATATTTAGTTAATTCTGATCACGATAATGTTCAACCCTTGAATCCAGAACGAGGCTCTGCTCAAAATGTGAACGGACACAAAAGCGAAACTTAAAAGAACCATTGGCTACTTTCCTCCATTGATACACTCGACACTGAATGGTAAGTGACGTCATAGTAGTAGTGAGAGTACCTCTTCCTTTTTTATAGGCGCACTCTTTATTTAATTCTTTAACATTAATAGTATAGTGGTGTAGTAGTAGTGCCTCGGTGTCAGGTAATGTTTAGCAAGGCTTGTCTGCTTGATATATATATATATATATATATATATATATATATATGTACATTTCATTGAATACAAGGGGCTTTTATTTAGTTTTTTATACAATTTCTCATGCGATCTAATAATTTTTTTCTCTTCGGATGATAAATTATATAATTATTATGTCCGAATGTTCTTTCGAGTGTCTATCACAAAAAAATTTCGCTCAAAGGCAGTATTCAGCCTTCTTCGTAACTCAATTGGTCAAGAGCACGTCGTATATATATATATATATATATATATATATATATATATATATATATATATATATATATATATATATATACGAGTATAGGATTGATGTATACGGAATAAATTCCAATAACCCAAAAATACTATACTTAAAAAGGGCTCAATACAGAGTAGAGTGAATATAATTATTTATTTGAAAATTATAACATAAATATGATATAAAATCACTACAAAAATAGCCATTTTGTTTTAACACTTCCGGTGTCTTATCAGGTGATGGTGTTGAATGTAGATTTTCGAATAAATAATAATAAAATAATATATATATATATATATATATATATATATATATATATATATATATATATATATATATATATATATATGCATACAAGCTCTCAGTAGTTACATGTACACGATGATAAATAGTTGCGCAAACTCAAAGAATACTTGAAAAGAGAATTGCATACTAAAGACGAGCGTTACGAATGCATATGTAGATACGCGCATGCGCACACCAGCACGCATATGGCCACAGTTGAACTTCCATTTTCAAGCGTATTTCACTTCAGATATGATATCTGTAAATAAAAGGGTTGCGAGAGAAGTCTTCAATTTTTTACTTTATTTTTCTATTTCCTAATATGGAGTACTTTATTTACAAGTTCTGCTTGCCTTAGAAACGATATTCTACAGGTAAAATTTCCACGGGATTTTTAGGATAAACGATTTTTATTCTAATAATTATGTTTATGTGTATGTAGTTTTCACTATGTTACTTTTAATATTTTTTGTTTTGCTTTGTTTTGTGTTACTTAGCTTTTATTCTCAAGGCCCGTTTTTCAAGGTCTGTCTGCATATGTGCCTCTGTATGTATATGGATATATCCACAACTTAGAAAAGCATGTAAGGTACGTGCAAATTTACTAGAGATATTTATTCTTACTGCAAAGATACCGGACGATATTTACATACACTTGTAAAAATAAGATAGATAGACAGAAGTGGATACATGCATTCCTATATTCCTATGCACATTATATGAAATTATTTGGCATAAAATATAAGCTCCAGATGTTACATAAAAAATAACGATAAAACGCACGACTGTGTGGATTGGCAAAATTTTACTTATTCCTTGAGATCGGACGAAGGGCTAGTATAAAGAAAGAAAGAAAGAAAGAAATAATGAAAAATGACAAAAAAAGAAAGAAAGAAAACAAGAAGAAAGAAAGAAAGAAAGAAAGAAAGAGTGAATGAAAGAATGACAAAAAGAAAGAAAGAAAGAAAGAAAGAAAGAAAGAAAGAAAGAAAGAAAGAGTGAATGAAAGAATGACAGAAAGAAAGAAAGAAAGAAAGAAAGAAAGAAAGAAAGAAAGAAAGAAAGAAAGAAAGAAAGAAAGAAATCTGAGAACGGAGGTACAATGGAAATGTGGTTGATTAGGTAGGCGCTAAGACGAACTGGAAATTCTATGGCTAAGTCTCCATCATATCAGGTCCGCAACAAAGACAATAAGGTCATTGTAGTAGGGGCCATATTAAGATAAGATCTTAATATCTTTCGCGAGCTTTTAGCTGAGCGGAAGGTCAGATCATGGTGGTCCGGGCTTCTCGAGGCTGGATTCTGGATGAACAGCAGTGGTAGCTTTGGACAGCATTATAATGTTGAACCTTGGGTGGCAGAGGGTTTTTTTCCGGTCCGCTGAATCTGGATGCCGATCGTTTTTATTATTGCATGAAAAAAAAAAAATCAGTATTAAATGATTTTTTTTTTCTTGGGGAACATTAATAGAAAAAAAAACCTGACTGTAAGGGAGGAGGAGATGATGATGATAATGATGATGATGATACATTGCAACAACACGCAGCATTGAAAAATCAGAAAAGATCGTTTTAGACGGGTAAAAGCGATAAGCAAAATGCACAAGATGGAGCAAAATGCACAAAATGCACAAAATACACAAAAATCGAGCAAAATGCACAAAAATGGAATAAAATGCACAAAAATGGAGCAAAATACACAAAAATTGATCAAAATGCACAAAAATGGAGTAAAATGCACAAAAATGGAGCAAAATACACAAAAATTGAGCAAAATGCACAAAAATGGAGTAAAATGCACAAAAATGCACAAATTGCACAAAAATGAAGCAAAATACCCAAAATAAGTTTGGAGCTATTCACACCTTAGTAATATGTATTATTACATATTCCATTAGTGCGTCAAAAACGAACATATTTGTTATAAAGTTCGTTAAACTATCATCGTTGCTGGTAAGACAGCAAAGAAAACACTGAAAGCAAAAGGTTGAGTAAAGAAGGGATCAGTAGTTCTGTGTTGCAATCCTTTGCATCCCACTTTTTGCTACTCTTCCATTAGCAGACGTTCTACTCATAGCGAATGGACGAGTCCACGTTTCAATAATAAGTATAGAGCAGGTTAGTCAGTCTTTCTACACAACAATATTAAAAAGACAATTCATAACAACCAAAAAGAATCCATAGCAAAATATAGTGTATATCAAAAATATATTACCATAAAATGGTAATACAGAATATGACAACAAATAACAAACATGATTGTTGAGTACATAGGGAAACAACCCGTCCTTGCTGTAGACATCATTCGAAGAAGTCCTACACTCAGCTATGTCGTGTCCCCATCACACTGTCTTCATACATAGCTATGGAGCCCAGTCTACACTATTGGGCTATAAGGCCATTGACCCACAAGAATGTTCATCTACCCTTTGACAAATCTTTCTTTTAATCCTAACTGGCTGTTTAGCTATTCTCCTCACTAGAAAATCCCGGTAACGGAATTGGTTTAGTCGCACCCTGACCATACAGCAGGTTGTATTGGATTATAGGGTATCATAAATATAACATAAATATATTAACGCTACAAAGAATATTTAAAGAAAGACAGAAAATCACTCGAAATCTGCAATTAAACGATCAAGACAGAAGAGAAGGTAAAATACTAACAAAGACGACAATAAAAAAAAAAAAAACATCAGACAAAATTAAAATTAAGGACTTAACCAACCAAGTGAGAAAAACTCTTACATGGTCGGTAGCTGCTGCGATTTCAAAACTTGATATCAACAAAAATCTGACTCATCATTGATTGCCGAACTCTTGCTTGCAACCAGAAACAGAAGCTTATATCCTGGCAGTTCAAGATCAAACTCTGCTAACAACATGATATGAACACATATTTTAATGTGAATACATTGAGTAGATTCAAAAAATAGTTTATGTACACATGCCAAGGAGACTATTTGTTTCCTAATATTAATTTGCTGTACCCGAAATCGAATTTTTTGAAAATTAGTTACGATAAGGTAGGGCAATACATTCACTGGAAGATATAACAACATTATAATTTAAACCATATATAAATGTCATGAACAAAACCCACCACTTGTTCTAGAATATGATTTTGTTACTTTGCTCTGTGTCCTCACCATACGCACTGATCTCATTATACAAGATAACAGCCGAATTATAGTTTTCAAAAATTTCAACATGAAACTAAACAAGATAAACATCAGTAGAATGCGATATCTCACGACAGCAATATTACCTGTTGTTATCGTGTATGTGAGAATATCAAAAGGAGCAAATAAATATTTGGATCAAATTGCTGACAGCCCTAAAATAAGAGAAATGCATAAAATTCATACTTGTAATTACTCTCTATGCAGTGACCATAATTACATTTTTTTCACGGCGGCTCATCTCTTTGCATCTTCTCATGCAAAAATATTTGCTTCTGATTGAAACTCGTACTAAACAAAGGTAAATAATAATAATAATAATAATAATAATAATATGATTCCTTATTGACACGGTGGTCCCTGCAGATTATAACGTATATTTTAAGATCTTCAAAAAAAAAACTATGAAAATGCAGGGATCTTGAAGTGAAAATCTCAACTGATTGATTGGAAAAGATTCTTTAGACTCATTGAAAGGATTCCTCGTAGATCATACAATAAAGAAATACAAAAAAACAATGTAATCACAAATACAGCACACACATTGTTGGAACCTATAAAAAGGTTACTGAATGAGGAATAACCAAAACGGAGGTTGGAAATGAAATGGTAATCTTTATAACATCAACAAAATACAATACTCGCCAGCGGTGGGAAATAGGTAAACCACTGCTAGTGATGGACTACTTAGCATATTACCCCGCCACTTGAAATAGTGTCCAACGTATTTATGAGGATTGCGACATACCCATTAGTGTTCATAGGTACATCGGTATATAAAACATTACGAAGAGCTTTATTTATGTGAAATATGTGTGATCTTTTTTTTTTCTACAAAAATGATCAGAGAAAAATGTCATGAAGCCATTTATGACCTTAGGTCTCTACTTGGAACCCGTAAAGAAATGTGTATACAACAGAAATTAGAGGAAATAATAACTATAATAATGACATCAAGGCCAAAGAAATTAGAAAGCTTAAAATATATATTGACGTGTGGATGGAGTTTGCCAGAACGTGAGATGTTCAGGCCAGTATTGTTCCAGTTATCATTGGGGTTTATAGCAACGAAGTTGAAGATCTAGAAAAAAAAAGTCATTAAAAATGGAATAAAGTCTAGTATCCTATCATTTCAGAAGTCTGTGTTACTTGGCTCTGCAAATATTCTGTTTGAGGTCTTACGGCTTGATCGAGAGCGCCCATAATGCAAGATATCCGGCTGAAAACGAAAAGCCTTGCGGAAGAAGATAAGATAATAATAATAATATTAATAATGCAGAATCTGCGAAAAATATGATGAAACTGTCGACCATATTATCCGAGGATGTCTGGAACTAGCAAAAAATGAATATACC
Organism: Acanthosepion pharaonis; assembly: GCA_903632075.3. Taxonomy (NCBI): domain Eukaryota; kingdom Metazoa; phylum Mollusca; class Cephalopoda; order Sepiida; family Sepiidae; genus Acanthosepion; species Acanthosepion pharaonis. Next base: position 73,324 of record CAHIKZ030002537.1, on the reverse strand, counting down.
CGCAGACATAACAAGGTAGTGACATATGTGCACAGGAAGATATGCAAGAAGCACAAAATCGAAACCACTGAGAGATGCTACGAGCACCAACCAGACACAGTTACCCAAAATAATGATGTAACTATCCTCTGGGACATGCCAATTCAAACTGACAAGGAAATAAAAGCCAACAGACCTGATATTATAATAAAAGACAAGAAATTCAGGAAGTGTATGCTTATTGACATAGCAGTACCATCTGAGAGAAACACCTCCATGAAAATTATCGAGAAATTGCCCAAATACAAGGACCTGGAGATTGAGATTTACAGGATGTGGGGGAATGAAGACTGAGACTGTACTAATAGTAATCGGGGCCCTGAGCCTCATGAGAAAAGGAATGGACAATTTTACTAACAATGTCCCAGAAGATTGCCCTACAAGGAACAACCCATATACTAATGAAATTGTTATCAATTAAATGACAATTCTACTATAGGGCCTATGGACCATAGTTTGGACCCGGCTCTACAGAATACAAAGCAGGAAACATAACATTCCCAATAATAATACTAATAATAATAAGCCCCCCCCTCCCACCAAGTAGACACAGCGGCCAGACAATTATGTGTAATTTTGAGATTTAAATGGATCACTTGATCATGGCGAGAAAACAGGATTTGGTAGACGTAAACAAGAAGAATAAAATATGCCAGAAAGTAAATATCGTTCTTCTAACACATCACAGAATAAATCTGAAATCAAAAGTACACAGAGATAAGTATTTACTATGTCACCAATTACTCGAACCAATGATTTAATCTATTAGGCTATTGTCCCGCCTGTTAAAACGGCTAAACGATAACAACATCAACGAAGATTAGGACAATCTTATCGTCCCGTTCACACCCCTCCTTAGTGTTTTGAACAGAAGTAAAGGTTTATCCCTTGTTTCCTGTTCAGGATTGGACTTCCGGTTTTTTCTAAATTCTACTTCAACACTGTACCTCTAAAGTCTCCGTCTAAACCCTGAAATTTATATTTTTTTACCTCAATAGGAGTAGATAGGTTTGTCTGTCATCCGAATCACAAACTTTCCTGGTCTTTTAAACAGGAGTAATTTTATTCCTTGATTCCTGTTTAGGATTGAGTTTGCGGTTCTTTCTAAAGTTTTCTCATTCTGTTTCACTTCCAGTAGCCCCTTGCATCTTAGTGGCATTATCGCCTTACTTGGTGTGAATTAAATAAAACAAAATAGTGTGTATGTAAATAGTGTGAATAATGGTAACTCCTCATCCCATAAATTCATACTGTAGTTTGTCACAATCGCGTGAAATTAAATTTTCGTGTAATTTTTTCCGAATTAAAAGAGGTACCGGATCACCAGTTACCGAAAAATCGGTGATACTCCTGTTCCCAAGAGTAGGCATGCTTACATTTTTAAAAATAATCTGTCTATAATTGCACGTATATTTACGAGTACGTATTATTATTAGTGCGTTAGGCTAAGAATTATATACATATGCACGCTCGTATATCTAAACACAAACATATATATATATATATATATATATATATATATATATATATATATATATATATATATATGATTATTTATTCGAAAATTATAACATAAATATGCTATAAAATCACTACAAAAATAGCCATTTTGTTTCAACACTTCTGGTGTCTTATCAAGTGATGATGTTGAAAGCAGAATAAAGGGTTTTAAAGGTTCAAATCAATCAAACACCCCTCGCTAAGGGGAAACGCTGTTACATAAGCTGGAATGACCAATAAAAATACAAGTATACGAGAATTCAAAAAACTTGACAACGGACTAAGGTTATAATAATTATTTTTTTATTATATTTGCTCTACTCTGTATTGAGCACTATTTTAAAAAATTGTATTTATTGGTTATTGGAATTTATTCCTTATACACCAATCCCATACTTAGGTATATATATATATATAAAAAGACGTTTTGATTATATATATATATATATATATATATATATATATATATATATATATATATATAATCAAAACGTCTTTGTACTAATAAATGTAGGCCATACTTTTGGAGATAGATAGATAGATAGATAGATAGATAGATAGATAGATAGATAGATAGATAGATAGATTAAATGAATGAAGAATGCTTGAACCACAATGGTTTTCTGGCATAAGTTTTAAATGGGACTGTACTCTTCGAAGCGATTATTTCCAGTGAAGCTGAAGTAATTTTTATGTTCGCCTGCAATGGACCGCGGATCTTTGAAACAATTTCAGAACAAGAACTATTGATTTTATTTTCATTTTGTCCGCTCTCGAATTTTAATATTTTATGATAAAACCCAAAATGTTTTTGTGCAAATGCCTCACATTTCTACCATAGGAAATCTGTTGAATTAGTAGATATTATTAAAGTATTGATGACATTAGAAAAAATACAGAATGAAACAAACAGTTTATGGACTTAAAAATATACTTATTTAACATTATAACTGTGTAGCAAAGAACATCACAAAACTGAATATATTGATTGGAGCAGCAGTCATACTTTCTCCCGCTTTTTATCAATCTAAAATTAACTTTTACCTTCTCGAAATTACACACTTTCTAGCATTAGGCGTAAATGTTTTTTCTTTTCATTATATTACTCTATGGATTATCTAGACCGGTATCTTCAGCCATGTTGTTTTTATTATAAAATTTTAACTATAAAGGCAGAAAGCCAGAGGCGTATTAGCGATGGGAAAAATAGCTAATAATTTCTATTAAAATTAGGATTAGTATTTGTTGATAGTATTGTCATTGTAAGGCTGATTGATGAGAATATATATTGTACATAAAAATTTAAAAATTAATTCAAATTTATTGGGTTACAAAAATATGTAAGAAACTTTAGCGCATACTATGTAATCAAAACTTACGAGCGCTTTCTCAAATCAATGGCTAAAAGCTTCGAGCGAATGAAGCATGTAGCTCTTAGCAAGCGCCATTTTTCTCCGAAACTCGTGAACTGGCGCTACAGAATCACAAACCAAGTATTGCACCAAATAACAGAGACCACACTGCTTGAGGTCTTTCAACAGCAGCAACAATTAAAATTGATATCACATGTAACTCGAAGAAAAAAATAATGACATAATCGAAATATTGACGTTTCACATTACTTCAAACAAGAGGAATCCTCCATCAAGATTGAAAAGGGCGGTAACAATTACTGGACTTGATAAACCCAATTTCCTGAAAAATTGTTTTAACAAAAGATTTTATAAATTTCAACTGAAAGCAGGCGTGACTACTTTATAAATGAATGCTAAATGTTTCCTTATAAGGAAATGGTTAATATTACTATTGCTATTATCAAAATTTTACTTCATTTTACCCACGCGATAAAGTTTATGTGTCAGGGCATTTCTCCTACGTAGAGAGAATCAATATTCCTTCATATCTAACGATCTGAGAAGACTGACGTTTTGTAGCTGTGTGTATATGAAAAATACGTCTAATCAGTTGCGATCAAAGTGAAAGAAAACAAAGAGCCGTAACGCCCTGGCAAAATGTCCTCTTCAGCAGACTGTGAAAATTACTCTGCCGCGGAGGACCGAATGAAGAGTTTGATTCCATCGTTGAAAACACGAAGAATGTTTGGAGCCAAAAATGAAATCATTTGCTTAGCGAGCATAACCACTTTTTTGTCCCGAAATGTTACGCATATATTACTTTGTACTTGCAGGTACAGATCAATGATAAACGAAGAAAGAAAGGTTTGAAAGTTTGTGGTGTTTGTGTTCCAGTCAAGATGCACGTGAACATAATGCCTCACAAAAACATTTTCAACTTCTTGCTGTCCTCCTAATTACTCTTCTTTTATTTCCGTTCCTTAGTAATGTTTTCGTCTTATAATTCTTTCACACCCAGTAAGTCCTTATGTCTTAGTGGCTGCCTTGCTTGGAATGAACTCACCTAAAAAAATGCCTTCAGAACGTGGACGACCGTGGCTGTTCACAACTTCCTATTTTTCGAAGCTCTTAATATTTGTCTTTGTACAAATGATATAAAAGATAATTGAAGAGATACCTCCAACTACCTTTTCTGGGATCCATTTGCACAAGCTTATTAGGTAAGTTATTCATTGCTTTCCACTGTCGCTCTTGCCTTCAATATATCTTCTCTTCATCTGCGAGGAAAATATCCAATATTCACCTCCATTTTGGAGGATTGGTATTACATCAAATTTTATTTTGTCTGAATTTCTGGGATGAGGAATTATCATTATTTGCATTATTTACATTCGAACTAATGTCTTCATTTTTGTTGTTACTGTCATCACAGCATTTCAAACGCAGTATAATATTTAATATATTTGTAGTATAGTGATCAAAAGTGTCGTATTTATCTATAGGCATAGCAGGCTGAAGACCTGGGCCTCAAAATCAAGGAGACCTCCAGCCAAGCTCGATAATATTTTTGACACTGTCATAGGCCTTAGTGTCATAACGCATCGTAGGCTCTAAATAACCCTTAAGCATTTTTAAACACTCGTCATCAACAATAGCTTAACTCAAACTTTAACACTTCCATTTTCCTCTACTCGTGAGAATGGGAGATTTGGAGGGGCCTCACAAGTGGAATAGCCTAAGGTCTCCATTCATCTAAATCCGACCCTGGTGAACAAATATAACAGGTTAATTTTGTGGTTGAAGGACACTCGCTGGTATCGTTTGAATATAAATATTCTACGAATATAAGAAATAAATGCGTACAGAATTAGGGTGTTTAGAGTCTGGGGACATAGCAAGGTGAGTTTTCGCTGCATAGGTGGCAATAAAGAATGGAGCTTGTCTAAACATTTGCCATGGAAGTAGTTTGTGGTGTAATAGATAACAGCTCGGAATGAGAAATCGGAGATCCGAGTTCGAATTCTAGTCGGTTACTTTCACTTACGCGCAGATACCCTTGGGAAAGATATGAATCCAATCTCTCCTTCCTATAGCCTTGGTTGGCAACCAGTCTACCGCAGATAGAAATGGCAACCTACTGCGGGAAAATCTTCGGGCTAGTCAGTAATGAATCGAAATAGACATGATCGCTCAAGCGTGTATCACGTATATCGCTTAACTGACTGAGTGTCATAACTGGTTATGATTTTAGAATCTAAATGAAAAATCTCCATTCTTCATGGCGTGACGTGGCTAAAGGCCAATACTCGAAAGGTTAGACTACAGGGTTAACATACAACATACTCATCATTAACATGTGGACTATTTTCCTTATCTCTGTTTTTGTTCAGTATCTGTCTATATTTCTGAGATGAGGTATTATGTACATTATTTACATTATTCGGGCTATTGTCCTCATCTTTGTCGCCATATTTATTACAACGTTGCTTGCTTGGGATAAAATGACTAAAATAAATTTTCTATATATGGTCAGATAATACCCTTCCCCCGTAGATTAAATAAAGAGTTCAGTTCGAAATTCCATGAAGGTTACCCGGATCAAGTAGCACCTGATGACGGCCGGAGGGCGCAACGACCGAAACGTTTTGATAACAACAACAACAACAGATTTATTACACTTGATGGTTGACAATTCTAAAGGAAACATGGTTGACAAAGGATACATGGCAAAGTGGATAAAGGCGTTGGTTAGATCAAGTGACAGGACCCAAAGAGTGTGAATTCAATACCCGGTTAAGGCAGTGGAGAACTTGGAAAGGGGAATTAACAGGAGATAACTGATAACTGACATCCATTGAACATGGCACATGGAACTAGAACAGTCTACCCCAGTGAGCGAAACAAAGGGTTCAGTTCGACATACTCGAAGAAGGCCGGAGCGTACAACGGCCGAAACATTGTAATAAATATGGCGACAAAGATGAAGACAATAGTTCGAATAATGTAAATAGTGTACCTCATCTCAGAAATATAGACAAATCATTATTTTCAACAAGTTTACCAAATGATGCATTCCTTTGAAAATATTCACTTCTTTGTTTTGTTTTGTTTTATTTTCTGTTATTATAATCTATATATTTTATAATGCTTTAATTCTACAAAAAGCAACACAAATTTGTCGCTGGTTAAATACAAGTTTGGTATATGTTATGAATAATCAAAAGTGGTCTCCCCTTGTTTCGTTACTCTCTTCTTTGCGAGAGCTATTTCCTTTTACTGGGACTATAAAAGGACACTATACGTGAACCTTGTATTTACAGTTGAATAAAGCTTTCTTAAAGCCTAAACCTGTGTACTTTTGTCATTACAGTATAATTCAAACTTACCAATTATTCGGATCTCGGTTTTTATTTATTGCCACTGAATGCTACAAATAGACATTTGAAAACGAAAACCAATAACGCAGCTGAAGGTAGAGTTTATATTAGATTGGTGTAGGGGAATCAATGTATCTGAAAAAGCTGCAGAAAGCTTTACACACACCAGCCGTATACAGATCTATATATACAATGCATACGTTTTCTGCTCAATAACCAGAAAAGCGTAGTAGACGCTGTTACATAGTAAAACATGTTTCTGGGTTTCTCATGGCAACCATGTTTCTTTTAGGATTGTCCATCCATCAAGTCAGTATTAAAATGAGTTTTGAAATAAAGTTTGATAGCTGCAATGTAAAGATCACCAATTAACCATTCAAATACATTATCGCCTGAAGATATGTAAATGAAAAAAAAAAGTATTTTTACTAAGCGTCTTTTTCAATAGTTCTTCGTTTTAAGTTTTATTTATTTATTTGGTAACGTTTGTTTGATAATTATTAGAATGTCACATTGGGATGAAACCCAAATGGTTGTCTTCCTTATTTGATATAAAAGAATGAGTAAAAGAAATAAAGAAAAAGATAGTGATCTAAAATGAAATAATATAAGACGGGGAATTGTGAAGAAAAGGTAACACCTTGAGCAGTAGCCTATTCAAGTAGGATCACAAAGGAGATAAGCAAACTCATCTTTTGTGAATGAGAGGAAAGTTAGATCAACTGTTGTTGTCGGAACCAAACGCTAGCCTCACTTTAGAAAACAGAAGAAAGAGAAAAAAAAAAAAAAGAAAAGCCAAATAAAGAGGAAAAATGTTTACGTGTTCTTTTATTCTGTTGTTGAAGGGAAGTCACTCCATCTAGAAGTACTACTATTTCTCTTTCAGTGGGTCTAGACGATCACCACCCGCAACTATTCATGCTGAGCAGAAAATAAATTAAAATAATGGGACAAAACGTAAAGGTTAAAGTCGGTAAACGTGTTTGTAAAGATGATGGCTTGGTTGTTGTGTATACAGACACTTCCTAATTTGGTTTTCTATGCATCGCTTAAAAGAAAAAAGAAAAAGAGAATTAAAAAAAATGTATATTTTACGATATCTTTGTTACTGTCATTATTCAAGTTTCATTTTCAGCAAACAATGTTCATGTACAGTAAAAGCAGAATACCAATTTTGGCAGCGTAAAAAATAGATTTCGTTTCTTTTTGCTAAATTTTTTCAACGAAGGAATAATATGAAAAGCAGAAAAATATTTCGAGAAAAAAAACGTTCTGCAAAATTGCTTTTTCAAAGAACACAAATATTTTTCTTGTCTGGGTATTAAAAAATAAAAAGTAAATTATCAATTTACACCGGGAAATGTTACTTTTACTCGGAAATATATTTCTATAAGACAGAAAAGCAATAAGAGTGACTCTTTCCTTATGATGAACAAATGAACCTTCCTTTGTTCCATTGATTCTGCTCTGCACATTCAATTTGAAGAATGTACTCGAAAAAACAATATAGAATAAACAAATAAATTTAATAACCCATTTATATATATATATATATATATATATATATATATATATATATATATATATATATATATAAATGGGATATATATTAAATAAAAACAAACCATTTTTTTTTAGTTATAATTTATTTCACCAGAAAATTTTTTTTTTCTCTGGATCTTCAATTTTGAACCAAAATATCCAGAAAAAAATGTTTTCTGGTGAAATAAATTATAATAACATATGCAAACAAAATTTGTTTTTTTTTTTTTTTAAATTAAATTATTTAAATTAAATTAAATTTATATGAATTATATATATATATATATATATATATATATATATATATATATAATTGTCTGAATAAATAATTTGCTTATATCAAGCTTTAATCTTTTTTACTTAAAATCATCAGACAAACTGGTTTATTTTTTTTAAAATGGATCTATTTATATGTTTGGTGACGGATATAAAGAATCTAAATTGTTTGTTTGTTTGCAGTGGTACTAGCATGCGAATAGACACATACATATGTACGTATTTTAGTTCACGCCAACGCATCCATATAAGCAATTCGAGGCAAGGCACAGATATATACCCGTGTGTTCGATCATACATACATACGCAGTCATAATTCTCAAAAGTAGATTCCCCTTCCCGTCAACAAACATGAACAAGCAAGCATAAATAGATCCATTAAAAAAAAAATCAATTTGTCTGATGATCGCAAAAGCGTGAAACCCAGGGTCACAAACTCTTATCCATACAACTGAATATGTTAGTTTGAATACTGATATTGAGCACTTTCACTAAGTAATGTGCATATAAAATAATATATATATATATATATATATATATATATATATAATATATATATATATATATATTTATTAAATGATTCAAAAAAATCTACCTAGGTTTCACCTAAACGGATCGTCAGGAAATGGGTTTTGTTATATATATTTAATATATATATGTTTTCGTTTATATTTTTCATCACGGTTCTTCAGTAAACCTTTCCCTGACGATCCGTTTAGGTGAAACCTAGGTAGGTTTGTCTGGCTCACTAGGTGTATCTAAGGTCTGCTCTACGGTTGTATTGAGCTCTTTTGTTAGTTAGTTGTTTACTCGTATCGGGGTTTTTTTTTTGGGCTTCAGACCTGCATCTGTGCGATTTTTTTTTCGGCAGAAGTTCATGTTTGTAGCTCTTTCTTTTTTTAAAACCTTTTTTCCCCTCGAGATTGATTTGATTAGCAAATAAAAATTCGAGGGTTTTTCAAAACGAGTCTAGTTATTTATATATATATATATATATATATATATATATATATATATATATATATATATATATGCCTGTAACAGAAAATTATCAAATCAAAAAACAGCATAATTGTCCATCCCACAAAATGTTTAATATCTAAAAAAAAAAACTAAACTAAATGAGTTTCTTTTTTTCCAGGTTTTTATATAAAGACTTTTTTAGCCATTTGATACCATTTGTCATGGAATCACTGAAAAATCCCCTTTGAGTTATTCAGCTAGAAAGAGAACAGGTTAAAATCGTTTTGTGTCAGCCCCACTATGTCTTCCCAAACTGAAGCAATGGTGAGAGGAAAAAAGATCATTCAGGCCTTCAGTAATGGTACCAATATTCATACTCTGGCTTCCATCTTCAAAGTCCATTCAAGAACCATCAAGAGAACGGTGAATAAATTTCAAAAAGAGGGAACAGCAGAGAGGAAATCTGGATCATGAGTTCACAAGAAGAAGAGGGATCATCATTTCAACTTAGAGCTAAAGAGATCAATTAGAAAAAGATCCAACTCAATTCATAAGACGTTTGGCACGTGAGAGAGAGAGTTTCAGATATGACAGTCCAAAGAGTTGAAAAAAAAACTTGAAAATGAAAATACGTGAAAACCAACAGAAAATGTTACTCCAGGACAATAGAAGAATAAGAGGGCAAGATCATCTTGAATAAGTTGGAAAATGATCCTGGAATAATATATATATATATATATATATATATATATATATATATATATTATATATATATATATATTTGAATTTTATTATAAATTTCTTTCATGAGCTTCTGATCCTTAGCTATGATTAATTAATGATGAACATGTCATTTTTAATATGATCAATTTCATCACGATTCTTCTGTTAAATTTAGAGAGTAATTATACATTCTTATTGCTAAAGTAGAGTCCAATAGTGTTATAAAAATAAAAATTCAAAAATTTCATTAATATATAATTTAAAGGCAATCTTTTAAATTAATTTAAACATTTTGGAGGTTTGAATAAAAAATTTTTTCCACATATATGTTCATTCCCAAAATTTCTCATATATTTTTAATTCATTTTTTATAAATATTTAATATATATATGGCAAGATGGACTATAAGAGTAAATATATATATATTATGCGTTTTGAAAAATTTAATTTATGAATTTATTTTGATTTAAAAATAGGCAAAGATGATTTAATGAAATTTGGTAATATAAAATATAAATTAATATAAATTTCATTTTTTTCAAATATAAAACATATTTTTTACGAATTTAAACTATCATACTGAAAGAATATTTTAGTAGCTCGTTTTTTTTTTCCATAAATCAAAATTTTTTTAAAATCCATAAAAATTTATGAATTTTCATTTTAAACAAATGTTTTTTGTTGACATTCTTATTAAAATAATTGACAAAAAAAAAAATTGAAAAAAATTTTTTAAACAAAATTTTAAGATATATATTGTTGAATGAAATGATGATATTAATATATATATTTATAATAATTAATATAAATTAACCAAAAATATATTAATTTTCTTTAATTTCATTTTTGTTGGATTAATTTTTTGTTGAATTCTGAATTTTTTGAAAAAAATTAAAATTTATTTTAATTTTTATAAACACAATTTTTTTCAACGTTAAATAACCTTTGAAAAGAAAAAAAAAATTTTTTTTGATTTGACATTTTCTTTATTATTTCTTTTTTTTCTTCTTTTTTTCCAAAAATAAATTAAATTGTAAATTATGAAATTTTTTTGTTTTTTTTTCTTTGGATTATAATATGAATTTAAAATTTTATCTAAAAATTTTCATTGGTCTAATGTAATAATTTCAGATTTAAATTTTCTTATATTTATTTCATTTTGGGTTTTTTCGACATTCAATTAAATCGTGTTGAATTTTTATTAAAACTATATTTTATATAAACAAAAAAGAAAACAAAAGTTAAACAGAATTGCGATTTGAAAAAAATGGCTTGAAAAAATCATGAATATTTTTAAACAGATTAATAGTAAAAAATTTAATGTAGATATATACATATATATTAAATTTATTATTTTTAAAAAAATGCAAATAATGTTGGATATTTTTTATTTTAATTTATATCCTTCAAAAAAAAAAAAATTCAAACTTTTTGTATTTTTGTTTTAATAAATCTTTAGTTTTTTTTTAAATTTAAAAAATAAAACATGGTTTTGATATTTTGTCAAATTTCTATAAAATATTTTCTGATTGACCAAATTTTAATTTAAATCTTTAGCAATGTTTGAAAATTTATAAAAAACTGTTAAAAAGGATATGTTCTTAAAATTCTCAAAGAAATACTTAAAGTTGACTGATGTCATTTTAAGGTTCATATGGTATGATTAGATAAAATTCAATGCCATCAATAAAAAAAAAAAAAAATTTTCCGGTTTTTTTATTTTTTTTTTTTTTCCTGTTTTTAATTTTGAAAAGCAATTTTTTTTTTTTTTGTTTTTTAAAAAAATGTCTAATTTAAATTTTTAAATTGATTTTAAATTCTAAATAAATAAAATAGATTTTTTTATTATATATAAATTTTTTTTTAATTAATTTTTCATTGAAAAAAATTAAATTTTAAAAAGTCAAATGGTATTAATTTTTTTAAAGGAAAATTTTCTATAGGGTTTAAATTTTTTTAACTTTTTTTTTTCTTATTTTTTTTTTTTTTTTCCTAATTTTTTATTTTTATTTTTTTTTTTTTTATTTTTTAAAAAAGGCAAAATTTTTTTTTTCTTTTTATTTTTTCAAATAAATTCTTTTTCCAAAAAAATTTATTTTTGGATTTTTTTTCAAATTCCATATCATGTTTTTTTTAAACTTTTCTTTTTTCAAAATTTTTAGGGTTATTTTCTGAATCCTTTTTCCTTTTTTTCAAAAAGTCTTTTTTTCATTTTCTTTTTTTTTTAATTTCCTTTTTTAATATTTTTTTGAAAAAATTGAATATATTCTTTTTTTTTAATTTAAACAAATTTTTTTTTGACAATCAATTTTTTTTTTAAATTTTTGTAACTTCTTTTTATTAAAAAATTTTTTCGCTTTTGTAAAACAAGTTTTTTTTTAAATTTTCCAATTTTTAATAATAATATTTTATTTTTTTTTTATTTTTTTTTTTTTTTCATTCCCCATTTCAACATAAAAATATTTATTTTTTTTTTTCTTTTTTTTTAATATATATTTTTCCTTTTTTCTATTTATTTTAATATTTTTCCTTTTTTTTTTTTTCCTATTTTGCTGCAATTTTAAGGATATTTTTCTTTTTTTTTTTTTAGAGATGTCTTTAATTTTTCACAAAATCCTTTAAAATTTTTAATTTTTTCTTTTTTTTTTTTAGATTTCAATTTTTTTTTTTTTAAAAATTTATTTAATCTTTAAAACAGGATTTTTTTTTTTTTTTAAATTACTCATTTTTTTTTTTTTTTTTTCTTTTTTTTTATTAAATATAAATTTTTCAAAATTTCTTTTTTTTTTATTTTTTCTTTTTTTTTCTTTTTTTTTTAAATATATTACTTTTTAAATTTAAATTTTTTTTTTTTTAAATTTTTTCTTCCTCATTTTTAAAAGTAATCTTTTTTAATCAAAAATTCTTGATTTGATTTTTTTTTTAAGAAATTTTTCATTAAAAAAAATTTATTTTTACCTAAAATATATAAAAATTTTTTTTCTTTTTTTTTTTTTTTTTTTTATTCTCTTTTTTTCTGACAAGTTTTTGGTAAAACTTTTTTCCTTATTTTCTTTTTTTTTTTCCTTATTTTTTATATAACATTTTTTTTAATTTCTTTTCAAATTTTTTTTTTAAATTTTTTTTTTTCTTTTTTTTTTTTTTTTCTTTAATTAATATCCAAATTTTTTTCTTTCTTTTTGTTTTTTATTTTTTTTTTTTTATTTTTTTTCCTTTCCTTTTTTTATTTTTTAAATTTTAATCTTTTTTCTTTTTTTTTAAATTTTTTTAATGAATTTTTTTTTTTTTTTTTTTTTTTTTCTTTAAAAATTTTTTTTTTTTTTCTTTTCTCTTTGAATTTTTTTTTTTTTTTCTAAATTTTTTTTTTTTTCTTAATTTTTTTCTTTTTTCTTTTTTAATCATTTTTATTTTTTAAATTTTTTTTTCTTCTTTTTTTTTTTTTTATTATTTTTAAAATTTTTTTTTAAAATTTTTTATAATTTATTTTTCTCTTTTTTTTTTTTTTTTTTTTATTTTTTTTTTTCTTTTTTTTTTTTTCTTTTTCTTTAA